>VWYP01033989.1:0-11374 GCA_013400435.1 Pycnonotus jocosus | reverse complement strand
AAAAAAAAAAAAAAAAAAAAAAAAAAAAAAAAAAGTGATTTGCAGGTTGGGAGTGAAATCCTGCTGAGCAAGAAAAACTTTCCTTTGAAATAGATGTAAGTGTTTGTAAAGGAGAAAACCTTGAAAAAAAATCAACATAAGCAAAGCTAAATTTTTAAAAAGTTTTTCAAATAAAACACACTCTTCTCAATTTAAAAGGAAAATAACAATTCTTTTAAATTAGCCACAAATAATATATAAAAAATATCTTCTGCAATGGATTGTAACAGGAGGCAATTCAGAAAACTTTTTTTTAGGAAACACAGCACTTTCTAGTTTATTTGTGATGTTGCTGTAGCCTTTTTGAATTTTTTTACCATTTAAATGTTTAATTTGTGAGGAAGAGACTATTTTCCACTTTTCCATTTAATTGCAAAAGGCTTTCAAAATCACTTTTTTTTTTTTTCCCGGGTTGTTGCTTCATCACACTGATCCACACCACATGTTCTTCTAACATCTCCTACTTTACCTTTTGCTTGCTCACTTTTCTGAAAAAGTTTGCAAATATTTTAATCCACTTGAGACCTCTCCAATTCAAGCAGCCACTGAACTCACTTGCAGTTCTACTCTCCCTGTATTTCATGTGTAGCTAGTCCTCAGCTGTGATTTTTTTTGGGTAAAACATCTTCACATGAATGTGTGGAGTCTGTGTTGGAAGCATGCCACAAAGGTACCTTTTAAATTTCCTTTCTAGCTGTGTTCAGCTGTAAATTTTTATCTCACTCTTATGCATGTAAAGAACATTGCCCTTCTAATTTTTAAATAGGGAACCCTTAACTATTGCAATGGATAAAAATGTTGGTATTTTCTCTAAATTATCTCTAAATACTTAGCACATATAAGGCACATTTATTCTGTGTAATACATACTGTAGAAAATTGTGTCTAACCAGATGGGGATGAAACATGCTCAAGTACACTAGTTACCTGACACTGTTTCCATGTGGAATTATAGCACAGGAACACAGTCCTTGAAGACTGCAAATAACTAGTCAAGAATTTCTGTGCAAGATCAAGAGGTCAGTACACCCATGAGTAAATGTCTAATGTCTTCTGCCAAGAAATGAAAAGTGTTCTGAAAAGTGTTTTACCATTTCTTACTCTTGCAGATTAAAGAAAACCCCACAGATCTCTCCTTGACATTTTCAAGGTATACAGTTTGATTTTAAGTTAACTTCAATGAACTTCAGCCCATCATAACTTTCTTATGCTTATACTTTTTATAAAAAAAGATGCAAAGTAAGAATTTCAGGAAGAATTTAACTACTGTTGATATAATTATTTGTAAATAAAATTTTAAATAAGTGGAGTGATTAAAAATGTTTCATAATCATACACTTTATGAACAGAAGTTTGTAAAAACAAGCCTCCATTTAGTGGGTTCTTACAGAAAACATTCTTGCTGCTGTGAGATTTTTTATTCTGTGAAGTATTCTACACTGTTGGAAGACCTCTCATATTTGGCTTGTAAAAAATTTTGTTTGTTGTTTTTCTGTTTCTTTATCTTACACTACCTTCTCCATTGTTTTTTAAGTCATTCTGCAATTAGAAAAGTCCAGTAAAAAAAAATCTAACTGGAATGGTAATTTTGTCTAAAATTACGTTATATGTTTTCAGAGTCCTTGGCTACAGTGATAAATGACCCTGGGGTGTATAACAGAAATGATCTAAGACAAAAGATTTGGGAGAAATCTGCGTGTTACTTTTCTCATAGATAAAAAACCTCAGTTGTTCCATTTTCCATGCATTAGCATTTTGTGTTTGATACTTTTTTCCTTTAGAGGTATATCAGTTCTCATGTGCAATAATTTAAGTTTTCACTTGAGACTTTTACCACACCAATAATTTTGGTGCCTGTATCTGAGTCATCTTTTGAGCACAGTTGTAAGTTAATGCAATGATATCATGCCATGGTCACAAAAAGTCTAATAGTTGTCAGGCTTCTGAAATAGTATAGAAACATCATTAATATACTCTTCTGTACTCTTCTCTTACGTATAGAACAGAGTGCAAAAGGAGAGAGAGTCACTAATTTTTTTCTTCAACTAGACTGCTAACTACTATCTCTCATACACATTTTCAAATATATTTTTTTTCTGGAGGTAAATTTTTGAGGGGGGGTGGTTGGTTTTTGGTTTTGATGGGGTTTTTTTTGTTGTTCTGTTTAGGGTTTTTTGTTGGTTTTGGTTTTGGTTTTGTTGTTTGTTTGAAGGGGGGGGGGTTGTTTTTTGGGCTTTTTTTTTTTGTTTTTAAGTTAGGGGGAATCTTCCTGAAATAGGTGAGTGTTTGAATATTTGGAAGACAATGAAAATTTCTAATACAAGCTTGTTGGTTAGGTCTTAGTGAAGACATTTAACCAGGATAAAACAAATATTAGTAAGAATTCAAGTAAATACCTACTTTGTTTTTAATGCCTAGCATCAGGATGCAGATGTCCTAGTTTTCAAATCAGTAATATGAAGTCAGTGCATCTTTACCTTCCCAGGCTGTGAGAGAGGAACTTTAATAAGAACTGATCTTACTGAAACATAATACAGGATATGTATTATAATGTAACATTTTTTGTGCTGATTCAGTCAAGATACACATTAACTTCAAAAAGACTCAAATTCTGGTTTAGGAAATTATGGAAGTAATATTTGAGGCTTGTACTAGTTTATATTTCACTTTGCCATTTTGTAGTATTTTTATCATTTGACTTGTCAAGGTATTCCTAAATCACCCACAGTAGCCAGAATTTCCTTGTAAACTTGTGAACATAAACCATTTTCAACTGAAGAGTCAGCTTTTGTTGGCCGTCAAACATATAAGATCTTGATAACTTGGGCATAGATACAGAAACATGAGAAAGATCCTATTAAATATTTTCTTCAACTTACTTGGATCTCAGCATAGATCTGAGTAAATTATGTGACTATTCTATAGCTTCAGGTAATATCAAATTTTATATTATAAATATTATAAAAAAATAAGAGAGATTTCTTTCTGAATCGAAATTAACTATTACTGGTCTTGCTAAGAAAAAAGAAATACAAAGCTAACAAGTAGGTCTTCTATATCAAGCCTTACAAATTTATTATATCTTGAGTAAGAGTTAATACATGTTCTTGATTACATGCACAAGTAAAACCTTGAAATATATTTTACCAGATTCTTGATTTTCATTTACAGTACACACATACTTGTACATATATTGAAATCTTTATCTAACACTCACATTAATACCTGTATTTCATATGACAGAATCGATTTTGATACTGTCTGATACATGGATGAGAAGAAATGTAGAGTCATAATTTGAAATATGAATACAAAATTTTCTCCAACTTTCTCTCCTTCATACTCTGTGGACTTAAAATTTTTACAAGAAAATAAAACTTACCCTCACAAAATCTTTTTTGTTGCAAGGCAGTCACTCAAAAAGTTCAGAGTGTAAAGATCAGTTAATAGTAATAGAGAAAGATTTAATTTGGTTTCCATGCCAAGACACTATTGCAGCCTGCAAAACAAAGCCTTCACAAGCTAGAAATGTCTGTGTTATCTACATTCAGATAAATATCTTAGAAACTGGGAAACTGCGTAACAGTTTTTAAATGACACAATCAAATTTTTTTACATAAAATCTTCTTTCAGTGGATAGCTAATATGCTGAGCAGAAACAAGAAATTAAGATTGAATGATGCCCTTTCTCAACACTGATCATTCAGTTCTTTCATAAACAGTAATTGTATTTTTTAAACTGAGTGTCTGCCCTACTTCCTCTGCAGCAGAAACAGAAAGGAGTCATTTCTTAGAGACAGCATTCATGTGTCATCTTCCTGTCTTAGTCCCCCTGCATTCTACAGTTTCTTTGATAAATAAAGGTGCTTGTGCTTAACTGAATTAAGGGAGCAATTGGAGTTGCTTTTAATTCTGAGTTCCTAACAGTGCAGCCTAAACAGTCTCTCGCATTAACATTCCACAAACCACACAAATCAGGCTATCTAGGTGTTAAAGTGTTCTGCAGTAGATGAATGCATTCAGATAAGAAGAAAGAATCAAACTGATTAATAGGACCCAGATTAGTCTTGCACTGCTCAAATGACACCCCAGAGATCCATTACCATCTGTCCTGCTGTCTTTTCCCTGAAAGAAGAGGAATACCTGTTTACTTACTAGCTGCTCACAGCTTGGAAAATACAATATGTTGTTACTGCTGAGAGGACTGCTGAGATCAGTGGCTAGTATTGTTCTTCTAGAGACTGGCTGTACATCTGAATTTCTGCAGTGTCCTGACAGTTCCTCCCTTGCACCTCTTTCCCCATTGCACAGAGAGGCATGTAGATTACTCCTAATGCCAAGAGAAGGAAGATGCTGAGTGCTCCTGCCAGATGGGTAGATGAAAAATTAAAGAAAAAGCAATGGAAGCACAAATCCAGCCCCCAAAATTTCCAGCTTTGTAGTGTGCCGATATGTGACTGTGTAGGTCTTATTTAACTGAGAGTTTAGCACACAATAACAGAAACACACAAACAAGAATCATTTTCATGTGTCTGAAGAAAGAGAGGTCACTTTCATGTTTAAAGTAATGGAATATAAGCTGACAAAAACAAAAAGAAAAATTAGCACAACAGAGCAAATACTTCCTTAAAGGTACCTAATGCTTGCTTTTCAACCTAGAGTACAATTTATTACTGAATAAATACATTAATTTTGGAGACTTAAGAACTTCCGCTCAGCACTGGTGGATTTATAGATTTGCAACTCTGCAAATTCGAAGAAAAATATAAAGAACCATGTCATTCATTCTGATCAAACCTTCAGCATTTGGGTTTTTTTTTTCTGTTTAATTCCTTTATTTCTAGCTCATTTTCCAATGTAAATAGGGTAATCTTTCATTAATATAATGCTGGAGGACCCTCTGTTTCCTTTATCATCTCCAGCTGTATATAATTTGAAAAGAAACTAATTTAATCCCTCAGCACACATTTATATTTTCAGCATTTTATCTTATTTATGCTTTCAGAATTCACAGAAGAACATTTTCTCTCAAAAAATGTTTTAAATTATAAAGAATGACTATCCATTAATATAGATTTATTTTTATTTTCAGTTTCTTTATGAAAATGGTATGAAAAATATTTGTTGGGATAAGCAAGACTTGTGGTCTGACATACAGCATATATTCCATACAATCCTCTACAGAGGGAGGTGAGCGGTTCATATATTTGCAATAAAAGGAAAGGCAAATGTGGTGGAATGGTGATAACTTGCTGTATTCGAGTCTGTTCAGTTTAGGCATAGTCACAGGATCATGTCTCCCCAATCAGAAAATGGAACAGACCTTTCATATTCAGAGAAAGAGAATAACCACTTAGCTAGCTGTTATTAATGCAAGCACCAAACTGTCCTACCATATATTTTCAGCTTGAAGAATGCTACTGGCATATCCTAAATTTATGAAGTTTTAAAAGTAAGAGAAAATAAAGGAAACTGCAACATACAGTGAATAAATTAAAAATGAAAAACCCCACTTTTAAAGTAAAATTGCTATGTGTATTATGTTACTCACTTACCGTCATTACTTGGTTGCTTGCTGTGAAAATAACTTCACAGTGCAATAGATGAATGCTTTTCTCTACAAGGTCTCAAAGCTGAATACAGGTAGGTACTTTAGATTAAAAATTTAACTAGGAATGATGTGCCTGATTTTTCAGCTGAAATATCAATGCATAAATGTTACACTAAATGTCTGGGGTAGGTAAAGTTTCCCTGTATTTTTAAGGGACATCTGAGTAATTAAACAGTATCTTGCCTCAGATAAAAGACTGTTATATTGCAGAATTTTATAGAACAAATTCTAGCAAATAATGAATCTACATGTTGTTCTTTTCATATAAAAAGCAGTCTTGTTCAGTAACCTGCAAAATATGTCTTACAATAATTGCTAATCTACAGAGTATCATTAGTACTAAATAAATAGACCTCAAACATTGATATGATTAGCTTCAAGTGACCTCTTAAATCAAGAAGCCAAATTTGGTTTGGTTTTCCCCTCTGTATTAATAAATTCTGTGAAAGTGTTTAGGCAGTTCCAGTTATCTTTATCAACTACACAACCCAGTACATAAACTGTTGTAATAAGAGTAGTTCAAAACAGCTTAGAAGCAAAAAGCTGTAGCTGAAATTAGTCTTCGAAATTCTTTTCTACCTTATAATATATTCTGTGTAGAAAGAATTTGGTTTAGGCTGATTGAATGTCCCATTACCAATTCACACTGCAGTTATTTTTTGTAACTGAGTCTGCAGAAGTGCTGCATGCTATTGAATGTAAAGTGGTGTTTTAGGCTTTAAGAAATTCAAATCAGAATATAATATCACAAATATACAAAAAGTTCACTTCTAGATTTAAAACCTACATTTCTTTCATGTGAGTGTTCTGATCTGTCCAAAAAGAAAGAAAGAAAGAAAGAAAGAAAGGATCTTGATTATATTTTAGTGAAAATAAATTCTTAAGGCATTGGTAACAAATTCAAAAAACCTCTTAGAATGATAGAATGTGCTGACTTGGAAGGTACCCACAAGGGTCATTGAAGCCCAACTCTTGGCCCTGCACAGAACGAGAAAAAAACTCAAGAATCACACCATCTTCCTGAGAGCATTATCCAAATTCTTCTTGAGCTCTGTCAAGCTTGGTGCTGTGACCCCTTCCCTGGGGAGCTGTTCCAGTGCCCAAACACCCTCCAGATGAAAAACCTCCCTTTAATACTCAACCTAAACCCCCCTTGACACAACTTCAGGCCATGCCCTTGGGTTCTGTTACTGGTCACTGTCAGGAGAGTGATACCACTGGAGACCTTCCCAGTTTTTGGCCCAGTGGTCCTCATCAGTCCAAGAAAATTCATAGAAAAATCAGGCCTATTACCTGTGTATGATACCTCAAATACTAAACAACTACCACAGAACCATTGATTGCTGTGACCTGGAAGAATACTTGGAGGATGCAAAGAAAATACAAGACACTGCTGTATTTTCTGCAGTACCAATGCTTAAAATAGAGAAAAACATACACTGAATAAAAAATGACTTCTTAAGAGATTCAAAGATTTAGTTGTTAATTACCATTTCTCAGGACATACCAAAGTCTTTTCACATAAACAAATGCTAGTTAGACAACTCTCAGGAAAAAAAACTGTCCTTTCCACACCACAGTGGAAAGTGACACTAACAGTGACACTAAATTAGATGGCATCTATGCAAGAGTTAAGTGCCATGTAACCCAACAAAAGTATAATGTATACTAAAGGAATAAAGGAGACCTTGATGGTCCTAAAAAGAATATGTGTCAATTGAAATTATTCACATTTTAGAGGATTGTGGGGGAAAAAAAATTGAGAACAGCATAATCAGAATGTATAATCAGGCTAGTAAAAAACTGTTTCTGACATATCAGCTAGGTTGACAAAAATATTGGTTTTCAGAAAATTGGTAATTTATATTTTTGCAAAAGTTAAAGATAATTTCAGTAAAAAGTATTCAAAATATTTTTCCCTTGAAAACTTTCCTACTTTTAAAGCTTCTTAAAGTTAAGAAGCTAAAATTCTTTTCCCTGCTAAATTAAACAGAAATTCATTCTGTTGCAACTATTTTCCCATGCTATTGTTGAGTGTCATGTATTTTCTTACCTACCTACTTACCATATGTGAGCTGTAGAACTAGATCAGTGTGCTGTATAAAGAAAATAAAGGTCACTCTGAATGAGAGTGCACAGATGCTACTATGGATTCACACAAATAACTTATAGTCAGTTGTAAGTGGCCTTAGTAAATAAAATAAAATTCATTCTTCTTTGCTTATCTTTTATTTCTGAAGCTGACAACAGAAAATTATCTACTTTCCAAACTTTTTTGATGTCTTATGAAGATTTCTGTTATGTTAATTTACAAAGGAAGATATTTTGAGCAAAAGTATAGAGGTGGAATAAACTAAGCCCATGGAAGCAATTCTTCTGCTGTAAGGGTAACAGGTGTAAAGAACCAGAGGTTATCATATTCTTCTGTATAGGACTGATAATAATTCTGCAAAGAAATCTAAGATACACAATGTATCCTATTGATTTTCAGGAGAGGAACGATTGCTATTATAATCCCTGTCCATTTCTTTTAGCCTATGCAATATCATTTGCTTTCCTTTCTCCCAATTAGGTATGTAATATATGTACTGTATATTAAATATATGTACTGTAATACAAGATGAGAAAGAGAGAAAATAATGCTAAATATAAAATAATATTTGTCACAAGAGTGTACTCTTCATTGTAAGTAATACAACACATTTCTAAATTTGTCTAAATCAAGCTTGAGGTTGTCCTGGTTTGGGACAAATGTGGGAGGAAACTTCCCAAAGGGATGTTTCCCTAAAGGGCAGAATTCAGCAGCCTGTCCCCCAGCTGGTTCAGGGGTTTAGGACTGACAAACAACATATCATGCTCATTTTGAACAAAGCCCACCCCAGGGTGATAATCTCCATCATTTCATCAGTACCTTTGTAAATTCCCTAGAAACCATTATCATTGAGCCCAGCAAAACAGCAACTCAAATCTGTGTCCCTCTACTGTAAAAGCCACGTGCTAGGGACAACACTGGAGCTCTCTGTGGATAGGAAAAGAAGCCTAGGGACCAGAAAAGTATTAACACCTCAAACAGGCCTAGGGACCAGAGAGATGTCGAGGACTGCACACAGAGAGACATTAAGAACCCAAGCAACATGGTGGGTACTGAATGCTTAATCCTAATAAAGAGTAGGTGAAACCAAAATGCAATCAGTACAGGGTTTTTTTCCACTTTCACGTGCCCCACATTGGGCGCCAAAATTATTTGTCCTTGTTTGGGATGAATTTGGAAGAGAACTTCCATTCAGCAAGCCCTCCTCCAACTGATTTGGGAGACAATCTGCTTGGAGAAAAGTGGAAAAACCTGTTTATTTAACAAGCAAAGTACTCACCAACATGAAAAGAAATTAATATTAAACAATGAAATCTCTCGTGGTTCTGAAGAGATGGCAAATTCAGAAAGTGTTTCTGTAGTTCAGAGACAGTCCTTTTTGTGGGTATCTTGGCTCAGCTCTCTGTCAGTCTCTCCAGGGCTCGGGTCTGGTGTCCCAACCACAGTGCAGCTTGGGGTGGGGGACCCGGGCAATAGTCCTGCTGTTCCCAGACTGAAAAATGGCTGAAAACTTCCAAAAAAAAAAAAAAAAAATGGCCTCGGCTAATTAGAAAAAAACAAACTAAAAGCAAAGGAGAGCTCTCTCATGCTGTCTGTGCTGCAGACAGCACAGTCTGTGGGAAAGGAATTCCAGGGAAGTAAGCTGAAGCTTCTGCAGACAAACTGCACTCTGCATCTTCCCTGCTTCACTCTCAGAACCAAACTTACAGGCACAAAACTCAGTATCTGACGGTAAAGCAGAACAGATGGTTGGGGATACCAGGCCATACAGTCACCCCAGGACAGAGGTATACCATATTGTAGTACTAAAACATAGGAAAGGATGTCACTACCATCTGTGTTAGAGTAGAAGACCCTAATATTCACTTCAGTACTTTATGAAATGCATGTAATGCAAAATGTGATGACAAAATGTTTCTCCAAAGCCCACTCCTACTTAAAGGGTTGGAGAAAGGTCATTGAAAGTATCAGTATGTTGATAAACCTAGAGGGTGTTTTGTGGTTTTGCTGGTTGTTTCTATGGCCTTTTATCTTTCCTTAAATTTGTTGCAAAGTCGGTACTTGTACAGACTAATTAATCAGGAGAGCTAATGGTCATATTGATATGTAAGTCAGTTTTGTTAAGAAGGAAAGTAATAGAACAAAGAATTGAATAAGAATTTAAAGCAACAAAAAATAAACTAAATTGACAAATACCATTAATACTTTCCATTTTTAGATGCATACATGTAAAAATTAATGTTGCATCTTAATATTTTGATATTTCTGGTTTCCTTTGTACTGAGTTAAAATTATGTAAGCCAAGTAAAATTTAAACTTGACTAGTGACCTTTACAACAACTTCAGGTTTCTGTATGAAACCTGCCAGGCTACTGAGAATTTCATAAGCTGTGAAAGAGAGTAGCATTTCGTTTGTTAAAATAAAAATAAAGCCAAAACCAAAGCCAAAACCAACAAAAAACCCAAACAAAAAAAAAATCCAAATTAGCACATTTTTAAATCATCTTCTTAGGTATCTCAGTAGTTTGTCTAAATGTCTCAACTCATTATATTTCATTATTTTAAAAAAGAAGATTAAAAATATGATCTAAATAATAAATTTTAAGTATGGAACAGTAAACAAAATAAACATTGATCTTTCCATGAAAATGTGCATTCTTAAAAGCTGCTACCTAGGAAAACAAATTTTTGATTAAATCAAAGCATTTCACAATGTTCTACTCTATTCAGAACAATGGAAAAGGCTTTCATAGGAGACAGCCATTTATTCAGCTCAATTTATCACTTAAGAAATCATTCCTGATACAATCCACACTCAGATTATTACTTGATGAATCACATCATGCCTTAGCCGTGCTGGCAGCAAGCCCTTCCCAGAAGCTGAGTACATTTCTTCACCTCACATCCTGTTATCACGTTGTACCCTTTACATTGTGAAGGATAAGAATGTCAGCCTGGATAAGGCAGAGGGGAAAGAGATGGTTTCTCACAGACAGATAATACAGGCAGTTGCTTATGCACTCCTCCGAAGAGAAACAATGTAGATAACGTTTTCAAGGGAGTCATCAGAATTGTAATGGGCACACAGTCTTTCCAAAGAGATACAGATCATTATCAAACATTTCATATTTCCTTACATGTCCCCTGAGGTGCATGTACATGGTGGTGAGAGAAGTTCAATAACACACTGTGAAAACAAAACAAAGATCAAAAAAAAAATACCTTCAGAGTCCTACTCTGCCTTTGATCCTAAGAGAAACACATACCTTGCTTTGCCTAGGCGTAATAATTCTGCACTTGTGTAATAACCCCGTGCAATACTAAAGGCTTGAGAAAGAGTACCTGGAAAGCTGTCTGGTGGAAAGGGACATGAAGATGCTTGTTAACAGTGGCCAAGCATGAATCAGTGTGGGCTCAGGTGGCCAAAAAGGCCAATGACAGCCTCTCCTGCATCAGCAATTAAAGCAGTTCAAAGGTGCTTCAGGCTAGCTCACTCTCTGAACCCACTTTATAGATCCTGGTTTGTGAGTCCGAGCTCAGCAGAAAGAGTGATGATGGCAGAGAAATGAAAGGCAGAGTTCTGCGCGGTGAAGAGATCTTTATTTCACCAAGGTGGTCACTGCAGAAGTGCCG
>VWYP01033985.1:16093-54447 GCA_013400435.1 Pycnonotus jocosus | reverse complement strand
CTTTCTAGTGATGAGCTTTTTGGTTATAGTGCTTGTTTGAAGTCTCAGGTCCGAAATTCTGCTTGATAAGAATTTCATCTGTGATGATTCTCTGTGTGTGTTGATGTCAGGGAACACAAGGGTCTGTCAGGTTCTTAAATATGTTCTCCAGTTTTTTCATCAAGATGATGGACTAAACTAGTTTTTTGAGGCAACTCAGACAATCAGAAACCAACAGAGACATTGTTTTTAAATAGCTAAAATTTTATGCAAATCCTAAAGAATTGCACATATTTGCAAACAAGAATTTCTGTGTAGATTCTCATTCTTGGGTCTGCTTATTCCCACTCAGAGAGTCTGAAGCCATTCCTAGTATTTTTTGGACTAGGCATTGTAATACAAGTATCTTCTGAGGAAAACCTTAAATGTACAGATGGCCTCCAACCTGGGTTTTTAGCAGGGTGGAGCAGTAGCAGAGGTTAATTCAGAATGGTGTGCTGCACTTGCATCTGTCTGATTGTTATTTATTGAGATGTAGAACTCCATGCTGTTACCTAGGTGCAGTTCAGGAAGCTGAGGAAAATTCACATACATGTTATACTCACAGTGTGCACTGTGTTATGTTGTTCAGAGTTTTACCACTCTGGCTGTGAGAATTTCTATGAACTCTGGCAATGTTTTTGAATTACATACAGCTTAAATGAGAGCTTGCCTTGCTGCCCATAGCAAGTAAATCTGAAGTGGTCAGTGACAAAATGTTTTCTTCAGTGTGTTCTTAAATAATGTAGGCATGTAAATGTGTGAAATCATAGATTAAAACTCATTAACTTCCACTTACAGCTAGTAGCTTCCATTTGCAGCCAGTTCCAAGTAGTGAAAATAATTCTTTATAATCTTTGTGTCTTCAGAAACTCTTATCATAGATTTCATAAGGACAGTACACTCAGGTGTGTATTCTGCAATACAGGGTACATGCTAGGAAAAAAGTCTCATAATTATGAATTGATTTGGGATGCAATTGATACATTCTGTGAAAACAATTTATCCAATTCAAGTGCTTTGGGTGAGTCAATTTATTATGGCTTTGTGTCTGGGAAGTTTCTGTCTGGATAGAGAAATTATCAATTTTCAGTTGTTAATAGCATGTCAGAATGTGTGAGAAAGAGTTGGTCAGTGTAGCTTATGAAAAATAGCAAGCCAGATAAAAAAATATTACATGGTTTTATGGATGATTCCTTAAACTTCTGCTTTTGATATATTGATTTTTCAGGTAAACAGAAAAGAAAGTGATCAATACGCTTTTGTGCAAGTGTAAGAGCTTTAAGAGCCTTGATCTTGTTGGTTAATAGAAATACATAATTTAGATACATAAAATAGAAATTACTGTTGTTTGTGATACTTTTCATCTGTAAGTAAACTCTAAAAGTGTGCTGTTATAGTAACATTTTTCTTCAATATTTTTCCCAAGTTCTTTGATGTAATCTCAACCACTGAGAAACCGTTGGCTGAGCAAGACTGGTATCATGGTGCAATTCCAAGAATAGAAGCCCAGGAGCTGTTAAAACAGCAAGGAGACTTCTTGGTGCGAGAGAGCCACGGGAAACCTGGTGAATATGTCCTTTCTGTGTTTTCAGATGGACAACGGAGACACTTTATCATACAATATGCTGATGTACGTCTCTGATATAGTACTGAATATTCAATTTAGGATCTACGTAGTTTACTATAGCAAATGGATTTAGTCTTTATGTGAAAATATGAAAGCTGCTGGAAATATTTCCATCAGTGCTGGAATCAGGGGTAAAGGTCATTTGGGGAAACAAAGGAAAAGTATGAAATATCAGGTTATTCAGTATATTTTGTCTTATATTGACAAGCCAAGATATTTCTGTAAATGTTTTGAAATCTGGGAGTTGTTTCTCTTTATTTATGCATATGTATTTGGTTATTGGTTATTTGGTTACCCATTTTCATAGTTGGTGCAAATTAGGCTACTTGTAATTCAGACTGTAAAGATCCCACTGCATCTTCCTGAAAAATGGAAACAGCCATGCAGAAGAAAAAAAAATCTGTGTTGGTTTTTATACATATGGGAATTGAAGTGCCTGTTGTACTTGCAATGCTTATTTTCTTTTTAGTCCTTTGGTTATTGTGTTCAGTACAACACAAACACTTTTGGATGTTGCACACAGTGTGTATGCTTCGAAGGACCAGAACTGAACCTGTGTTGCTCTGAGGAAAAATTGATGACTTAATGAACAATATATTAATTATTATCTACCTTTATACAATGTATTTCTTTTTATACTTCTTAATGCATTGCTTGATTTTTTAAATGTATGTATTTTTCTTTTTACATTGCAGAATTTTAAACTTACTCAAAATGTGACAGTTCCCATAACGTTGCTAGAAATTTTCCTTGAAGTATGACATTGCAGCAAATCATTCTCAATTTTGATTCAGTAGTGCTGTCTCTTCAGTCTCTTGTAAATAAGTTTCCCATGTACAGAAAAATTCTTAAATTCAATCTCATAATGATATTACATGGAGGGAATTTCAATGTCTGAATCCCCAGATGATGCAGCATGCCTGGAGTAACCGAGTATTGTGAACCTAGTTTATTTCCTTTTAATGAGAAGCAGTGATATTTTTCAAACTTCAGACAGGTCAGAATGCTTCTCTAGGATTAATGGTTATAGACACTTGTCATGCTGGTTCTCACCTAGAATTTTCCTTGTAGAAGTGAGACACAATCAGTGTTTATTTTGATTTTATGACATTAAAGTATTTTGATATGTCAGAGTGCTAAAAGAGAAAATAAAAGCAGTAAAATTACCTGTACCTAGAATCTTACAAGATGCTTGGTGCTCACTGATCTGACCCAGCAGAAATAAATACCCATTATATACGTAGTCTAACTAAAATAATTTTGTGCAAAACATTGTATGTGGCAAGTAGATCTTCAAAAAGATAGACTGGACTTTCAAGTCCAAGTTCCAAGTATTACTTTCGGGCCTACATGTAAGCTGACTCTTCATTTGTGTGTAGGTGCGGGGGTGGCTTCCAACAAAACAAGCTATCTTTCTCTCCATAATTTTGTACTTTCTCTTAGCAGTTATGTTTGAAATGTAAGACTGATACAGTTTAATATTACATAGCTTGGACAGTCTCAGCATTGTCAGGTCAAGATATCTATCTGCTTGCACATTTACTAATAGAGCATTATGGTCATCTGCTCTTGGCATTAATTTGTGGTATATATTCTTGTCAATCATGAAGTTAACACTTTTTTCTTAAAGTTGTTCAGTAGTCTCTATGCATTCCTATGGGGGGAATTTTGAGAGAGAGAAAAAGCTAATTTTGAGAATGAGAAAAAGCTTATTAAGCTCCAGAAAGTAGGTGTTGGGAGTGTTAGGGTAATATAGTGAGGGATTTACTCATGAACATTTTTGTAGGCAAGTTCAAGGAAAGTTTAGTACAAAAGATTTGTTTATTTGTTTGCATTGGTATGAACAATGTAGAATTGAGTCTCTGACTTGTCAAATCACACTCTTGGGTCATTGACAGGTCTCCGTATTTTCTTCTGAATTAAGTACTGAAGATTAGAGTAGGACATTTGTTTTAAGAGCAATCCTTTAGTTGTATAAGTGTTCAGTGTCTGGTTTTACCATTACTTTAAAGATTAATCTTGATACAACTACGTGTGCGATATTAATTCATCATTCAGCTTTAAGCATCAAAAGTCACTGCTGTCATTCAGGGCTACCAATTTTTTCATTTCTGCTTATTTAAGGCTGTGCCATTTTAAAGGGGGGTTTTTTGTTAGCAATCTTAGTAAGGGTCAGCATAAGGTAAATACGTAGAATCAAAGGACACTGCCTGCTCTGAAGGTTTTGCATAAATGGCAGCAGATGGGCACGTGGCTGGATCTGGAATGATGAGGAAATAATAGGCAGTAGTGGTGTTTGTGCTGAGGAGACTCTTAGGGCAGCATGTTTTTTGGCTCATCAGCACAGAAGTATGAAGGAGCTTATTTGAAAGGAGTGGAAACTAGTGTTAGTGGTCAGTCAAAGCTGAGTCACTATTTAATAAACAACAAAGGGTTCATACTATGGAAGCATTCTTATGATAGAGATCTGTGAATGTTCAAAACAGCTGACATGACCCAACTGTCTTTATCAACAGCAATGATATGTTTCAGGAAGTTAATGCTTTAACCCTTAAAGAAAACAATGAACTTAGAATGCACTGTGCAAGGAATTCAGCCCTGGGGGCTAGAAAGAATGCATGCCAGTGGTAGAGGTGTTCATTGCCCAGTTGTGTAAATTAATTTGAATCACCATCTGTGCTGTAAGTTTTTTTTAATTGCAGTACTTGTTCGTTGTTGCATTGTCAGGCTGGATTATGGCAGCTACTGCCTTGTGGAAAAAGCTCTGTAATTATAGGTGTTGAGTTTTACGAAAGCAGGAGAATTTATTGTGTTTCATAGTCAGCTGCAGGGTCCTGCCCAACTTCTCTTTGAAGCCTCTGTATGACCTGCCTTTGTCCCTAAGTAGTTAGACTCTCCTGATAAATACTCTTTATTGAAGACCAATCCTATACTCTGTGCCAGGAATTTTCTAATTTTAGGAGACAATAAATGAAGGAAGATGAGATTAGGATAGTATTGTGTATTTCCTGTTTATCTCTTGTTGTATTTTATCATACAGATTTTTTGCTTGCCATAACTTTTAGAAATAATTCAGAAGTTTAGTATTGTTTTTCCTGATTTAGAATATTTTTATTTTATTCTGCAATAGTTTTGATTTTAACTGAGTTTTATATAAAGAGTTTAATAGTTATTTTGTCATATTGCCTTAATTAATGATGTAGTAATTTTGCATTTATTAGTTTATCATTTTCCTAACTATCATTCCAGTTAAGTTAGTATAAATGCTATTCAATAGGTCAGAAAAATAATCTAAAATAGCTCTATAAAAGTATACATTTTTTTCTGTGTTGTTAGTAGTAAAGAAAGTTTGGTCAAGCGTTTTTGCAGTTTCTTGTTCAAACTATTGCTTATAGAAAAATAATTTTTTCCTTTTACCTCCATACAGAATCAATATCGTTTTGAAGGAACTGGGTTTCCAACTATTCCACAGCTCATAGAACATCATTACACAACAAAGCAAGTTATTACAAAGAAGTCGGGTGTTGTTCTGCTTAATCCTGTTGTTAAGGTAATACATACATTCCAGAATCTTAATTTATCTGAAAATAATTTTGGGGGTTTCTGTTATTATTTAAATAAGATCCTACAGAAGATTTTTCATTTTTGTTTGTTTTGTGGCACTGTTCCTGATCTCTTTTAAACTTCTCCTCTTTGTGCAATACATTCACTTAAAACAACTCTCTATCTTGATTCTTATTATAAATTTTTGCTATTTTTAAAGAATGGCATTCAGCTTCTACCAAGTATCCTCGTACTTTTCTTTTTGGTTTCACATTTGGATTTCCATACTAAGTAATTCAAAGTAGTAGTTCATTGCCCCTCCTTCTATAAAGTAAAAAATATCTTTTATATAGTGGAGAAGGTCTCATGAAATTTGGAAGACTTACGACAACTCCGTTTTGTCTCTGTTCTATATCACAAAAAAAGTTAGACACAAGAAAAGGCACTGATATTCCAGCATCAATAAAAATTTAAAATAAAAATTCCCTTTTTAATCAGGAAGTTATTGCAGAAAGGCTTTCAGCATGGAAAAAAAAGGGCTAAGTATTAAACTGTATCAGTGTATTAAGAGTCTCCTTGACTTCTTCCAATAGTTTTGCAGTTAGTATCTGTCTAGTTGATATTTCATTCATAAGCCAACTCACTAATAAGTTTGCATCTTAACTATGGGTAAGCCTTTTGTTCTTGATATATTTATTTTTTCAAGACTGGTTTCAAGCCTATGTTCAACAAAATTTTAGGAAGTATGACAATTTATATTTCACCATTAGTTACCTACTCCAGGGTTGTTGTCGATGAGTAATGCGATGGTTGGCTCTCGCCATTAAAGGATGAATATTATGCATAAAGAGAAGTTTTATTGATGTATAGTTTTCTTGTTGTGATTTGTTGTTTGGGCGTCCTCTTGTTATAAATGAATCAGAATAAAAATTAGTATCAAGCAATTTATTTTACAATTCCCAAAATCAATTTGAAATAGCCACAATAAAAGCATGCAACATCAATCAAGTTGGGTGGGAGTGGGTGCAGCAGCAATGGTGTCTTCCCCTGCCTCCACAATGTCTGAGTCTCAGGGCTTAGATTTTATACAGTTTTTCTGCCCTGAGGCCAGTTTATTGTAATCTACTGTCTGGTGTACATATTCATGTATTTCTTTCTCTTGTTGATTTCGTTCTGAAGTCGCCCTGTAAGAGCCAGGGCCTCTGAATTGGATTTCTGGAACTGATCACTGGAGGAGTGATTTGGTCAATCTTTGGCTGCCTCTGCCTAGATTGATATCAGACGGTGATCACTCCAGAAACGGTGTTCCCATCTGGGGCTAAGGTGCCATCTCCTGTGCAGCTGGGTCCTTTCACTTGTAAATGATGACTTCACCCTGTGATTGTCTTTGAAAGTTTGTCAGGGGAGATGCCGTGGTGCAATCCCTTGGAGTCAGAGTTTGCACCACAGCTTTGGATTATAAAATACAATGTACTGGATATGTTTGATACATGAATTTATACACCACATAGATTACAATACATGAATTCATACACCTCACATATTACAACAGAGTTAAGTTTTATTTTATCCATAGTCTTGCGTAACTATAGCCAAATATTTTTTCTAATTTTTCTAATACATGTCTTGTGGAAGAAACATACTCCCGAATCACATTCCTGGTCATTTCACCATTACTCCTCTGGGGGCAGCAGCGAATTCCCCTCCAAGCAGCAGCTCCAACCGTTCTCCTCCGAAGCCAAGAGAGCAAGAGGGAGCTCGCAGCTGCCCCAGCCCCCTTTATTTCCCAGCTCAGTTCTCAGAGTATCGCTGCTCCTTGGAGAGAAACACTCAGATAAAAGAGTGGCCAGCCGCACTGCCTTCCGGGGGCAATGTCTTTTGTCTCTGTTAAGTACCCGGTCGTTTTTGTCTTTTAGCAACAAAATGGGAGAAAATTCTGTAAGAGAAAGAAAACCGAAGGAAAACTCCTAACCTCCTACAGGCCTTCTGTTTTTCTTCTTTTGCGGGGGGGCGGGGGGACGACGACGGACGGACGGACCAAAGTAGGTCTACTCCTCTTTGGGCTTGTTGTTGGTGTTAGTATTAACTAAATATTAGTGAAAATAATAGTATTTCCTCTAGGATTGTACTAGTTGGTAGTTGATCTGAGCTGCAGGTGCACAACTACTTCAGCTGCTCAGGTTTCCCAAAAATTATGCAAGTAAGCAGCATCTATCCACAAAATCCACAGGCTGCATCTGTTTTTTCATATGACTTACCTTGTCTGGTATGCATTAGTCTTAATATTCAAGAGGGTAATATTCCTTTAGGGTTAGTAAACCTTTCTACTTCCATTCTGATATGTTACGTGAAGTAATGGGAAGGGTGACTGTTCAAACTAAGAAAAGTATTGAATGACAGGAAAGTGATTGTTACTGATTGTTAGTATACAACTGATTGTATAGTTTTTATAAAAAAAAAATTGGACTATATAGATTGTATGTAGGCTTTAATGAATTTATGAAAAAGAATGTCAGTTTCTATAGCTATTAATACTTGCTGTAAACTAAAACCAATGTATAGTATACTTAGCTTCCTGTCCAGCAGTTTGAGCCAAATGAGGCAGTGTTGAAGAGGGCGTTAGCTATGTGATTTGAATTTCTTTAGAGCATCTGTTCTCAAAACTATTTAAATTGTTTTGGTTTGAGCTGTAACTTTATGATGGTTTTATTTCACCCATCTGATAAAAACTGCAGTATTCTGAAGAACTATTTCAGAATGAAGCAGAAAAGTGTTGTGAGCTCTCCTTTTTAATTGGCATGGATCTCTGGCTTTAATATGGGAAAGTGGAGACATTTTAAGTCGTTTTCAGAAGCATGTGCACTCTGACACCTAGTGTTGGGGGTAATTTATACATCGTGTGCTGTTACCAAGATGTCTTTAATCATTTCCTTAAAGTTCATTTGGCATCTGCAAAGACCGTTTTTGCTTTGTTCACATTATAGCTGTAGAGCAGTCATTGTTATCTTTAATCTTTTTATGTAAATTGCTGTCCTTGTAATAACCTCGTGAGAAACAACACTCACTTCTAAAATTTCAAAGGTTTATTAAGCCTTAACAAAATACAAGGGCTTGAATAAGGAAAAACTACAGTGCTGGGAGTCTCTGTGACCAGCAGCCATGTGCTCCTGTACAAAATCGGTGCTCTGCTTTTTATACCTTTGGCCCCTCCCAAAGTCGTGTCACTCAACTCCTGCTCTGCCATCTGTTGGTGGAAATCACTCTCTTATAACTTGATTGCAGCTCAGGTGTTACTAGGATGTCGGAACCCAGGGCATCTCTTTGGCTGCCCTGGAAGCTCGGGAGACTCTGGCCAAACAGCCTGGAAACTGAACAAGAAGGATTGACCCCAGTACAGGGTGGTTACAGCCCTGTCCAGGGGGGTGAACAGGGGGGTTTCAGTTCCGTCCGTGGGGATCACAGACCATGGCACAAAGCAGAGATGAATTACAAATCTCAAGAGAGTGAAACACAGTAGTTTAGCTTATCACAGAGTGAGAAATATGTAGTTTTTAGTTTTCACAATAGAAGTAGATGGAGACAAGATGGAGATTTTGGGGTGGTTCCTAAGGCTTTTCTTCTTCTTCTTCACCTCTGTTTTCTGCTGTGACGTTAGCACAATGTGGCTTGGGGAGATTGGGCCAAGTGGATATGGTGTGTTTGATGTGGATGGCGGACATTGGTAGGAAATGGTAAACAATATGTTCGTAATAATCTGTATATAAGACCACGGACCTTTCAGGGGAAAAGGAGTTCCCTAATGGCTGCTGTTCCCTAATGGCTGGTGTTCAGAACAGTCCTCGCTGAGGACAGAGCAAACTATGAGATAAGAAGAAGAGAATAAACGCCGTGATAGACCTTGGAAAAAACTGAACCTTGAAGCCTCTGTCTCTTTCTTGCGTCTGCCCTGAAGCATCCAGGAGGGCAAAAAGACTCTGACCACCTGAATATTGGAAATCGTAATCCGATACTAGGAGGCCATGCCACGCCTCCTAGTAACAGGCCTGCCCTCCCCTAAATGCTCCGACCAGTGACAACAATAGGAGGGAAGGGAAAGAGGACTATGGGAAGCACATACCAAAATAACATAACTATACAGCTATAAAACTTCTCTTAACCTCTCTTAACATACACATAATATTTGTCTCTGAATTGTGGGAGCCAATCATCGCGTTACCCGTCTATAGCAACCTATTTAGAAATTGAAAGCTAAATACAACAAATGTCAAAGCAAAACCAAAAAGTTATGCTTTTAGTTTGTTTTTGCTGTCCTTCCCACAGTCATTCTTCCTCCTTTACTGTATTAGTAAAATTAGTGTTCACCTTCTGTGATGTTGCCCTTGAAAGGAACAGGCTTAATTATGTCACAAAAGGCCTGTCCCATGTCCCATTTCATGTAGACCGAATTGCCTGCTTGGAATTTTAATGATTCTGTAATAATAGAATTTAAATTAGAAAAACTGAGGGCATTAAAAAGATATCTGCAAGTAGCTTCTTTAATGCAAAAGTGTCTCATATTTATTTATAATCTTCTTGAAAAAATGCATATTATGTTCTTCACGTTGTTATTGATGGACTGACTGCTGCATAAAGCCCCCTAGTAACTAAGAGCACACCCAAGGACTTTATTAATAAAAATGCTGTTTTAACCATACTGGATGTATTTTAACCTTCTAAAATCTTTGGCCTCCTGTTTTAGAGGTTTTTAGATTTCTTGAAATATAATTTTTTTACATTTTTACAGATTACAAAATCTGTATTGAGTTGTGAATGTGCTTCGGTTTGACTACTAGAAAAGAAAAAAAAAAAAAAAAAAAAAAAAAAAAAAGGAATACCATTTTTATTGAAGTGTACCTGAATTAAAGTTTTAACTTGCATCATAAATACACCTTTGAAGGAAGTCTGCCCAGGATGCACAACTGCTCATAGGAGGGAGTCCAGTTTTCAGAACCAGGAAAGATCTAGCCTGAAGTAATGCTTTTTCCCCAGATAAATGTTTCAGATTCTGAGCACCAATTGATTAATTCTGGAGATCTGCTACTATTTCACTAGTGCTGAAATAGTCATGGTGTATGGATGCTCTGTAGTTAATTCAAATTCTGAGCTTATGGAGCAAAATTAATTGCTGCTTTGTCAGGTGTGTTAGGCCATGTGTTCATTACTAGTAACTTTCATTTAAAAATTCTGAATATATTTTCATGTGACAAAGAAGCCTGTGATATGGTCTGATACATTTTCTGTACATGGGAAAATGATGAGATGAGAGACGAGTGTTGAAAGAAAAAAACCCAGACATTTCTTAGTAGTGTTTCTAATGCCGATAAATGAGATTGCAAATGATGTGAGAATTTTCTACAGATCTAATGCTGTCTTGCAAGGTGTGAATATATTGATCAGTTAGACATGAAAAGAAATTCTGAAGAGCTGTAAATTTAAGTTAGGAAGATTTTCTTCATGAAAATCTTACTAAAAATCTGACCTGATGGTAATTTTTTGCTGGTGAGTTTTCTGGTTGGGGGGCTTGTTTTATTTTAGCAAAGCAGGCTGAGGTTCACTGTTGCAGACAACACTTGTGCTCAGAGTACAGGTAGTGTGTGCCCCTCAGGCCAGCAAAACGCACAAGGAGGAATTGAAGTAGGCTGCTGAACAGACTCAGTTTCAGGGAAGCTGGGAGATACTGGATAGAAACAAGGAGACTTACAAAGGCCAAGTTTATTATAGAGTAATGCTGTCACATGATTATAGATGCTCATCCCATGGCTGGAGACAATTAAGATGCTGCAGAGGGAAGCAGTGACAGTAATGGTGCTGCTTGTGAGAAAGATCATTATGAGTCTGTTTGACCTGAGGACCACTCTTGAGGAGCAGAAATCTGAAAGGCAGAAGCAGCCTGTAGCAGGGGGTGATGCAGTTATTGCAGCACTACCTTGGCTAGGTTTGTCACTCCGAAGAGGATTCCTGTGGCACCCTGGATTACCTGTGTGATACTCACCCATTTGGCCAGGCGTTCTGTAGGAATGCCAAGAAGCACCTGGTGGTTGTGGTCTTTGGGTGTTGGGTTTTGGCCTAAAGCTGTAATTCTCATGGGTGGGGTTAAAGTCTAATACATGCATTTTTAAGTGTCAAATTATATCTTCAGTTTTCTTTAAGGAAATTGAATTCACCATTAAAAGTATTTATAATATGCAGAAGACAAACTTACAGGAAATGAATGTATTTATTGAATATGCACAAAACAGATCAATAGCCTACAGCTATTGACATTTGACAGCAGAGTTTTGTGTCTTAATATTAGAGGTGCATTTCAGTTAAATTCTTATTTCTTCGGAATTTTGAGAAGTGTCACAGAACTTGCTTTTTATGCTTTTAGCAGAGATTATAGCAATATTTCTGTCAGGTAACAAAAGGAATGCATCATCCTTAATGGTGGCCTGTACTTGTCAAGGCATGTCATGCTTTAGAGAAAAGGGAAAAAAGAAAGTAATTTGCTCTTTGTGCTAACAAAGTACTGAACCAAATTTTTGTGTAATTTTGGGTATATTGACTGCTTCCAAAATTGAAGGTATTTATTTTCTCAAAAAATCTCATTAAAATGTGTTGTAATAATGGAGGCAGATAAGGTACCTGAACGAAGAGTAACAAGGATTGTTCTGTAGTCAGTGATTAAAGTTTTCTGTAGTTGATTGTTTTTTGGGTTGTTTTTTTTTTTGTTTTTTTTTTTGTTTTTTTAGGCCATGGCAATAAACATTGTTTTCTTGAATGTTTCTGGTTCAGTCTGGTTTTTCTGGTACTTCTTTCCATGATCAGGTTTAGATTAAAATTGGAAAATAATACTCCTGAATGGTGTAAGCATTATGCTCAAACCTAGGGGAAAAAAAAGTGTTTTATCAAGTATTTGAATTTCATGTTAACAAACACAATTTAATTTTTGACCAGTCTCATCAAGAAAAATCTCTGTCCTTGAAATTTTAAATAGAAACCTTGGAAACTTATGCATTCCTACTTTCTGTACAAGTTTCATATTAAAAAAAATTATAGAATGCCATGTTGTTGTGTGGAGTGCAATTTGAACAAAATGAGCTCTCTCAAACACAACTGAAACAGTAGGAAGTAGGAAAAAAACCCATAAAATTTATGAAGCAAGAGGTGGAAGCAAACCATTCATTCTTACAAAAAATAAAAAGGTATGTTGTTAGGAAGGAGTAAAAATTACTAAATGAAAGATTTTAGAAGAAGTTTTTTGATAACTGATAGCTAAAAGAATATATATAAACAAAGCATCCTTCGTCAAAGATCACTCAGATTTATTAGATTTTGTTACTGGTAATTTGTATTTGTGTGTGAAAATCAACAGATTGATTGTGTTCTGTAATATTCTGAGTATATGTTATGCCTTATGGAGCACTTGTAAAAAGTGGAGCTTTTGTACTTTGGCTTTTCATTGTCTTCATCAGAAGTTTTATAACCAGATGTTACAGCACAATAAAAATTGTATTAGAATTGCATGTGATTGCAGGAACTTTCCTGAGTTAAAAGATAGTGGGGTTTTTTATGGATTCTGACTTCTTCCCCATATTTGGAATTCAAACATTCTCTCATAATTATTTTATATAAGATCGTGAGCGGTAAACTTCTTGTAGTCGTCTAATTATATTCTTATTCCTGTTTTCGGTAGTGCAGTCAGGATGACTTTAATGCAAATAATGCTTTGAGTTTTCAGTATTTTCATAATATGTGGCTGACAAGCACATAACCTTCCTTGAACCTGAGCTCTCATGGGTCAAAAAACATGGTGTAGATTAAGAACAGGAATGAGTGTCTGTGCTCTTAAATTCCTTTGCAGAGTTACAGCTGTGCACAGTGGTTTACTGTGAAGTAGCTTGTGGTTGCTTAAGTATTTTGGCCTCCACTAATTTAAGTGTAACAAAATGTTAAAAAAGGGTGAAATGACATTTCAGCTGTGGAGGAACAAAGGATACACACAAAAGGAGCTACAGAGTAAGGGGTACATTTTCTTAGATCAGGTCTGTGCATCTGATGTATGTTATAGTGTCTGAATTATCAAGAAGATCTGTTAATTTAAATGTTGATTAAGGAGGATTTCAGGGGTGAGGATAAGGAATTCAGGATTCCTTAATTACAAGGTAAATACTGTACTTAGGCTACTATTGAGGGTAGTGCATGGATTTCATTGTCAGTTCATAGTGAAGTAAATGCTATTACCATTTCTATCCTTTCTGTCACTTGGATTTCTTCCTAATAGAGTTGCCAATGATTTACATAGTGTATTACTAAAATCAAGATCACTTCCAGAGGGTGGTGATCAGTGGTAGAAAGTCTAAGCGGAGGCCGGTAACTACTGCTATACCCCCAGGGTCAGTACTGTGTTTAATTCTTCCTTCATCTACTTCTTCATTAATAAGCTGGGTGATGGGGTGTGAGCAGTTTTGCTGATGAAACTAGTCTTTAGGAAGGGGCAGATATACCAGAGGGTCAAGCTGCCATCCAGAGGGACCTGGACAGGCTGGAGAAAGGGTTTGACAGGATCAGATCAACATGCAGATCAACAAGGGGAAGAGCAAATTTCTGAAGCTGGAGAAGCACAACTCCAGGCACCACAACGTGGTAGATGTAAATGTTTTTCCCTTATCTCTTGTGCTCATATTTTAAATTGAAAGTATGAATAGTAAATTTATTTGCTTAATTGTAGGCCAGTTTATTCAAAACGAGTTGTGACACATTGAGGAGGGCACTGCATAATTAATTGTCAGAGTTTTGAGTTTTAGAAAAAGATGCAATAAGGTGCAACTAAGCCCAGCATAGCTGAGTATTCACTTCCCCCGTGGTAGGATGGGGTGGGGGATTAGGGCAAAAACTACAGAAGTCATAGGTTGAGATACAGATAGATTAATAGGTAAAAACAAAAGCTGTGCACACAAACAAAGCAAAACAAGGAATGAATTCACTGCTTCCCGTTGCTGGGCAGGTGTTCAGCCATTTCCAGGAAAGCAGAGTTCCACTGCATGTAATAGTGACTTGGGGAAAAAAAATACCTTTACTCTAAACATCTTCTCCCTTCCTTCTTTTTGCCCAGCTTTATATGCTAAGCATGATGCTGTATGGTATGGGATATCCTATTGTTCAGTTTGGGGTCAGTTGTTTTGACTGTGTACCCTTCCAGCTACTTGTACAGCTGCTAGAATAGGTGTTGAACTCTTCAAAACATTCATGTTCACTGTTTACATTTCATGTTTCATTTTAGAGAAGAATGTGCAATTTTAGCGAAGAATGTGCACATATGCATGCCTTAAAGTTTGCTTTATGTGTATTTATCTTTATCAAGAGAATAATTTAACATGTAAAACCAAAATACAACCCTATACTAGGTACTGTGAACAAAATTACCCCAGCCAGAACCAGTGCAGCAGCAAAGAGTAGATTACTACATACCACATAGGAAAATTTTGTCACTAATACAGGAGAAAAAAAAAGATTGCTGAAGACAGCATTCAGAAGATTACTAAAGTAATAATACAATCTGCTAATATCTAGCAGAGCCATTTGGTGTGTGAGCTGCTTCCCTTTGTGTGTCCTTCATTGATCAGTTTCTTTTTCTGCCACTAAGAGATTGTCCAGTGCTATTGCTGTCTGAATAATGAGCTAGTGGTATGTGGTATAAACTACCAATATCTTGTTAAAGGACTGTATGCATCTGATGTAAAAAAATTGGTGCATCATGCTTCTTTTACACTCTTGGCATCTATGTAATGTTGTATGACTTCTGATTCAAAGCCAACATCCGTCTTCCTTGGAATGCAGGCTGAGCTCACTGGTACACTGAAATCTCGTAAGTTAAGGCTGCAGTTTCCTTTCTGTTGGCTTTGCCTTTTTCCTGTGCTCTCACAGTCACAAATCAGCTAATACAGCAGATTATTTGAAATTTTGACAGGTTATTTCTGTTCCAAGTCAGTGGTTTTAGCATGTTATCTGAAGATTATGAAAAACAGTGCAAAATGAGCAGGTGTGGCTAGAAAAGCATAGGATGGGGGATCTTTGGGTTTTGCTTTGAACAAAATAGTAATTTAGTGGACGCTCTAAAGTGGAACTGTAGCACTCTGAAAGATATTGTGTGCTAACCACTGTAACTGAGACATTATTTCTGAGGGATGAGTTAAGTGTTTGACTTCCTGGGGTAAAGAAATCATCTAACTGGAAACAACTGGATATTTTTGAAGTTAAGTCAGGATGGAACTAAGTATGTGGCTAAGTATCTTACATAGTTCAAGGAGACTCTCTTGGACATTTTTACAAACACCTATAGTTCCCCCAACCCCATCTGACATACCTTTTCGTGTGTGGGTGGAGGTAAAAATGTGTTTGCACACATGTAAAATATTTTAGCCCATTTTAATAGTTCAGATGTTTGGGGAGGATATTATGCATGCCTAATGTGACTCTGCTTTTCCATTCCTCTCTGTTTAAATCACATGGAATGTTTAAATGAAAAATCACATTATCACATGGTTTGTTTACCTTTGAGTGTACAGATGACTTCCACTGTTTTGTAGGGTATGTCTGATCCAGAGCTGATAATTTTTCTGTTTGAATATATTGGATTAACAGATGATTCACAGTACGTTCTTTTGGTAGCTGAATTTACTGTATTCACGAGAGAGGAATAGTGTGTGTTTTAATGTGCTTGAAATATAATGGTTTTGACATAAGCTTGACTTTCCTTTTCCTGTGCTTAAGGATTTCACATTCTATATCTTTTTCTTTTCTCAATTTTTTTAAAACTTCTTTATTTTTCTTAATTTCCCATCTTTTTCCTGAAATATCCTCAGCATCGTTTTAGCCCTTTTGTGAATAAGAAAACATAAGCTTAGGGAAGTACTGCAAAAAAAACCCCTGAGGAGAACGGGTATTGTATGTTGAATTGTACAGTCTACCGATCTTCAAGAAAGAATGGTCAAAGAATGGTCAGGTAATCTGAGGTCATTGCTGCAGTTTATAAACTGCACAGTACCTTTTCCAAGTCTTTCTTCTCCCCTCCTGTTCAATAATCATTTAGAATTTCATTTAGCAGGGGGATTGAACTTTACAGTATTTTATGTAACAGTAAGTCAGATAAAATAGTACTTTTTCCCCAAGGAGCTAAACCTGTCCGTGCTATTATTCTGTTTTACAGCTCCCGTTGAGTTTCATCAGTGTGGCTTAATACAGTGCTGTTAATAATGCAAAGCAGCTTCCATAACAATTTTTACAGCTCATGAATCTTTATTCTGAAACAGTTTTAAAGAAGTTGCCAGTGGGGTTTTTCATAAGCCCTCCTGTAAAACTCACTTGTTCATATGAAAAATCTTTTCCACCAGCTACTTTTATTTCTGTACCTAATCTGAAGAACTTGAAACACATAGTTTATGATTCATGAAATTGATATGAACATTGGATCTACTGATGTAGGTGGTATCAAAAATAGTACTTCTCTAAAAAGACAATTTCTCATTCTCGCATTGATAAATCTTATCCACATGTACACAGCTGGATGGGTTTTTTAGTCTGGTTCATCAGGTTCTGGTAAGTGAGATCTGAATACCCATCTGATGAAAATTGTCTGTGATTCTGATTTTCTTAGCCATAAAAAGAAATTTTGTCCAATTATTCTTAGTATTGAAAATGAAAAATTAAATTTCCATTTTTGTTGATGTGGAAAAATAGCTCTTAGCTGTGGTAATTCATACTACTGATATTTCCTATTTAACTTGGAAGAAGGAGAACAAATAATACTTTCCAAAGTATTTTTGATGCTTTTTTTCTGCTTAAATCATAAAGAAACAGGCATTATGCATGTTTATGCACTTGACCCTTGAGATATTGACAATATCCCTGTATTTTGAGGTTTTTTAGAAGAATGTTAGGGGTTAATATACTGGGATAAGGGAAAGGGGAGGATATTTAAGGTTTTCATAAATGCTGCATGCTGTGCTCAAATAGATTCTTAAGATTGGAAAGTCGTGTTTTCAGTTCTCTTAAAGCAGTAAGTTTTGGGTTGGGTTGATTCTTTCTTGGTCTCCCTAAATGAACTAAAGTTTCCAACCTCTAGAGGTTTTTATCCTTTTTCACTTTTGTTACATCTGCAATTAAAATGAAAGACAGTGTCAGTGCTTGCTATAGATACTGCCTTCTGAGCTAGGTAGAGTAAATAATGTGACAGAGAACATGAGATGAGTAAATAAAGCAATGATAACATAAAGGTCTTACTTACTCATACTGTGTTGGAGCCTGATCAAGATTTCCTCACTCTTCCTTTTTGAAAAACCTTGCTTTGGAGTTTGGGTAAGAATCTTGATTTTGTTTTGTGGTTCTCTGAAACTGAATAGAAGCACAGGTGGCTTTTTTTTCCCTTACGTTTTCTTTTTCCTTTTAGAAATGGTGAGATTTTTAGAACCAAAAATATTTAAGCTGAGACTTGTAAATGCATACCTAATTCTCAAAACATCTGTTTAAAAAAGTTTACTATCTAATTGCTTTACTGCTGGTTTTTAATTCGAAAAAGTACCATTTTAGAATTCTTAATGATTGAAATTGTTACTGAGAATTATAGAAAAATAATGCTAAGGGAATTTGAACACAAAGTATTAGTTCATAGTTATGTTTTCTATTTTATTGAAAGCTGTTATAATTTACTGCAGATAATTTACTGCTTTCTTCCTGCCATAGTAATTTGTGATCTCTTTGATGTAGTTTCTATTACTGAAGAGAGGTGGACAGGAGAAAAACTGCTCTTACATATTTTAAAGATGTTTAGGGTAATAGTGATAACATTTCGCTCTCATAGCTCAGAAAAAAGAAAAATGAGATTTCATTTTCTACAGCAACCATCTGCTGTTCAAACTGTTCTCAGTGGCTTGCACACAACTCCACTGTATGCTCACTGAAGTAACGATTGATGAACAATTGATTCTTTGTTAGCTGTTCAAGATTTGAACCCCTATCATGATCTAGGGAACCATGAAATACCCTAACATTATAAAAGGAATGCTACACATCCAGGAAAAGAATAATGCATATCCAGGAAAAGAATATTTTATAAGTAAAATGAGACATTTCTGATTATTTTTAAGTATTCCTTTTCACAATTGAAAGTTTTATTTCTTTAATTACTGTCTGTTTGGAGTTTGGTTTTTGTCATTTACAATTAACTTTTGAAATAACTCTTCCTTTGAAAATGCTTATCTTTGTTGAAATCAGACAAGTGTGCTGGTTAATTGCACAGACTCTGGAAAGGTAGTCAACAGCAAGCTGCTGCATATAAATTCCTTCAGTGTGATGTGTGTTATCAAGTACTTGGCTGTTGGGGAAGGGTAACTGTCAAGGCAGACCAGGTTCTCCCCTTTGTGAACTGACTGGTTGTTTCTCAGTGTTTGACCAACAAATGTAGCAGCATCTCCAAAGGTAAGATACAATGATAGGATTCCCAACATCTTATTAGTAAACCTGTGCTTGAAGTGTGATGTTCACGTAATTCAGTTTCTCCTCCTGGGGGAAGCCAGAGGACAGAAATAAAGTAGAATGTGCTAAAGTATGTTGATTTTCCAAGTAATTCTATTTGGAAATAACGTGTATAATTAAGATTACAAATGAGTATGCTCAAGTGCTAATTTGTGTGACTGAATTTCTCTGAAGTGCTTTTGTATTCTGTGGTCCGAAATTACCAAGAGAAAAATCGCAACAAGCACAAGATAAAGAGAGATTTATAACAATGTCACAAGAAGAGGGCTGCATCATAAACAGCTTCCTTCTGGGTGAAATTGTAACGGGCATTAATAGTCTCAGGAGCTCCCCGAGTTCGCTGTCATTCAGATTAGTTTGGTTAGGTACAGAAATGTGCTGGATTTGCTCCATTTGATTTAGAAGCAACTAAGTATTGAAATGAAAATTTCTATGACTTGGACTGATGTGCATTAAAGTGTCTGTTGATATATACCTGTAGCAGCATGGAGATGAATGGTGGTTGCTGCTTCCTCTCCCCAGAAAGCATCTCTTCTTGAGAAGCTGCTCAGGTGGACACATAGGCAAGGCACTCAAGCCACACAAACACCCCACAGCCAGCTCAGCAAAGAAGGGCAGGAAGGGTCTCCTGTATAAGTTCCAGCAAGGTTTATTTTGTAAATTCAAGCCAAAGGTTTCAGAGACAGAAAGACACAGATCAAAGGAATGTCCAGGGTTAAGTATGGGGCTCAGGAGCCAATGGTCTGAACACAGGGGCAGTATGAGGGCAGGGCAAAGGGCAATGACCTATAGGGGTCATAAGAGCAGACCATCAATGAAACCACAACCAATGGGGAAACAGGGAAAGGAGAAATCTCGTCGAACTGGGGACATATATGAACAACAGAGGTAGGCAAGGCCCACGGGCCAATGGGAAAAGCAAAACTGAGGTAGATTAACATAATGCTGTAGAGCACCCTGGGGAGAATCCTTTTTGCCCACCCTAAGCTGAGGTATTCTTGGAGCCAGTGGCAGATTCTTCCAGAGCAAAGCCCTAAAAGTTTCCCTGACAAGCTTAGGGGCCTCCACAACTCACCTGTTTATTTTTATTAAAAAGGTTTCTCCAATGGATTTCTGCTTTAAACAGACAAAGAAACATAATTAAAACAATAAAACCAATAATTACAATCCACAGAATCCCTTTAACAAAAGATGAAACCCATCCTATCAACCCCCATTGTCAGAAAAGTTCATTGATCCAATCTGGGTTCTTCTCAACTTTCAATTCCTTTTCTTGCTCCCTCTGGATGTTTTCTTGGATAGATTCTGAGTGTGAAGAAAGGTTGAAGCAGCACATCCCTGCAAAGTCCTGGCAGCCGTGTCCAAGGGCAGGCAGTAAAAAGGATTGCTGCACGGTTTTGCAGTGTTGCATCCCTGGTAATCTCAGTGTCACTAAGCAGGCCACTGAGCGCAGAGGAGGTGGCGTGTGCCCGCTTGCTAAGCCAACACTCCGGGTGAGAAAGCTCACCGAGAGCCTTAGCTGCAGCCACACAAGGTAAAAACAGTGAGACCATGGTTCTCTTTCCTTTATTCCAGTTAGTAACTTGGCTATTGCAATTTTCATCAAATTCAGTATATGATCTCTTTTCGTGTTCCATATACCTACATTCAAGAATATTTTTTATTCCCATTTTGTTGTCACATTTCTTTTGTAACTTGCAGTATCTTTTGCACAAATGGTTAATCTGTAGAGTAATGGCATTTGACAAGTGAAAAATCCTTACATTCTGTTCACAGTCAGAATTTAGAGAAGATCATGAACTTCATAATGAGACAGAGATATGACTTTATTTTGTAATCTTTATTTATGATGTGCTAGTATTTATCCAGTGATTTATGTGCCTTATTGATGTCTTTAATTATTGACAGCTATCCAGGTTATTGAATGATGTCATATTAAGCTCAGGGCAATTTAAGTAGATTTAGTGAGACAACAAACTTGCAGCAGAATGTATTGTAATTGTTGAATTTACTGTTCATATTATAGTTTATTGGCAATTATCTGAACCAATGACAATGGGCTTTGAACACTATTTAAATTCATATCTCACATACTGCAAATTAGAAAATTTGGTTTGTTTCTTCTTTAGTGCCAGAATTGTACACTGGCATGATTTGCATGATTCTCTCTTCTCTTTTTTTTCTTACTGTCTGCTGAAGAAAACTGCTTTTGTGCGGTTTATAGGAGCTATATCAAACAAAGCTGATCAAACTTTGATAAATTCTTTGATTGTGAAAAAGATTTGTGTTCTGGCAGAACCACAATAAATTAATGAATGAGTTAAAGTGGTGTAAGAAATGACTAAAGGCTTTCATAAAAAATACAGGTAATGATTAATGTACAGATTCAATGATAAGAAATCCTTGAATGGATCATTTGATTCCAGTTTATTGTGTTATTTTCTTGGGTTTTTTCTCTGAAGAGTTATCAGATTTTTTTTCCTTCTTAAACAAGCTTTTGAAATGTCATATTGTCAATTTATTCAAAAAGTTGTTCACTGAAGTACAGAATCTTTGGAGTTAAACAGTAAAAAATCCATTAAATTCTAATTCTTTAACTTTTTGGCTTTACCACACTTACTTCAGTGTTAAAAACCATTATGTTAATACGTCTAAGTAGTCATTTTTATGGATTTGGTATTTTACAGCTTTGTTTGCAATTTTTTTTCTTGAACTTGAGTTTTATTATTAAGAGTGTGCAGTTTGGTGGCACTTCCTATGTATTTGTAGTGTAGCAGCTTCTGAATGAGACTGTCATTCAGCAAAAAGTATCAAGAAGAGGAGATGAAGGAATATGTTTCTTACAATGTTTCATCAGTGAGCAGTAGTTTTTAGCAATAATCTTGTGTATAGGGGAAAAAATAAATTACTGTATGTTGAGAATTTCCTCCTAAATCTCACAGTTTCCCACCCAGGGAAGAGAAATAGTAAAGATTGGTCTCCATCATACAGCATTGTGATGTGGTACAGTAATTCTTGGGAGGGGGGTGAGAGGTGGTGTGTGCTGGGAGTTAGGTTAATAGAGGCATTCAGAAAGTCTCTGGAATGCATGCTTGTGACATTATACTTATGAACAAAGGCATAGAAATCACAATGGCAATGATTCCCACTCCTTTTTTGATTTGCTGAATTCATGTTTGACAAAAAATCTCCAGAGAGGGTGACTCCACTAATTCCCTAGGCAGTTTACTCCGATTCCTAACCTGTCAGTGAAGAATTTTTTCTAATATCTAATTTGAACCTCCCCTGGCACTATTTAAGGCCATCTCCTCTCATCCTTTCATTTGGGTTATGGCAGAAAAGACTGACTTCCACCAGGCTTCAACTTTTTTCTGCAGGCTGAACACCCCCAGCTCTCTCAGCTGCTCTGCATCTGACTTGTGCTCCAGACCCTTCCCCCAGCTCTGTTCCTTTCTCTGGACATGTTACAGCCCCTTAATGTCCTTCCTGCATTGAAGGGCCCAGAACTGGCCACAAGTGCCCAGCACAGGGGGATGGTCAGTGCCTGGACAAAATGCTTTATCTGGCATGTGTTATGTTTTCAAACATTTGCCTGTAATATTTCCAACTACCAGAGAAGATACGAGGTGCAAATATGTGTCTTGTTGAGAAGTCGAAAAATTAGTTCATTTCCATGTGCATTGAGGAGAAAAATGTGAGAGTTTTTTTGATTTAGTAGTAACTTACTTTGTATACTAAAATGAAGTTTTCTTATCTAATTTTCACTTGACAAATTGTTAAAATCAGGGTGCTAAATATAATTTCCGGAGCTTATGTGAAACTTTGCATAGTGCTTATCTGTCTACATACCATCATGTTGTAGCCTTAATTTCTAATGAAAATTTGCTATACAATATCACTCATTTTATTGTATATCAGTATTTTATTGTATAGCAAGATTTCTAAACTCTTGAATTATAAATGTTCAGCTTTAAAACTTCTTGATATGCTTGTGATTGAGTGTTTTTAATGTAATACTTCTTCAGCTCCATTTCTATGGAAATGTATCTTAGAGAAACTGTATCTTGCTTATTTGCTCAGACTGAAAATTCTGCTTTGCTTTTCATAGGATAAGAAATGGGTTCTCAATCATGAAGATGTCACACTGGGGGAATTACTGGGCAAAGTAAGTAATAAAGTGAGCTAAATAACATTTGAGTAAGTATACTGTAATCATTAAGCTATTTCTGTATACCTTTTCTTTTAAATTAATGTGGTATGCAATTTTTGTCCTTTTTTTGTGCTAATATGCAAGGCAGCCTTGTGCTTTAAACAGATGTAAATCACACTTGCTAGTAAACGTTATAATGGTTGTGCTGAAAGTATTTGACTAGAATACTGTTTTTTCTCTTTTGGAAGGGATTTGAGCCAACTGGACTTCTGTAAAGCATGATGTGGCTGTTTTGCCTTCTGTAGTCTGAGAAAAATGTTGCAAAATGTAAATAAAAACATGTAGAGAGTCACGTGTAAGTTTATGTATTTGTCTATAAATTTGATATGAGATGACTAAATCATTATTTCTTGAAACAAATACTAATTGCTTATGCATGATTTTTCCCTCATTCATTGATGAAATTAGGTATTTTCACAGTCTTATTTGTATTATATTCTTGTGTAGTTCATAAACTTGTAGTTTAGAAAGCCTGCTTATGAACTACAAGTCTTTAAATTCAGGCTAACTCCTCAAGTTTTTGGCACCTTTGCACCTGCGAAGACCATTTTGAGTGCCACTCCGGACACAGTCTTTAAAAAGATTTTCTGAAAACTAAAAAAAAGATTAAATGAGGAAGGGATAAATCAAAGCAGTAATTGCGTATTACTATGATATACAATAAAAAAAAATCAATAAGAAATTCAAGAAGAGGTGGGGGAAAGAAATACTGCCAGAAAATTCTGTTACCCAGGATTCTCTTTGGCAGTGTAAGATGACACGAAGTATGACCAGACTGAGCTGTGCCTTCATAAAATGCAGGTTCTGCAGGATTTTCACATTCTGAAACAGGGTAGTATCAAGGGAGAAAAATAAAGATGTTCCAGCCATAAAAAAGTTTTTATTTTGCTAAAAGATAAATCCAAATTACTTTTGATGTATGTAGACAGTTACAGCAATTTGAAAAGCATTTTAGTAAATTCAATTTACACGTGTATTGCATGTTTTTGGCACAAAGCATTTTTAACATTCAGTAGAGGCAACTCAGAATTTTAAAGTGATTACAGAAGGATGTTCTTCAAAAAATACGGAACAGGCTAAAAACCTTTTTGGAGCACAGCATGAATCTTATGCATTCATCTCTAAAAAGTTAGTCACACTAAAAAAGATAAGAATGACATTAACATCAGCATCTATATGACAAAATTTTGAACTATTGCCATTCACCGCAGAAGTGGGAAATGTGAGAATCTACAAAACCTTGAGTGGCCTGGAAAAGTGAGGAAAACCCCACAAAATTCTAATGTGTAAAAGATGCAAGCTTTAGAAAAGATGAAGATGTTCCTTCACCTCAGGAGTGAATGGTCTGTTTATTTACTCAGCATTAATTCCGTAATAACCCACAACATGAAAGTTGCACTGTAGGAATGTGTTATACTAAAAATCTTGTCTCTAATAATACTTCAATATTTTCAATAAATAAATAAAGCATTTTCAAGACTTAAATAAAGCTTAAGCTGGGTTCGGATTTCGCTGTTAAGTACTTCTGACCAGAAGGGTAGAGGAAAAGTCGACTGGGAACAACTCAGCTGCTTGCCTTGGGTGCCCGATGCCATTTCAGGTCTGAGAGGTAGTGTGCTAGCCTCTGAAAGTGCTTTAGACGGGCTGTCAGAGATCCTAAGCCTCACTTTCCAGTTACATCTTCCTTGTCCTAGGGTACAGAAAAGAATTCTGCAGACATGTTCAGCCCTAGATTTCTTCACTTGTTACTGGAAGCACATTACTGTTTTCCATCTTTGAGGTTTTTTTTCCCTTTTCTGTCATCTTTCTTTGGCAACGGTAAATTCAGCTGCGTGGTGTAATGAAATCTTCATCACTCAGGAGAGGAAGGAAAACATCTCAGCAGACTTTTTTGAAGTCACATGCAGCCCCAGATACCAGGACGCAGAAGTGTAGTGCACGTGGAACAGACAGAGTTTCAAATTTTGAGTTGTGCTTATTCTTTGGGAAATACACAGCTTAGCTAGAAGCATGAGATCTATAGTTTTCTTCTTGTTTTCTTTTCTTGAGGGTTTTTTTCATTGATACCAGTATTTTATACCTCACAATTACCTTGTTCTTTCAATTTGTGTCCTAATTAATTTTCCTTTTGTTCTTATTAAATAAAAATGCATCTGGTGGAGACTTTTATGGTATTTATTACTTCATTTTTCTTCTATGAAGCCTAAAAACACCCTAACTTGCTTTGACGGTATGTTGTTCACTACCTAAAATATCTGATTATAAAAGGAGCTGCTTCCTAAAGTGTTGGCCTAATTACATCCTTACAGATTTGCCTTTATAGAGCAGTGCTGAGCTTGGATTTTAAAGAAATTCTGAATCACCAGACACAACAATATGGTTTGCAATGGGTTTAATTTATGATAAAAATTAATATTCAGTGTTTTCGTTCTTTATATTTTGTATTTTTTCTTTCTTATATATGAGAATGTTGATGTTATTTGTGTGTGTTTTCCCACAGCTTTTGAGATAATTTTTTCATCTCTTCCTGACTGCAAGTTAAAAACTATTCACAAAATACAACAGTGTGAAAATGAATGAGTTCAGGAGTAAGACTAAGAAGAATGAAGTACTACAGTTAATTTGAAATGCTACTAAGAGATGTTATGAGAAAATTCTAATTACTTAATTAATGGTGTTTTTTAACTCTTTTCAGCAAGGTCAAACCAGAACTCATACGCTATATCTGTATAATAGATGTACTATGTCAGAGTGAATGGCTTTGGTTAGGACAGATACTGGAAGAAAATCTCATTTGGTTTTATAAACACATTCCAAAGTTCTGTTCTAGTTTCAATAGCTGTTGAATAGCTACATTATTTTTTTTTCTGGCAGTTCGTTAAGATTTTATTCACTTAGAATGATCTTTTTTCCCCTAATTTCAGGGTAATTTTGGTGAGGTATATAAAGGAACATTAAAGGATAAAACTCCTGTTGCTGTAAAAACTTGCAAAGAAGATCTTCCTCAGGAACTGAAAATAAAATTTCTGTCAGAAGCCAGGTAGGTTCTCTAAAATTACTTGTGGCAGTTTTTTTCAGTTTTTATCACCAGATGCATTACAAAACGTGACCTTCTGAAAAGTTCAGAAAAACAGTAGTCAGACTTTTCCTTCCTTTCTCTCCCTCTGTACATTCCACAGCTGTCATCCTGGTAACTAAACACTGGCACTTTTAATGTGTGAATGCAGTAGCTTCTGCACTTGCTGAAACCATCTCTTTGACAAAGCAAGCCATGCCTGTAAAATAAAATGTTGTTGTTTTAAGTGCTTTCATTTAGAATTTCTAAGATGTGCCATGAGGATTAGGATAAGAACACTGGATGATGTTGTTAATTTAAATGTGATGATACCAGGCCTAACTCCTGCCTTACATGCATGGCTAATTCAGGTGATCAAATGTTCACCTGTAGTGGGATTCGAATGTATAGTGGGATATAGACCCCATTTCGTAATTTTCTCTTTCTAAAAAGAGTTTGATCCAGCAGAGGCATTTTATACTGTTTCAGTCAGCATGAGATTATATACTTATTTTTCAAATTACAGTCATGACACAACGTGCAAAGTATTCTGAGTGTCCCCTGATGTGCACAGACAGGTTCTGAGACTCCAGATAAATGTCATAATTTTTAAAGTACCTTACTCCTTCTTGCTATGAAGCTTAATATGTTTTAATTTCCACTCTCAAATTAGTATGCTCAATATTGAAAAATAAAAGATACTATCTGCATTTATGGAGTGAAGATCAGCCACTCTATCTACTGAATAATTTTAAAAAAAACCTTGTAACTTGGCAACAGTGGGATATGTCATTTGTTGAGCAGCTTGACACTTATGGGATAAAATGGTCTGAAGAAATGGAATGTGTTATTTTTCACTAAATATGTATGTATCAGGTAGGTTAGTACTTGCTCTTGATCCTAGGGAAAAAGGGAGAAAGAGGAGGTGCTTTGAGTCAGCAAATATCAGAAAGAACATTTAAGTTACAAGATCTCTGTAGAATTTTTTCTTGCTCTTCATTTAACTTACAAATCATTGCATGCTGTTTTAGGATGGAAATGTTCTTATTAAAGCATTGTGTCAAAAGATGTAAATGTTTTAATTTAATTCTCAAAATTACCGTCCTTATAGTCTTCTAAAACTTACTGTATTAATTAATCTCTCACAGTAAAATTGGAACAAGTGTGCTTTTGAACAGTGCAGCAGGAAAGCATAAAGGCATGCTGTGCATACTGTTTTGATACAGCTCTGCTTCTGGTCCATCACTGAAATTCTGATTAAATAGAAGGGTTCTTAAGAAACTGCAAACCTCTTAGGCCATTTGTCAGTTTTATAGATAAATGTCACATAGACAAATGGTAAAATTACATTAAGAATAATTTTTGATTTATTAGTGAATCAGTTATGATTTTCATTTCAAACAGAGTGGTGATCTGTTAAATTGATTTCGATAACAATGATATATTTTTCTTTGATAACGATAATGACATCTTCCAATAAAGTAATATTAAGAGTTTAAGGTATTTTCCTGTAGTATTTAATCAGCCTGTACAATAAAGTTTATTAATATAATAAGTTTCTTGTGTGTTTTGCAGAATACTCAAACAATATGATCATCCTAATATTGTAAAACTTATAGGAGTTTGCACTCAACGACAGCCTATATATATAGTTATGGAACTTGTTCCAGGTAATTGGTTTTTTCTTTTTTTTAAACAGCATATTTCCATAGATTTTATTGTTTCCATAGTGTGAAATATAGTGTTTTCTGTTTGTCTTGTTCTGCATTCTTGTAACTGACCTCAGAAGTCACCAGTATTGCAAATCTTTGGAAATGCTGGGTTCTACCAGCTTCAGAGTGGTTGAGCACCACAAATTTTACTGGAGCCTTTAAAGACAACAGAAGTTTCATTATTCTTCTGATGAGATATTAAATGTATTTTGTTTAACAATAGAATTAGGTAGTGAATATGAAGAAGTATTTAAAGAAATGTAATGTCTGGGTAATGTCTCAATTTTAATAACTCATGTTTGGGTCACCTTTAGTAATACACATTTTTTTTATTTACCAGAATGTATTGTTTGGTTTTTAGGTTGCTCTTGATTTAACTTTGAAATCGAGTTCATTTTATTCAGCAATGGCTGGAGTGAATTTCAAATTGTTGGGGTGATAACAGCTTTTGGGCAATTTTACGTCTTTGTTGATTTTCTCAGGAGCTGGAAAATGTGTTGGTTTGGTAGCCTCTAGTACTGCTTAATATGCAACACTGTATTTGTTTTATATATCACTGGATTGGTATTCAAAATTATACAGCAAGCTGCTTTAAGAACCATTTTTTTCAGGAAGACTTATTGCTTATAATTCTTGAATACTGGCTGTAGAATGAGAGCGCTGATGAAATATTTGACTTTGTAGAGTTTTCTGCCTTTATTAAATTAGATTATATTAGATTATTCTGTTTGTATGCACAATTAACCTTATTACAATGGAAAGCAGTGTCCTTGGTTTTAAGGGGTACTTTAGTAATCAGCTTCTCCAGACATCTCTAAAGACAAAACTAAATCCTGATCTTTTAATACCTTTATCATTCTGATCCAGGTTTTTCAGAGCCTTGTACAAGTTGTTGAAACATGCTAATGCAATTGAGGAGGAATTGAGTGAGAACTCTCCTCTGATTCTCATGCCTGTTTTGCAGTTCAAGTCTATCCAAACATATTTGGGTTTTAATTTGCTTCAGAAAGAAGCTTCTTGCAGAGAGAATTGTTACTCTGTTTCAATGGTCTGTAAACCCTCTGGGTTGGCTGCTCTGCCTGCCTGCCCTCATAAGCACGGGACTGCCTTCAAGCCATCACACTTTCCCACCTGCTCTTACGTCTTGGCATGCCAAGAGACTGACCAAATCAGCAGAAAACATACAGATGCCAGAGAAAAGTCAAATCAGTCAAATGGTAGAGAAGCAGTGATTCTGATGTTACTGTTTTTCTCTTTCTAGACAAGTGACAAGTGACGAGTTTGCATAAGATTAGAAAAAATGATGGTTAATAGTGCTCTGACTTGGTATTTAACACTGCACTTTGAGGAACAAGATAGTGAAAAATTTGTCTTCCACTTGACACTGAACTTTCTCAGTATCTTCATTGTTTTGTCTTAAATGTGTTTATGCTTGAAGGTGTTTAAGGGGTTTAACTCTGACATTCTGTTCAGTAACTAAAAATGTTGAGTTTTAACTTAGAATTGCATTCTGTGAATGTATGGCTAAGAATGCACGTAATTTATAAAAATGTCTGATGGTCTTTTCCTTGAGGATAAAATTAGAAGCATTTCCATTAACCAAGGGATTTCTCCTGTGTTTTCTGGCTTCTGTCTAATGCTTGCAAATTTTCTGCCATTTTTATATCCCAAATACATGGAGTCTGTACACCTACTGTGTCTTTTGAGACTCCTGTGGTGTAGTTCCATGGCAGTTAATTCTCCTCTGCATTCCAGATTTCGATTTCAAATCAGAGTTGTAATTTATTTAGCCATTAGAAATGTATATTGAAACTTACTGCTTTATATAGAGAGGTGCTACTCTGTTAGTGATTCTGTCATGAGCTGGCTCTGCAGAGGTATCTTTGTTGCAAGTGTAAATAGGATTAAAACCCATTCATATGGACAAAGGCATTTGTGAAAACAGTAAAGAAAGATTGCAGATGCATATTTAATTATGTGTCCATCCTTTGTTACGTGCAAAAATAGCCCAAGTGTTGCCAGCAAATAACAGAAACAAAATTGTCAAAAACAATTATCCTTTGCAGTAGACCCTTTTCTTGGGGGGTGGTGTGGGCGTTGTTAGCGTAAGTGATGTGTCCTGTAAGTGTCCTATAGTAAGAGCCATAGTAATAAAGAAATGTCAAGATGGATGTGTAGGAGGGATTAACTGAAATAATAAACAATGTAGCATATAATGTATACATAGAATCATAGAATGGTTTGTGTTGGAAGGGGCCTTGAAGATCATCCAATTCCCACTCCCTGCCATGAGAGGGACACCATCTGCTAGAATAGGTTGCTCAGAGCCCCACCTCACCTGGCCTTCAACACAACCGCATATTAGGAAGAAAAACATTTGCTTTCTGTTCACTTGCTGTTGCCCATGCTGATCTCACTGTACATGTCCTCCCAGTGTCAATCCATCAAAGATTACTCCCGTACAGATGGAAAGACGTGATCCTTTTTGCAATCCACTTATCAGGGCATTAGAAAAAGATCTTAATATAATGTATATGTATGTTACATAGATCTCTCTTTCAGGGATATGTGTATAAGAAAATACATTTGATCTCCCTGCCATTGGCTGGGGCTTTACGGGGCCAGGTCACTTCTTTCCTGAGTCTTGTCTTACAGGTCTTTCTGCAGGTTCCTCTGTGAGTGGGAAGGAACATCTTGTACAGAATGTGTGCAGTGTTTTTTTTTGTAGAATTTAGATTTATTATTGCTTTCTATAAGCTATTCTTTTAATTGTTGAAAAAATAAACTCAGTAAAATGTTCTTTGTTGTATATAAACAGAAACTAAAATGTATGTAGCATGTATATATGGAAAGTTGCATGTATGCAAGAAATGTGACCTAGAAACATCATTCAGGAATTTGTGAAGAAGTATTAAAAGATAATTTTTTTAATCATAAACAAATTGTCCTGCCTTTCCTTTCCTTGCCTTCCCAAAATTACCAAGATAGCCATAGAAAATGAATCAATAAACTGTTACTATTTTTCTTACAAAAGTTTTATGTATTTGTAAGTTGTGCTCTATACACAAATCTGATTTGCAGGCTTAAATTACGCTAGCTAGCTTCTGTGAAAAAGGAATTTAGACAAGCAGATGGCTTTAAATTTTTTATGATTGCATGGATACATTTGAAATAACTTTTAAAGAACTCTTGGATAGAATTAATTTTATTCTTCTTTACCTAAATGACATTGAAATACTAACTAAAAAGATGGACATCCCAGATCTTTGTAAGGGCCCAGTGCTGTAGTTGCTGGATGGCTTTTCAGCTACCACTAATAAAACCCTCCAAATTTTACAGTGGCCTGTTTTTCTTCTGTGAAATTTTTAATACATGAAGAAATCAGGAAAAAAGTCTACTTGGAAATCATCTTCCATCAAAATATTGTGGTGTTCATGGGGAACTTAGCATAGAGATTTCCCCTTCTTGTATGACTTATGGCTCTTTCTCTACGACAACTGTTGTTCCTAGTTTGAAAATATTAAGACTGTTAAAAAGACTGGTGTTTAGATAAATCAGACTGTTGCAACATGTTAGTATCTTGAAAGACTCTGAACATGATACAGCTTGCTATAAATTATTGTCTTTGTAATATTCTTTATATTTTTTACTGCTTTGTTGTGAAATGCTCTCTAAGATGGGTTTGATAAGGTTTGTTGCAAAGGTCACATTTGGTGGAGTTGTTTTTCTGGTATCTTCTGATCTAAAAATAGGAATACTGCACTGTTTCATAACTGAATACAGTAACTTTTTATTATTCTGTTATGATACGTTTTAAGTATGCAGTTTATCCTAAGAAAGATAGAAGTTAAAATGAGAATTGCTAATGAATTTTGGGGAAAGGATCCCCGAATGTTGAAACTTGCCAAATGCTTCCTGGTAGTATAAAGCTGTGAGGTTGTATTGTCCTATGGACTTGACTGACCTGACTGAAAAGTAGTGTAAGAAATGTGCAATATGAGTCTTAAAGCTGTTCAGGGAGAATTGCTGTGTATTTGCAACCACTGGAATTTTCTAACGGAGATAAACCTTTGCCAAAGGTGGTTTCCCACATGAGAAAGAGCAGAACTTCTTGTAAGAGATTATCGTGCTGTGTAAGAAAGAGTGTTACTTTCTGTAATGCCAAGTCAATCTGAAAAACTGAACATTCTGCTCATGTTTTCTATGTTAATTTATTCATTTTTTCTTTGCTCTGTGTCTGTTGTCCTGGTGGGATTTTTGTGCTTTATCTTGCATTGTTGACCTTAAAACTGAAGAAAGAGAAATAATTATGAGGAGATGCTTTGGTATTCAGAACAGCAAAGGAACTATTTGGCATTGTCTCTTAAGGCCACACGGGGCATAAGGAGTTTTCATAACAGCTCATTTTTAGCAAATTTATATGATGATCAAAAGGACTTCCTGGAACACTGCCAGAGTCCAGATTGACAACCTGAGAGAAATGGATGCTGAATTTTGTCGGGGTGTGCAGAAGATTTATCAGGAAAATGCTGAAGGGGCTACAGAGCCTGCTTCTTTCCTTTTCAGAGTGAACTCAGCATCTTATAATAAAAAAGACAGGAAAAAAAGAAATTAAAATTCTCTTCTCTTTTACCCTAACTTTTACCTTTCTGCCCCCAACTTTCCTTTTAGTGATCATGAATGACAAAGAGGGTTTTAATTCATCACAATACTCAGGATTATCTAACTGCATTTTCATTTGCTTATAATTTACCATACAATCTCCCATGTAATCAAAAAGGAACTGCAGGAATCTTATTAAAAATTTGAATTTTTTCCTCTTCCTTTAGGGAAGAACAAATCAAAACCAAATGTAATCTGTAAGATGCAAAAAGCAATCCTGAGATACAACATTCTTTCTTCTCCTTCTTTATGTTAATTTCAATTTACTTGAATCTTAGTTAGTCCTGAAAGGAGATTTTAATTTAAAGGTGATAACTTGGCATGTCCCTGAAATTTATGTTCTAGAATGGGGTGTTTTGAGGATAAATGTGAAATCCTGGGATGCAGTTACCACTTCATGCAACTCCTTCAGCAGCTTATCTTGTAGAATCTTCCATGGTGCCTCTGTCCCTCCAGCAAAGAGTCTGCAAGATAAACACCATTGTGCTTGCACCAGCTCTCTTTGGAAGAATTAGTCTAATTAAAAGTAGATGCAGACATCTTTGTATATTCTAGTGTGTCGTGGTTTAGGAGGACAGATGTCTGCCAGGGAAAGCTGGCGCTTCCCTTGGAATGGAGAATGCAAACCCCCTCCCTCCAAATTATAATTTTGAAATTCAGGAGCTTTCGGGCAAAGATATGGGAATAGGAATAACAGTTCTTTACTAGGAATATTAAAGATAAAAATATACTAGTACAAAAAAAGCAAGCAAACAAAAAAGAAAACACTGACAGAGTCAGAGTACGACCTGACACCCTGTTGTTCAGGGTGTTGGTAGCAGTCCAACTAAGTCTCCTGGAGTGACAGATGTGGTTCTGTTGAAGCAGAGATGATCCTGTAGAAGGGTGCAGTTTTCCTCTGAAGGTCCAGTGGTGGTGAGATGGGTCAAGTCCTCCTCTGGGAATCCAGTGGAAACAGTCTGTCCTGGTGTTCTGACTCTCAGATTTTTATCCAGGTAGGAATGCTGGACTCATTCCCCTGGGTGGAGCATCTCACAATGGGATGATGTAATTTTATCAGTCATGTGGTGAGACACAATGGCCCATTAACAGAAGATATTCCCCTGGAGGGAGGATGGGTTGTGGAAGAGATAAAGAAAACACCTCCCCAACCAGTTTCAACAGATGGTAATAGAATACATACTTTTGGTTACATCTTGCATTGCAACCCAGGACACAGTGCTTGATTCAAGGTAGAGAGGGAAGCTTGAAGTCACATGTTTTGTGACCTGCTCCTTTTAGAATCTGGAATGTTTAATCTCAAGCTAGTAGCCTGCTTTTTCTGTTTTGGGTTTCTATATATTTAAACATTTTTATAACCAACATAGTTAAAATTAAAACCCCAAAAATATTTTGGAATAATTTTATTTCTGCTACCTCAGGCATTCAAATATAGGCAATTGAAGTGTCTGTCTTGTCTGTTAAGTCTTAATATAGCTTCCTTCAGCATATGCATTATGCTAATATGATTGATGATGAGAATATTTTATGTTAGGATATTATGAAAACTAGATTATCTTCCTGTACCAGATCCTTGCCTCAGACAGTTCTAAACAGTTTCCCAGCAGTTGTCTCTTGTCTCCTGATCCGTTCTGTGACCACAGACCGTATTTAGTCTGTTCTATCAGTGATCTGCTCCAATAACAGTGATCTGCTCTGATCGATTCTCATTCCCTCTCCCCAGTGTGTATTTATGGACATTTTTCATTCTTCTACTAATGCACTGTAGACATTTCACTGGAGTGCTTAAGACATCCGGAGTACCAATGTGCCTTCCTAATACCACCACAGAATTCCTTTCTGATAATAGATACATGCTTTTAAAAAAAGCAACTTCCATTTTAACTTAGCAGTGAGTTTATGTTCCTTGTTTTTTCTGACTTGTGCTATGTTCTGAATGCTGGCAGCTGGAAGGAGGTAGAACTATGCCTGTACATGTATGCTGTGAAAATATCTAGTAATCTAATAGCACAGGAAGATTGTCGGAGTTAGATTTCAGCTATACTCAGCTTGTATCTAGACATGGGTAGCCAGCTTCCAAGGGGGAGTTCAAGGTAATAACTTCTCTCTTTGCAGCTGGATAAAGTAACCTAAGAGGTCTGTTGTGAGTCATTTGGGATACAAACTGCCTGTGCCACTGATGCAGAAAAAAATCAGAGGTGACGGGTTTTATTAGCTCAGGTGTGGCACTGCTGAATGTGACCTGCCTTGACTCCCAGGCGCACCCAGAATGGGCGAGGCCATTTCTGTCATGCCTGTGCCTGGAGTCACCACCCCTGGAAGTGCTCATAAAATGACTAAACCTGACACTTTGAGTTATGGCATAGTGGGCATATGGTGGTGTTTGGTCAACGATTGAACTTGATGGTCTTGGAAGTCTTTTCCAACACAGGGGGTTCTGTGATTCTGAACCTAAGATCTGGGATTACCTCTGAGCCCTGTGCCTGCTGTCCTCCCTGCAGTTGGCTTTGGTTTATTTACTCTCTTTTTTCTGAAATGTGACTTCATTGCTACTTTCTGTGTGTTACAGCACTTCTTCCACAGGATGTCTTATGTCAGGAACATACACATTAAAGCCTGGTGTCTTCCTGACCTACCAAGCTCACTTTTTGGCTTTTCTTGGAAAAGACGGCTCCAGGGCATAAAGTGTAGAAGTACCTACTGATTCGTTACAGGTGGTGCTGAAGAGCTGATACAGCTTACTAAATCTTAAATGACTTCTGTGGAATTGCTCTTATTTTCTGCATGTAGTGATAATTCAGAGTATAGCACAAAATGACAGCTGACTTTTTGTATTTCTCTTGTTACTTGCACTGGAGCCAATAAACCCACTTAAAACTAAAAAATTCAGTTCTGAGACTAAGATATGTATAATTTATTTGTTAATATGAAGTACAATATCCATATTATCTTGAGCTTTTCTGCTAAATTAATCGTCTTCTTGGATAAAGGAGAGCAAATGCTAAGAGCAGCTGAAGTAGATGTATATCATGGCTTACTTGAGCCTTAGATTAGACCTTCTGTCTCTGAGGTGCCACTGATTTCATACACAGGCCTGGAATGCTGATTGATGCTGTGAAATATCTGAACTTTTAGTCTCACATTGTGCAGTTCAGCTGCTATGTTTTCTGCTTTGGCATGTTGCTGTTGAGTCGGAGACAGGGATGCAACATGTGCTGAGGATCATGTGGCAAAAGCCTCCTTTATTGTCTTGCAGCTCCTTTTACAGAGCTTTCAAATTTCCCGTGCTTACAGACATGACTGGTCAAGAGTCTCAGCTCTGCCTAGCACACTGGCCAGTGATATGACACAGTATCTGTGCTTCAAAGGGGTTGGCTGAGGTCCTCTCTTTGTGTTGGAATCTGACCGGTCATTGTGTCCAGGGACTTGTTTACTTTGAAATAGGCTGGTCAAGCTGGTATCTCTTAAGCCAAATCATCTGTGCAGACATAGTCCAGCTATATATGTCATAGTGTGGTTTTTTCTCTTTCTTGTTTCTGGAGGCAGTGAGATGTCAATAGAGATCATTCATGGGGGTTTTTTTCTAATTGATTCTCTTTAGGGAATCTCTAAAACTATTAAAGTTTTGTGTGATCTGACCCATTGGCTGTACTAGTTGTACATCCTCTGTAGCTGTCTTTTGTAAGCAGATTTCAGATCTGAGTCCTACCTTGCAGTCACATCCCGAGTCTTTACTGCATGCTGTCCAAAATCAATACAACAACAACAAAAAGGATCAATCACATTCCAGTTAGAGATAAGGTGCAGTGATAATGACTGTCTGGCTTTGTTTTCTATTCGGTTGTCTTTTTTTCTCTAGTCAAATCAGTTATCTTTTGATTATTACTGGTTAGTGAAGCCACTGTCTGTATACCCTACAGTTTCTTTTCACACAGATCCCTGCCTACTACTCTAATTTTTGTCTCTATTACTTTATCCTCTTAAGTTACCAGCTTTCATTTTGATTTGTCTCTGCATTTGCAACTTGCTGTGCTTCTGCCTGTGCCATCTGCTCTTGTTGGGCATTTCAGTCAAAGAGCCAGACACCTCCCATGAATTCCTTCTCTCCTGTGTCCAACTTTTCCCTCTCCTTACCAGCCCTTGTGCAGTACACACACACATGCATACAGACCCTGTTTCTTCTTTCTTTCCTTGCTCGTAGCCCTGTAATGCACATGGGTCTCTTCCTCCCTCTTTGCTTCATGGATTCCAGATTATTTAGAAAAGTCAGATTCCTCTGTTAGAGTGTAGGTGGTTGTGATTAAAAATTCCCTTTGCCTCAGAGCTACTGTTCAGTGGAACAGGACCAAAGCTCTGGTCTCCTTTTATTGTAGCATTTCAGACCACAGTTGGATTTTTATCTCTTCACATGTTCTAGGCTTTGATTTTACTATATTTTGTATCAATGTGGTACAAAATCAAATCAGCAAGCAGAGGAAACTAGAAAATCCATTTTTAAACTGAATAAAAACAACCAAACTTAAAAAATTAGCAAAGTGTTGTGGTAGTTGGAAAAATATCTGTATTCAACTTCTTTTTATTCATTGTTATTCACTTTTTTTAAAATTTCACTTAGAACAGTTTTTGCTATGGTAGTTATTTATTTTGACTGTGTTTGAAAAATATTCATTCTTTTTCTTTAGATTAAAAAAACTATGTGTTCTTCAGGTATGTTCTGTTTCACATCAGCTATCATGTCTCTCTAATCTGGAATCCTTTTCAAGGCCTCTGATTATAGATTATTGAGCATAATGCAGTTACAAGAATTATTTGTTGAAGAATGGAAGATCTCCTGGGGGAAGATGATTTTCCTTTCAGTTAGTTCCTGAAATAGGCTTTATCTATGCAGTCACAGTGGTTTATCCTTACAGCCACAATATTAAAACAAAGGAGTCCAGGTAGTCTGGGTAATGTTATTTTGGCAGCACAGAAGACAAGGGATGCTAGCTGTTGATGTCTCACTATGATTTCTGGTTTCCTCTTGACAGGTGATGACAGACTCTGTTTTGGACAGGCACTTATGTCACATGGGATATTGGCTTCATATTCTACCTTATTTGATCCATCTGAAATGTAAAGCAGGACTGCTGAGCATTGTCAATATTTCGTTTATTTTGATTATCATATGTCTGTGGTTTATCGTTCCATTGAAAGGAAGTGAAATAGCACACATAAATGTGTTGTAACCTTCTTTTCATCTTCTTTTTATCACAGTGCAGTTATTTTGTGCTTGTGAGTCATCTCTGTTCTGGTCTCATCACAGGTTGTCTGTTAAAAAGTTATCCACAGCATAGTTCTGGTACAAGCCACATTTTCTCTGTGTTTACTTCTTTGCTGCGGCTGCTCCTGTCCTTGGCTCTCAATGCACACTATTAATTTAATTTTTTTTTCTTCATCTTTTGTTTTCACATACAGGTATTTCTACTTACACTTCATTACTGACATTGTTAATATTACATTGGCACCACTTTGCATGGTTATAACAACTTCTTTTTGCTTTGCTTAACAGGAAAAATAAAGTTTTAAACTGGATTTTGCAATTTCTAAATGTAAGCAGTTAGAAGAAGAAACCTTGGGTTTATTGACAGTTTCTGTTACAACATACATAAAAGAACAAAAAAAAGTGAAAGCACTGTATTGCATACAAGTGGTTCATTAGTTGAAGTGTGAAGGCACAGTACTTTATTGAAAATGAGTGGTTTAGCATTTTTAAACACTTATATTTTAAATAGTTTGTCAAATAGCTTCTTATTTACTTAAAAAACTTATCTCCTAGAATTCCCTAGACATGCATATTTACTATTTTAAATTCATAATTTTAAGTAACTCTGTTTGGGTTTGTGTTTTAGATCCCATGTATATGGGATTAAGATACTAGGCAATAGAGGAAATTCTAAATTTCTTTAAGGCCACTTGAAATACTGACTCAAATTT
>VWYP01033985.1:2119-16067 GCA_013400435.1 Pycnonotus jocosus | reverse complement strand
ACTTGAAATACTGACTCAAATTTATAAATACTTACAGGTGCAGATAAAGGTAATTTCAATAATATTGCAGTGGCCTGTAAAGCAGTTAGGAATACTGAATTCTAAAGCTCCCCTGGGTTAGGAGGACTGTTAGGAGGTGTGGCCACAAGCAAGATGCATCTGCATGATGAATGAGTGTATAAACATACGAAGAATTAAGTGACCTCTTTAAACAAACGTAGTTGAAAATAAAAAGGCTGTTTAACAAAGTAAATTTTCACACTTCAATAAAATTTATATGTGAGTAATAATACATATAACTTCATATAATTAGTAGTAATTGGTATCATATTAAGACATTTATTAATATTTCTATAATTATTTATAATATTATTAGGGTACTAGATAGAGATACAGTATATAAACAGTGTATGTCTATATACCAATTCAGTGGGAGCTTTCCCATCATAATTTCAAAACATATTTTAGTTGTGTTCAGTGTCAGAATGGTAATCAGAAGGATGCCAAGAATGCCTAGAGCAAGTGGATAGGTGTCGCCTTGGATACCAGCTCAGGAAAACACAGAAATATGTGGTCATACTTGATTATAAATGCCAGTCAAATCAGAGATTACTATAACTGCTTGAAAACCTATTTAATGATTTTCATTATTGTTTCTTGCATTTTTGGTTTCTTCTTATAGATAAACAAGGGGTTTTTTTTAATCTTTCAAAACAATAGCTTGCTTTTTTGTGTGAAAAGGAGTGAACTGTTTCATTGCCATGATAGGCTACCTATTGTACAGCAAGAAATTTATGCTGTAAAGCACAGCCAACACAAGGAATTGCTGATATGTGCCATTTTCACACTTTCAGAATTCCTGCATGTAATGAGAAATAGTTCCCATTCACAGCAAAATACACAAAGGCCTATGTTCAGGAACCCAGTTATAGGCTGCTCTCATGGAGCTTCTGCTTATGAACTACATTTTGTCCGCTACTTAGAAAAATAATTCTGTTGCACTAGGAAGGGCCTCCACTACTGCTATTTATCCTCCTGTAAACCCAAAACAGGCAAGCCACTACTGCTATTTATCCTCCTCTGATTAAAGAAAAGTTGATTATTGCCCAGTCCAGTTTGCAGTACTCATCTGTCGTTTCCATTGGCGTTTAAAAGTAAGTGTGGGGTATTTTGAATTGGCTTTGTTTTGCAAGAACAAATCCTAATAGTCAGTTCATTTCTAAATTAAAGGAAACAAATACTGGAGTAATAACTGGCTACTCACTATCAAATAATCGTGTGATATGAAAAACTCTGCTGTGACTTTTTTGTCTTTGGCTGCAATAATAAAATATATTTTAGAAAAATCTTTAATACATTTATATCAATCAGAACATGGCTTTGCAGTGTTTGTGTAATATTCTTCCAGCTTACTTTTGTTCTAAATCAGTTTTTCAGAGTACATTTTGCTAACACAATTTGCCTTTTAGAAATTCCCCACCTTGACCCCTCCCACTTCTCAGACAAGAGGGCAATGGCTTTGCTCCTCCAAGGCAGAAGACTCTGAGGGCACAGTAATTAATAACTGTTCATATTCCACTGCCCTGGTCAAATGTCCATCTAACATTGCCCAAGAAGAAAACATTTCATTACTCCTCCAACACATCAGTGTAGAATTTGAGAAGCGTCACTGCAAATGATCAATTAAAAAGTAATTACTTTCATGTAGCTAATAGAACCTAATCTTTTTATTCACAATTAATAGTTCTGTGATTAGAGAAGAATTGTGGGAAATGGATTTGAAAAAAGGATAATCCAACAAAGAATAATGGATCAGAGATTGTCAGTTGTTTTTGTCAATGGTTTTTAAGTATTGTATTTAAGTATTAAGTATTATTTTAAGTCTGTATTTAATGTACGCTGGTGAAGATGTTAGGTATATCAAAAGCACGCTGTGCAATTTTCACTTTTAAGCACCTAATATTTAAGGAAAAATGTATTTTTGAAAAATGAGTTCCTTCCTTTTTCTTGGACTAGCCTCAAACTGATGGGAAGAGCTGAACACCTAATAACCTGCATTTTGTTTGGTCTTGCACCTCTAATGAGAGATAAATGTGAGTATGCTATCAGTCTCTCACTGTCCATCTGCCTGATTTTCTAGGAGGTGATTTCCTGTCATTCCTAAGAAAAAAGAAGGATGAGCTGAAAACCAAACAGTTGGTGAAATTTTCATTGGATGCTGCCTCTGGTATGGCATATCTCGAATCTAAAAATTGTATACATAGGTAAGGAAGATTTTTTTTTCTCACTGTTGTACCTTTGCTCAGTGGAAACACAATGTGTTTAAAGGTGTATGGTGTTTACTATTACAGGAGTGAATTCTACGATTTCAAAAAAATACACTTTTTTTGAAAGTTGGTCATTATTGCTTGTCTAATTCAAAAATACTCATTTAGGTAAAAAGAGCTACATTATTTGATGTCTACAGTTTGTTGCTATTAATGTAAGTTAAAAATTATTTTTCACTATAATGATATGCATTATAAGGACCCTGATTCATACAGTGAGAATGAATCATAGCAAGAAGCAGTCTGTGAGGCTTATGTCATGTCTGAAATTTACAGATATTTGCAGGGTCAACAGAGAAGTTAAGATATGTTTGAAGTGTGCTTCAGAAAAATCCACTGGTTTCTCAGATAATAGGGAAGAGATAAAGTTCTGTGTATTAAAATATTAGTTGCCTGGACTGCTCTCTCTGAAATATGGAAGATTATTGAGCATTATGCTGTTGGAGTTTCTTGTTTCTGTTTCTACCGTTCCTTTTTCTTGTTTCTTCTCCAGTTTGACTCTGCCATTGCTGTTTATATTCCATTTGTATCAAAGGGGATGGAATTAGTTTCCACCTGTTTCGTTCCTTCAGAATAGCACAATAATGCCCTGCATAATGCTGTGGCTGAAATAAGAGATGTAAACATGATGACGATCCATTTCACAGAAAAATTGTGAAGAAAAGGTTTTAATTTCTGATGTTGATGTCTTACACTTTGTGTAACATCTGTAGGTGAACTGTGTGACACCTCACTTACATAATCAGTTCATTTGGGATGTAACACCTTTCTGACGAATGCTCTTATCAGAGACCTGAGTGGCATTTCTCTTAGATTTTTATCAGCAGTGAATGAGTCAATCCTGCGCATCAAGTTAATCGAAACAATTCTGCAAGACCATGATGTATAAGAAACACTGAGAGAAAAAAACCACCTAACTCATGATCTAAAACTATGTAATATTCTGTTAGGGAAATCCAAGAAAGGGATTGTAGGCATTCTGTTATAACAGAATGTGTGTCCAGCCTGGCTCTTGTCTCTCAAGGATATAATGGCATAAAAATCAAAGCAAGTAACAGTGTTAGTGATTTACACTCGCCTCATAAATGTTCTAGTGCTTCATAATTCCTATAACACTCACATCAGTGTTAAATCTGAAGTGCCTGTTTAAGCTCTCCTGTTCTTAGAAAATTAAACCAAAGATAAAAATAGTAGCTGGATAACTGAAGTTCATAATTTTAATGACTATGTGTATATATATATATATATATTCATTAAATGATAGTGTGCTGCCTAAAATAGAAATAGTTTTGTAAATTTTTTTTAACACTGTAAAAAGGATATTCTTTCACACATGTGTGGAATAGAACTATTCCAGTAGGTATAGATGACAACGTGGTCTCACTGTATCTCTAGAAATCTGCTTTCCTGGTTAGTGAATAGGAGCTGCTATTCCTAAGATCTGTTTACAAAGCTAATAGTGATCTAGAGAATGTGTTTCAGAGGGAAGGTATGTGTAGTATTGTCTTACCATATGAAGATTTCATTGTTTCATTGTTTGCGGTTGGAAATCTCAATACAAATGTGTCATGGTAGTTCCCAAGTCAGGAAAAAAAGCTGAAATCTGACCTGTCCTGTTAGTGCCATAGACTTGCCGGTGCACACGGCCTGGCTTACACATACTGTAGTACAAGGAGGAAAGAACTTCTTTCCCCTAGTTTATTTTTTAGCTCTGAAATATTAATGAAATTTGTTTATTATCACAGATTGTCACAGAAGTTTGTCGTAGAGAGCTAGCACTTTCCTTCAAGGATGAACCAGAATTTTTAGGAAACTTGCTCTGAATAAAAATAGAGTTTTAAACTGTAATCAAGCAAGCAAACCATGTGTTCAGTAAAACTGCTTACTTTTATGAAACACACGGGTTAATAAATCAAAATATGCATTTCCAGTATTAGTTTACCAGTCTTATTTTCTTCAGTATACAACATTCTTTTTTGTTTTATGTGGTTAGCAACATAGCATGTGCTTACTTTATTTATTAGTTAATTCATCTGAATTTGATAAGTAAACATAATGAAAATTTCAGAATCAGGTAAACAAGCAACCAAGTTTAGTGGTTTTTGCAGTAATGGTGAAGGAAGTTGGTTGGTTTTAATTTTAGTTACTAAAAACACAGGTTGATTACAAATGTTTACTCTAGGAAAGAAGTTAATGAAGTTTTAAAATGCGTTTGACCAATGGCTGAACTGTAATTTAGTAGGCTTACCATACATAGAATTTTGCTAGGTCTGTTCTCTGTTAACAAAGCACTGATTCAAGATTTCTGGACACCCTGGGGAATGGCTAGAGGTGCATCAGTCTAGAACCCCTGTCAGCCACAGAAGCCCGGAAAAGCAGGGAAAAGTCAAGCTGTATTGTGCTCTGTGAGCAAGTTCTTGGTGTTCTGACTCAGAACCCTCTGGAATTTCCCAAGCACTGAAAGTGCAACCATGTGGCTGCATGGTCTGTGCCAGGAATCTGGGAGCCTTTGCTCCCGCCTGTTTAGGTCAGGTAGAACAGATTAGTCATATGTAAGTTTAATGTTGACAACAGGTAAATGGGAATGGAACAATTTAATTCATAGCAGGAGGAAGCTTTAGCACTCTGTGAAAAGAGTGGTGGTTTTCTGAAAGAACATTAAACTTGTTCTTTTTTTGTCAAAGTTCATCAACTGAAAGTGGTTGTCAGGTGAAAAAGAGATGAGAAAATTATCTAGAGACAATGGATTAAGCAGTGGTTAAAAAAACCTAAGTCTTTTAATTTGCCTAAAAGTTATGTATGCTTTGGTTACTATTGCTTAAAGATCAGTAATGCGTAATGAGAAATAGTTTCCATTATGTAGATTGCAGTAAAATGAAATTAGTTTGCTTCATGCTGTTGTCTTTCTACAGCGTTCAGTTGGCTGATTTAAGGATTTTTTCAGAAGCCCACATATATTTTTTTAGTAGTTTAGGTGACTAATTTAGTACCATGGATATTTGGCTGCCTGCTAAGGGAAATTGGGGCTACTCATCAGTTTATTCACCTTATTTTTAATGCTGGTCTTTAGTTGTAACTGCAGTAGCTACACTTAGCCTTTATATTTTAAAATCCTACTCAAATTTGTATTAAAGTTCAGATATTATTGTCTGAATTACCCTTTAACTTACCCTTTCACTGGCTGGGACAGAGCCACAACTAATGTGCTGTTTGTTTTCTATTTTTTATGGGTTAGCTATTTCGGTAGGTGAAAATGCTTGCATTGGCAAGTCAGTGATTATTGAATGATTGTTTGCATTTCCTCTAGCATCCAGATATCACTTGTTCTTTGCTCTCTCTTTAAAAAACAGAAATTACTGCACTTTCAGGGGGATAAAAAGCTGCATGAAAAGATGTTATTAAAAAAATAAAAAGAGTAGTTGAACATGCACAGAAGAATCATCTCCAATTAATTAACATGAGGTTGAAGAATTGTTTCTGGGTTTCATTTTTTACCATATGCTATTGTTTAGATAGTTCAATTTTTCTGTTAATTAGAAACAGAAGATAAGGATGGAGATGTGATAATTTGAGTTGGTTTAATAAGCATTTGTGAGTGGCCTTCTTTTCCAGTATTTGATTTGCATGTGGTGAATTCATTTGTCCATAATTTATGTTTAGTTTTCAAAGCAATCTTGGGGGGCTATAGGAGGGAAGCTGCAGTTTCTGTTGGACTCTATTGGATGTGCTGAGATCAGGTTGACTTACTTGGAATAGATACACAATGAGTGTGAGGAAACAGAGACTGAGGTGCCTGCATTCAAGGTCAAATTTTCCTTTCAGTCAATGAATTTATCTTCTGAAGTCTCCCATATTCTGAGTTAAAGATGTGTTGGTTGGCAGGATGATCATGTTCCCTGGCCCAGTTCTTCAATTTTTAGTCATACTACTACTGCTTCTTTTTGCCTTTGCTTCTTTTTGCTGTGAAAACCATTGTGTTGTGTTAAATCTGGTTTACTTTCATGTTATGAAATCCTGACTCTGTAGATATTAATTCAGGATTTCTACAGTTTGCATTAGATATGTATCATCTAATTTAATTACTTATAAATTCTTAGGAACATACTTGCTTTCCTGCTACTAATCCAGTTTAGCTGATCTGCTCTGCTGTCAGAGCTTTTTTTCCTCTAAAGTCTGGTAACTGCTAATGTATAGAATTTTGGAAAAAAGTGTCAGAACCCTTTCATAACCATGAACTTAAGAACTATACTAAATAGTTAAGTAGGTCTTTCATTTCCTGTGAATCTTCTGTTTCTACCTGGAACAATAGTTCAGCTACCACAAAAAGGATGAAAAGTGATACTTTTCAGTTTAGCAAAGGTCTTGCTTAACTCTGTGTGTTTCAGAAGGGATTGAAGTCTCCTGGGAGCAGGCAAGTGACAGTTTAGCTCCAAAATGGAACAAGGCTCCTTCCTAAGAAGGAGAACCAGCCTGTCTGCTTGATTTCTCTACCCAAATGCTGTGGAAGATAGCAGCTAAACACTTCTCTGTGGATGTCCTTGGGAGGCTCCACTCAACCCCCTGCTCGCTGGAGTGATGGCTTTGGTTCTGTTCCGCAGTAGCTTGGGCTCCTGGAGCACGTTTCTCTGAATATTGCATTTCCTCCTGGCCAGTTGCAATGCATGAGGCCTTTATTGCAGTTTCTGTAATTTTCTCTGCTAGTGTATGACTTATGAAGAAAGAAGACATTTTGGTGGTAAACCGCCTAAACTCTCTCAGGTTTAATGCAAGGATTAATTTGCCATTGTTAAATATCTTTTTACTATTCCTTCAAAATTACATGTATAAAATGAAGATGTGAGATTCTGTTTCTATAGCTTTCTTTCATTGAAAATTTATTATGACTGAATGAAAAAGTATGTACTACTGTGTTGATAATACCTGTTCATCATGCTTCAATGAGTCTTTCAGAGAATTATTGTCAGTGCTACAGTTGAAACAGTCCATAAAGGTAGTGGATAATCATGGCTTTGATACTTTTTTATAAGATTATGTCTCTGCTTTATATAAAATGATGTTTCAAAGCATTTTTTTCCAATATGAATTTTAGAAATATTTCCATTCTCTTTAAAGATAAAAACACAAATGCAAACTTTGATGAAGAACTGTTATTTTCTGTAGGCCACTTTATTTAAGATGCATTGTTAGCTTAAAAAAATCCACTAAAATTTACTCTGCCATATCTATAAAATAATTTTTAGTCAAACTTTGAATTTAATTGGCATATTACCATATGTTGAGCTTTTATTTCTTAATATGGACATGCCTTATGCAGCCTTCTCTGTGCCTCTTAACTAGTAAGGTTTTTTCCACCAACATGAGTATTTCCACTCAATTTATTAGATTATAAAGATACTGTGCAATTAAAGCATTGCCAGTTTTATACATATTATTATTTTTTATTTGTTTTGTTGGTTATAAGTTGTGCTAATGGAAGAACCATTTGCAAGATTACAAAAACCCTCCTTCTCATAGTTCTGTTGTGGGTAACTTAGGATCTGTCTCTGCCAACTCTTTCCAGAAAAACCTGAGTTCCCAAGCTGCTCTTGGGACTCACAGCTGTTGCTAAATAAATAAAGGAAGCACTGTTTCTGGAACAGTGGTGCTGCTGACCTCTCACTCCACGCTTGCTCTTGGGGTACTTGGTCTGCCATGATCGTTCTTTTATCAGTGGCTGTTAAAACTCCATTTCAGAATTTAATATTGATAAAGACAAATGTGTCATTGCTTTCAAATGCTCCAGGAAATAATTTGCAATGGGTCATTGTTTCCACACTACTGTGCTTCTTAAAACTGAGGTGTTTCTATCGCTAAAATAACTAACATGGGGCACTCCAACTGCTGTCATCCAGGAGAGGCAGGTGAACACTGCTATATTTCACTAAGCTTGCCATATAGGAATAGATTTTAGAGTGTTATATACCAGGTTTCAGCTTTTAAATATAGATTTTCAAGAGATTCCCCTCTCTTATTTTTCCCTGTGTTGTCACATTGGTAAGTGTGGTTTGATCCTAGAGAAGTATATTTACAATTAAAGTTGGATCAGTTCTGAATCAGTACTTCTGCTTGTCTAAGATCTTATTCAAGCATGATTATTTTTTTCTGTAGTGAGGTTGTATGAATCTAATCTGAAAGCATTAAAAAACAAACCAGGAAACATGAATATCCAAGCCCATGAATATTGTATGCTTTAAAATCATTATAATAAATTAGAGTGATTATTGAATTTGAAGTTACATACTGTAATGGAAGTGCCTGTGAACTATGGTGAAGAGTTGCTTCTGAATAAAAATTGAATTTTCTTCTATCTATTATCTGTTTTGCCAAGCTATTGAATTTTGACATGGCTGGTAACAAAAGAATGTAAAAGGAAGAGAAATATAGTTTTTTTCTTGTGGATGCTGTGCATTTGTTGTACTGGTTGATACTGCTTCCCCTTGTGTACTTTATTTGAAGTTCACCCCAGGCTATATTAAATGCAAACTAGGCATCACAGATTGAGCTTTGCCACTGTTGCACAAGGCTTGTAATTAGAGTAGCAGATGTGTGGGTTTGGATGGCCAGAGTGTGATATAAGACAGATCTGAATATGTTTTTGTTTACTGTAAATTTCCACATCATTCTGTCTCCACAAGACCATACTTTCTTTTGTATATTCCTGCGGTATGGTCAAGGTGGTCTTGTTATCAGAGGAATTAGTGGTCACAGTGTATACGAAATACATATTTGGATTGTGCCTTTTCCATGTTACTGTGTTAAATAAACATGGAGTAGTAGACTACACAAAGTATTATATTAACCTAATGATCGTTACATTAATGATGGAACTGAAAGCTCTGGTGCTTTTTTTTTTTTTTTTTCCTCTTTAGGAATAACATAGTACTTTATTCAGTTGCTGTTAGGATGGGTTTTGTTTGCCATGGGGATTTTCCAGTACTACTTCTCTCTATCAATTACTACTCTTCTTTTAAATTATTAAATTACAAGGCATATATTCATACTAGTGGAAAATAAAGTTCTTGTTCAACTGTGGTCATTCTGAGGCTAATGTTAATAATTAATGTTCCCAGAGGCCAGTTTAGTGTAGGATATTAGATTATGCTGTTCCTTATTTTTGAATGGTGAATTGCCATTTCTTCGTATTAAATAAATAAAGGGAAATAACTTTCTTCTTTCCAGGTTTGTATTTTCTTTTGAAAAGGCAGTTACAATGTTTCTTTTTTTCTTTTTTTTTTTTTTTGCCTAATTGGCATTTCCTTTAGCTTACATTTTATGTCTAAAGATAACACAGCCTGTATATCAACTGAATGGCATCAGGGATAATCCAGTATGATCATTTAAACATAGTTCTTGATATTAATGTTTTGAAGTGTCTGTTAAAAGCTTCAGTAAGGGTAATATTTTCATTTTATTTCAATCCCCTATTCAGTATGTACTTAAATATCATCTTTCATGTGTTCTCCATAAAATGAGGAAAATATCGAGTTATTTCAGATGTCTGAGCTTTCAGTATTTCAGTTTTTCTAGGATGGTGATTCAAAATGTCATGTAGAGTTAAACTAAAGATAGTAATAGTTAAAGTGGTTGACATGTTATTGCAGAATTGTTTTGTAGATCTAGGTATTTTAAAAATGTAGTGTCCATATTGCCAGTAAGGTGTATTAATACAGATATATGGGGTGAAAGCAATTCACTGATAACTGCTGATACAAGGGAAGCTGAAAATCCATTACTTTTCACAATAGCTAGAAATTTATAATGGGTTCTATTTTTGCTTTCTGTTTTGAATATCTCACTTGTCAGTTAGCAATTAGAGGTTGGATATTTACCATTAGAAGGCAGATTCTTCATTCTGGTCAGCTGACTCTTGTATTTTTAAGGAACATTGAGTGTTTATGTATAACTTATATGTAACCTGAAGTCTTAGTCTCACAAGGAAAAACATGAAAAGCCCTTGCTAAGGGGCATGTGTTATATACTAATATAAAGGGACAGAAGCATGCCATTTAAAGGATAGTATTTTGTAAGAAAATGACCTTAAACCCTAAATTTTTTAAAGTTATTTTACATTCTGATAGTCCAGGACCTCTCCCTCTGAGATTTCACACCTTTCCTTTACATAGTCCTTGTCCTTCCAGATTGTACTGCACATCTTACTGGGTAAGATGTGAGTGAGGGAAAAATATACGCAAAAGGAAAATTTGTTAAGGAAGAAATATTTCTTGTTATTGCATGGGTAAAGTACATATTGAATAGGTAATGTTGTATTACTTGCTAGCTCGTATTTCTGCTCTTACATGTTGAAGTGAATAGCAATGAGTCTGTTCCCTGAAATAGCAGATAATGATCTGGTCTTTCTGCCATGCTGAATTCCTGTTTGGGTTCCAGGAATTATCAGAGAATCCAGAAGAACAGCACAAAGTTCATAATATTGCCAGATACTGTAACAAAGTGTATCTGGTGAATATAGTTATATTATCACCTTTTTAGAAGTGTATCCATCTTATTCTAAGGGAGCAGTTGTTCTGTGTAAAACTAAAATGAACTTCTTAGAACTTAGTAACTATAAAATACTTAGTAGTTTATAGACAGTGAGGGGAAACATTAAGTATCAAAGCTAATTATAAAAAGGTTTATATCAGAATAAATTCTTAGGTTGTAAACAATATGTAGGAAATTTCAGAGGAGGAGATACAGACTTTTTTTTTCTTGTGATAAAAGTTGCATAGTATAAAAAAATATTTATTTCTTGCCATGGGAGTTGAATTAGTCTATCTTTTTCTCGGGAGATATCTCTGATGCAGAATGCTCATGCCTAAAATTGAGTAAGCTTTGCTAGGAATAAAGGGAATAAGAATGAAAGAAATTCAAGCAAATTTTCTTAGAATCTCTTTCTGTTTAACAAACAGTAACATTTTAAGTGTAACATTATTGTACTGTATTTGTTTTTATTTACTGCAATATCACTTTTTTGTTGATAAATGTTAGGCATTTACAAGTGTTACTCAGTACAATAATTTGAATAACATTTTCAGAATAATAAATCTACTCACTGCATGAGAGCAACAGGCTTTCTCTAATTAAAAAGCAAAAAGGAAAAAATTTAAAGTTACAGGCTATTGAAACAAATATAAAAATAACATGCATTTAGTGTTTGTGGAAGCTATTGTGCTGACCATAAAGTCACATAGCTCTTCTGGATAGTGTAAATAATATTTTGTCTACTCTGATAGTCCTGGTGCAGTGGAGAGCAGTGGGTGAAATATAATTGCTTTCTAAGAAAGATGGACTGCAGGATTCCATTTGTGCAATGGGCAAAGGAGGTATGAGTAGATGATGAACAACAAATTAGGTGATAGGGTAAGACAACAGCAGAAGAATAAGGGAGGGAGAGAGGGGGGAGAATTCAGTCAACTACAGCAGTGGCTTCAGAAGTGAGGTTTAGCCTGGCTCTTTGAGCACAAGGCATTGACCACGGGGTGTGTCAGGGTCTGTATAGAGAAGATAAAACATGCTTTCATGCACCAATTTCTTTTCTTTGGAGTGTAGAACTTTTCCTGGTTTCTTTCTTACAGCAGAAAATTCTGATCTGTGTTTTTGAAAAGGAGAAAGATGTAGTGTATATCTAAGATAAAATGCACTAAGATATTATGCATTGCTTCAATATTTTATTGTCTTCCTGGTACTAATTCTTGACATTCCAAAGAAGAATGTACCACAAATGTCTCAGACTGGAAACAACGTTCATTTAATAAAAAATTCTTAGTCTGTATATGGTAACAAATAATTAATTCCTATCTTGTTTTCCAGAAAAAAAACCCCCTTATTTCCCTTTTCTGAGTTTTATATGCATACATACACACAAATATATATGTATGTATTTATATACATGTCATATATATGTTTATATTTATATGTTTATATTAACCTATACATAGGTTACATCTATTTTGTATATTTGACAAAATGTTTATCCACTATTTTCCAGATAGTGCTAACGATGATATATCTTACTCTGTTTTTTAACACTGCCTCTCTTCAGGAGGTTTTTCAGAAGTGCCTCCAACCTTTACAGTGCTGTAGTTTTATCACTGATGTATCATATTCAGAATTGTTATCTGGCTGCGTACATAGTGGAAAACAGATGAAAGAAGGATGTGTGGTGGGTTTTAGAGTGTATTCATGAAATAACTTGGTTTTAAAGTTTATGGAACTGAAAAACCTTATGACATATAGTTCTACATATCAAATAATAAAGAGAAGGCTGTTTTCTCGCTCTTTTTGTAAAATCAGGACATTTTTTCTCATAAAGCTAGGAGAAACTTATGCCTATTCAGTTCAAAGGTGAATTCAGTTCCAATAGGTACTGCTCACAAAAAATATTGTGATCAAATCTAAACTGCCTGAAAGGATACGCTTGCTGAGGATGAGTAAAATAAAACACACAGAAAGCTAAGTGCATATTTTGTTCTCTTTTTGTCATTGCTCTGTTGTTCTCAGCCTCTTTCCTCCTCATTCAGCAGAACTGTAATGCATGGATACCCTTTTATGAAATAATTTTTTTATTACTGCGAGTTCTGACTCAAATAAGGAATTACTCCTTGTCAGAGGCTATTTTGAAATCATTATGCAAGGCAGTAAACAGCAAGAAAGCCCAAACTGGCATATTAACTAGTTTGGAAGGTAGAGATCACCAAGGTATGTGGAGCTGGGAAAACTGTTGAATCAATGTTGCAGTATTGAAATGCTCACAGATTTCAGCTAAGTCATTCAAGCCTGACATTAAATGCTGGAAATGCTGGATATCAGATACTTCATCAAGTCCTGGCTTCTGGAAAATAAAAAATAGATGAGTGGAATAAGAGCCAAGCCCCAGTTTAAAAAAACTCAAACTATTATGTAGGAGTTAGGATGCTGTAAGTAAAAATACTTGATATGAAAGGCTTCTGCTTTGGAATAATTTTGATTTTGGAGATCAGTAAAATCAGTTAGCCTGCATATGCTCAAAAGGGAGGGTTTGAACTTTACTGCTCTGAATATTGCATCTTAGTAGTTAGTTGGTTATAAACATCTCCAGGCCTATCCACTAACAAATTAATTGACTGTCCTTCCTGCTTGGTATCTTAGACCTCCCTGACTTCTCCTCTGCTTCCAGGAAGCCACCCTCCCTGCTCATCATTGCTTGTGCAGACCATGCTCTCTTGAATGAGATCATCTGGACTAGTTTTGTACTCTTCTTGCAGGGTCATGCATGGATTCATGAAATCCCACTCCCTCCTTGTGCAAATTTCAAGCATCTCAAACAGAGAGCAAAATTGAGATGACAGGGTCTCCCGTGCTGCTATTGTCTTTTTTTGGCAGAACTCAAGTATGAAATATTAATATTGTGGTTACAAATATGTTTATCTATCCTGGTTATTTCTTAATATATTTTAATTTCAAAGAAATTGCAAAACTTCTGTATGCATTATTAATCTTCTATAACACTGCTGGACATATGTTGTAAATTGAAGCCAGTTTTTTTAGTTTTGTAAGTCAATAAGCATCTCTCTAATGACAGGAGAGCATTCAGAGAGACTCAG
>VWYP01033979.1:0-18219 GCA_013400435.1 Pycnonotus jocosus | reverse complement strand
TTTAGGTTTTCATGATAGAAGTAGATGGAGACAAGATGGAGATTTTGGGGCGGTCCCTAAGGCTTTTCTTCTTCTTCTTCACCTCCATTTTCTGATGTGATGTTAGCACAATGTGGCTTGGGGAGATTGAGCCAAGTGGACATGGCCTGTTTGATGTGGATGGTGGACATTGGTAGGAAATGGTAAACAATATGTTCGTAACAATCTGTATAAAAGGGGACAACATTTCAGGGGAGAAGGAGTTCCCTGATGGCTGCTGTTCCCTAATGGCCGGTGTTCAGAGCAGTCCTTGCTGAGGACAGAGCGAACGATGAGATAAGAAGAAAGAATAAACACCATGATAGACCTTGGAAAAAACTGAACCTTGAAGCCTCTGTCTCTTTCTTGCGTCTGCCCCAAAGCATCCAGGAGGGCAAAAAGACTCTGACCACCTGAATATCGGAAATCTAAATTCGATAGATAGGACTCAAAGGCCAGGAGATCTGTGTGAGAATAAATGCTAAACCTTCTGCCAATGCTACTGACAAACATCCCTGCTCCCCACCTGTGTTTCTCCTCAGTGGAAGTGCCATTCCTGGGTGTTGCCTTTGCTAGTGATGCACAGTTCACTGGTACTGATGTTTTGCATGCTCAGTTCATACACAACACAAGCTAGTAATTGCCTTCTGGTGAATGAAAATTGTCAAATGTTCCCTTCACATCATCCCCTGCCCAGCTTTGCCAGGTTCAGCAGTTTTTTCTGCTCAAGAAGCCACTCAAGGATACAGCAGTTAGATTTCAAATGGCTTGGAACTGCCTGCACATCACAAAAACAAACCCTCTAAATGTGGTACCAATGGCCTTTTCTTTTGGCTGCTTTTACACAGGTTTATTTCAATCCATAGGCGTGAATATTTTGCTCCTTTTGGACATATTTCAGTGGATACTGTCATCTACCATAGAGAACCACTCTCACACTCAGCTTAAAACTGGGAGCCTGAACTCACACCAGAGTTGTACAAAACTTTGGACAAAGTTGCACCAAAGTACAGCAGAAGTTACCCAGAGAAATTTTGTTGCAATTAGTCATTAAATGTATATTTATCATACACAGACATAGGTATATTTGTAAGAAATAATAACAGGTAATTACATGTCTTAATTGTCCAAATATATAAATATCTATATATGAATAATAATTTAAATGTGCATTTATGTCTCTAGATATGTCTAAATACAGAGCATTGTTTTCATTACTACATTACTAAATATGTTTACATGCATATAGAATTCTATATATTTATACGCACATGTATATATATAGTCAAATACCTAGCTATTCATCTATTTGATGTAAATGTCATTATATAATATGTATACATATGGTTGCTGTTTTGCCACAAAAATAACATTATTTTTTATACTCTCAGGCTAAAAGGACTGAAAGGCTAAAGGCTAAAAGGCTGTGCTCCTTTGTGACTTCTTTTGTTCTGTTTCTTTTATTCTTTTAATCCCCAACAGAAATTTTAAGAGTACTTGAGCATGATTCATTCTGTAAAATAGTTTCCAGATCCAAGATGGTATTCAGTTTATCAGGGTTAACCAACCAGGTTGGTTTAACAGGCCTGGGAAGATACATTTTTCTATATCAGTGTCTAGATAATGTGCATTTAGATGGGAGGAAGGATGAAATTCCTGTTAGGAGGTGTGTCGTATTATTCAGTGATACTGACCCTCAGGTTTGATAATCAGCTTGCAGCTGTGCCTTAGCTCAGAAAGGTTGTTTCCTTCAGCAGGACTGCAACAGCAAAAACATCTGCAGACATTGTGCCACATCTCTACCTGTGCCACTCGAGCCTGAACAACTGCCTAACAGGAAATTCTTTTTCAACATAGATTTAAATAATTGCAAAAAAGGTACAGAAAAGGTTGACTTCAAATTCAAATCCCACCAGGATTTTACTGGTCCCATTTCCAAAAGTCCACTGGACACTGAAAACCAGATATGCAATTACTTTTTCGAAGTTTTTTTAAGTATTTCATTGAAGAAATATTTTTTAACAGAAATAAAAGATGGGAACAAATTTTAAATGCCCAGAAGCTGTAGTATAACCTGTCTTTTTGGAATTTTTTAGAGCGCAGGTTTCTGACAGATTCAGACAGTACTAATGTCTCTATAGTTATCAACTTTAGCTTTTTCATTGGTTTCACCATAATTTTTCTGTGCAACACCTACCTTTCTCTCTGTTTTAACTCTTTAAAAAAAATCGTGAAGGATCATATTTAATAAGGAAGTTCAATGACTTAAAATATTTCCATCCTAAACATCCCCTCCACCAATAAAACCCCTGGAAACCAAAAAGCCTGATGCTTCAAGAGGTTTCCACTAATGGAAATTAACATTCTCAGTCACACTTTGCATCAAAGTCACACAGGGAACACAGGCACTTTACTTGTGATATGGATTGAAAATCTAGTTTCACCAAACTTCTTTGATTAGCTGTTTTAATATCTTTCATTTTAAGTCTAGCATCACTTTTCCTTTAAAACTTTGTAATCTAAGTTAAGGTTGTTCAGATTTCTTTCTGCATTTGTGGGTTTTTGTTTTGGTGGGATGTTCTTTTTGGGTTTTTTGTTTGGTTTTTTTTTTTCCTTTTTAACATGGAAATATTGTAAAACCTTAAAAACCACATATTAGCTGTGGATTTAGGGAATAACCCTGGGCTACACAGGACTTATAAAAAAAGTGGATATCTACTCTGAAAATATTTTTTTGCTTTCATCTCTTAAGAAATTTTAAATATAAAATATACTGCAATTCTTGTGTATATCCTATAACCTGCATTCATTATACCTTTTTTGTTTACAAAAAGAAAGGAAAAAAAAAAGTTTTGCAACAGAAATTTGTCTTGTTTAGTAGTACTTTTGATAGTATTGATATATGCACTCTCGAGTGGATTCATTTAAATAGAATAATTTCCTGTACTTATTTACTCATTGATTTTGTAATGAAGTGATGTCTTTTGACCATAATATTTTAAAGACCTTAGAAACATTATAAAAATGCTTTTCACTGTCTTTTTTCTGAATATCCACTGATACTGGCATTGCTTTCTTAGTATTGTAGGCAGTGGTGAAACCTCAGTTTGGTGATGGCAAATTTCAGGTTTGGTATCCTTTGCAACATTTCTGATTCCAATTCAATGGGTAATCACCACTGCCCTTAGCCTTTCCCTCATGCATTTAATTGTTGTTTCTTTTTATTACTCTCTCCCCTGGATCATCTTAGTTCCTCAAGGACATTGACAGCCACAAAACATGAAGTAAGATTAAATTAGTTTAGAGTATTGTGCATCCTCCTGTATTCCCTGGCTGTGATGAAATTGATAGCCTGAGAAAGAGAGATATCAAGGCAAATTCTATCTGCTGTACTTATGCAAGAGTTTTCCCTGTAATTTTGCCTTGCAGCAGCAAGAGGTGCCCTGAGCTGCAGCCCATGGGTGGTGTGGGGCAGTGTCAGGGCAGCCTCTAAGGCGTGGAGGGCTTAGAGATTATGTCACCATACCCTTAATATGCCTTTTCACATCCAGCTGGCTCTATTGATCTGTACAGAAAAGACAGGCTCCTGAGGAAATGAGACAATTCTGCTATATCCCTTGTCCTTGCACCATTACTTGCTTTGACAGTTGATTGTAAAGTTTCTTTTCTTGTGGGTGTGTTGAGTTTCTCAGCCATGGAAGAAAGAACTGTGTAATCTCTCATGATCTTGTGTTCTTCTTCCGAGGTTCAGCTTGCCAGAATGGCGTGATATCCTCATGTGAGACTTCCAGAGCTGGATATTCCACATACCACATGAGCAGGGCAGTTGACACACATGAAGGATGGGGATATCCTAAGAGATCTGGGCAAGATCCAGAAGTGGCTTATGGGAAGCCCATGAGATTTAGCAAGACCAGGTGCTGGACCAGGGCAGCCCCTGGTATCAACCCAGGCTGGGGATAAACACATGGAAACCAATGCTGCCAAGAAGGACCTGGAGGTGCTGATGGATGAGAGGCTGGACATGATCGAGCACCATGTGCTGCCAGCCCAGAAAGCCAGACATGTCCTGGGCACCATCAAAAGTCTCATGGGCAGTAGAAGACAGGGGGATTCTGCCCTACTGCCCAGCTCAGATGAAACACCACCTGCAGTGATGCCTGCAGCTTAGGAACCCAGCACAAGAAGGACCTGGAGCTGCTGGAGTGAGTCCAAAAGAGGGCCATGAAGATTATCAGAGGAATGGAACCACTTTGGTGTGAGAAAAGGCTGAGAGAGTTGGGGTTGTTCACCCTGGAGAAGAGAACTTACTGGGTTGTTGAGGCCTTTTAGTACCTGAAGGGACTACATGAGACCTGCAGAGGGAGTTTTGACAAGAGCATGGAGTGACAGAATAAGGGGCAATGGCTTTACACTGAAAGAGTTTACATTTAGATGGATATTAGAGAGAAATTCTTCCCTGTGAGCGTGGTAAGGCCCTGGCACAGATTGCCCAGAGAAGCTGTGGCTGCCTATCCCTGGAAGTGTCTTAAGATCAGGCTGGACAGGGCTTGGAGCAACCTGGGACAGTGGAAGGTGTCCCTGCCCATGGTGGGATAGGTTGGAATTAGATGACTTTTGGGATTCCTTCCAACCCAAACCATTCTATAATTCTATGATTTTAAACTACCCAGTGTAAAAGTGGAGAATAGGAAGGACAATACCTTTCAGAGTAAAGCAGGGTGTTCCCTAAGGAGTAGCTGGTCTGTTTTAGAGCACTGAACTGGACCCAGTAGTGCTGAGAGAAGGATTTGCTTTTGTCTGATAGATGACCCTAAATAATGCAGTGTTTAAGCATGGGCTAAATTGATGTCATGGGGACATGGGAAACCACAGAAGGACGATTCTCTCCTCTTTCTGCAGGATATCGCACATTATTCCTTCCTGCACATTATTCCTACTGGACTGAACAAATTTTCTCAGTCTCCACTGGCTTTAAGAGGTACCACAAGATCTGCTGCTGCTGAGCTCAGCGTTGCCGTCACGTACGCGACTACCTTGGATTCAGGGGATTGTTCTGTGGAAGGGAAAACATTTCCACGTGCTGCTGGTGTGGTGCCTGCAGGAAATCAAAAGCAATAAAAGCTCCCATGCTGTGTGCAAGGCTAAGAATTTATAGTGGGAAATTCAAAGGATAGGGTGTGGAAAGAAGGTTTTCTGAACATCATCGCTCTGTCAGTCTTTACACTAGAGAGATTCAATTGACCCTGCCTTAGTAAAAAGTCTCTTCTGATCAGAAAGACATCCCTTTGATATGAAAGGCAATTTTGAGCAGAAATTCTAGTGTAGTAAAATCTTACTATTTATTTTACTTGCAAGTTTAATCCCTTCTTTAATCCAGAAGAAATAAGTATCTGTGTGCTTTTTACCTACGCCCTTTGCAGGACTGTGTTGTGCTTGTATGTCTTGTTCAGCATTATTTCTCTGCACTAATTCAACTTGTAATATTCAGCCCTTTTGTATTTTAAATAGGTGTTTTAGGAAGAAGAAAAAACAAAAAACAAAAAACCACTTTCATCCTAAAGAAAATTTTTTTTCCTGAATTTCCTCTACAGCTAATGGAGAAAAATAAGTCTCCCCAAGCAGTCATTCCATAGTGGGCAATGGACAATGTGTTGTTTTCAGGAAAGAATTCTAAGTTTAGGAAAAAATAGCACTTCTTTTTTAAAGATGAGTTGTTTGAAACCAAGCTGCTCTGTTAAAAGACCCTGTCTCACGACACAGACTCAAGGCAGTTTATTGACACTTGTCATGATTCACCAGCTTGTCTGGACATTTACACCTAGTGATAGAAATGGTTCAATTTCTCTCCCTGCCTAGTATATTTCTTTAAAAATAATCTGCAAGAGACAGCAGGTCATTTGAGTATTCAGATTCAGATACGTATTTTCAGACACAGGCAGAAGGGTTTGTGAGAATGTGAACAGAAAGAACATATTGGATACAGCCAGCACCTATAGACAGCATTGCTGCTTTCTACATTTTAAAGGAAAATAAAAAATAAAACACCTACTGACTGCCATATGCTCAGACAACAGATTAAAGAAGCTGCACAAAAGCATAGTACAAGTACAATGAGGTGCCTCAGAACGTGTGGTTTTGATGATAAACAAAATAAATTCCTTTGAGGCCAATTACTATATTAAAAGATTTATGAATAATGCATTATTGAACAATGTGATGGAATATTTAGTTTTGTTAATATGGATATAATTACCCAGTTTCACACTGGAAAAGTGAGCTTTTAAAGAGCCACAGTTTGAAATATTTAGAAAAGGATTATCAGAGTCTGATGAAAAGCTTGGGGTGGGGGTAGGGAGAGATAGAGACATTGTAACTTCATAGTTTCTGGTACCCATCCCTATCATCTTTACTTTGAGGTGTAAACTGCAATGAGATAAGAGGACAGAAAAAGTCTGAGGAATGCCTGTAACAGCAGTGAGTGTGGCAGGTTCTTCCAGCAGCACCCCACACCACCACTGCATTAAGGAGCCAGATTGCTCTGAACAAGTAACCAAAAACTGGAGTTCAGACCATTCAAAACTTGGGGGCATCTTTCAAAGTCATGCAGCACTATGATCTGTTTCAGTTACTTTAAAAAAAAGATATCTGTGTGTGTGGTTTTGGTGATTGGTTAATATTTCCCAGTAGTCTTTTAATCACGAACTGTGTTTGGCAACTGCAAATGAAAATGTTGCAGACACCAAGACATGGCTGTTCATGATTCCCCTTAGTCCATGGGTTAAAAACATGCCAAGTCAAGGAGCTGCAATGCACACACTCACCCTGTTTTTTGAATGCATTTACTTCTAATAAAGCAGCAGAACCTATTCAGAAATATGTATATAATATGCAAATGTAAAACCAGTATGGAAATAATGAAATAAACCACTTGTGCATGAAATAGACATTATTCTTCTGCAACTTGCCTAACAGAGAAAACAGTATAAGGAACACTGCAAATTACTTGCTAAAAGTGATTCCTGTGCTGATTGCTGCCAAGCTCTGGCAATAAATGTCAGGGTCTGGACTTGATACTGAATGCTTGTGTCTTTTTTGCTGTGTTTCTCTGTCGTTTCCCTGAAGCTCTTTCTCTTTACTGCTTGAGTGGAGGTGATAGGGGAAGAGAGGGGACTGAATCAGGAATTGCAATTACCATTAGCTGATGTGGAGGAGAGGGGAAGAGCAGGAGGTGAAGCTATGCAGACACACTGAAGAAGAAAGTTTTTTGCCTGCAGCAAAAAAGGATGAATTTGTGTGATGTGTGACTAGCCAGGATTTCTTTTTCCGTAATCCATCCTGTGTGTATTGTTAGCCTACCACCCCCAGAAATACTCTATCCCATCCAACGTTGGACATTCCATGGCATGGAGATATGTGTTACAGAACATTTAGAGATGACCTGATGCATTTAATACAGCATTCAACTCCTGCTCCTGATTTTGGATTATTTATAGGTAGCACAAAGCAACTCCTCCTGTTCAGACTGTCAGCTTGGAGGGACTGGTGAGAGTCATGGGAACAAAAACATGCAAAACCCAGGTATTTTGATAGGTTTTATTTCCACTCCCCTGAAGGCAAAATTTCAACAACTTCCAGTAAAATGTAAAATAGTTTCACTGGACAATTTTCTTATCTTTTGAACATATCATCTCTTACACTCAAATTTGATCTATTCATGAAAATATAAACTCCACAATTTAGACATTGTAATTTTGAACTACAAAGAATTATCACTTAGAAAGCATTGGTATAGATTGGTAAACTTTGTTGAAATGAGAAATCTACTCATTTAAATGCTTTCCTGTGAAAAGTTTTAAGTTCACCGATTCCATATTTTTTAATGGACAAAAATCTTTGGGACATGAATCCACAAGATCAGCTTGCTGACTAGTATTAATTCACAGATAGTTGCAACATAGACTGGGCACACTATTTTCCCATTTCAGTCAATGAGAAGAGCGATAATACGCAGCTACAGTTACAGCTACAGTTACAGCTATACATTTGCTTATTAATATTTTTAGGATGTCAGTTTAGTCTCTGCATTTTCTGACAGAATATGTGATGTCAGATTTCAAGATTGTGAGAGACATAAATTGTAATAACTCATCCCCTTTTTTTAATGCATGAATTTCTTCAAAGATATTTTCTATATTCTCACTGCTAAAGATGTAGGAGGACTTTTTGGTTGTCAGGCTCTCACATGATTTGCATACTTCAGACTTAGAATTTGCACATTATTGCAAAATAATGATTCTTGCATTTTACTTCTGCAAAAATGCTGTTTTATTCTGGTGAAAAATGGGACATAAAAGAGGGATAATCAAGATTCAGTGCATAAATGCAGCTAATTTAAGGTTTCTGTGGAGGAATTTTGACTAATACCCACTGTAGTTTGTGCACAACCTGGTGAGTAACACAAAATGAAAGTGGATAGAAGGTGACTGTATCCTAATAAAAACTCTGTTTGCATGCCCTGCCAGTTCTCTGTCTGCCTTGCCATGTTAGAGAACTGCTCCTGTGGTAATGAATTGGTTGCATCCCATCATACACATCAGCAGTGTTTTGAGTGCTCACGCTTCTGCTGATGTGCAACCTGTCCTAGTTACAGACTGGCATCAGCAGAATTATAATCACCTGCAAGAAATCAAAGCAATGGTTAGCTTTGCTAAACCCATAAACTTGCTCACGTTGTGGTTTTATTGTCATTAAAAGGGGTCTTTTTTCCTGTGTCACCTCACCAGCATAGTGCCTAGTAAAAGATTTTTGTAAGCTAATCACTGATTTCCAATATCAGATTTCTTGCTCACAGTGCAGAAGCTTCAGCACAGCCTGTTGGGAGATACTTTGATGTAATTTCTGGGCAGGTTTTCTACCTATCCATACAAGAAAATCCAGAGACATGAAAGTTGATTTGAAATCCACTATTCACCTCTTTTCCTCTAGATATCAGAGGAGTCTAGATCCAGGGCTGAAACTTTCATTGTAAATGCAAAAAACATTTTTTGATCTTCAGGGTTAATAGTGTCTTGTAAGACTGCATCTGCACCAGCAGTTTTTAACGTATTAATTATGGCCAAATATTATCTAGGAGTTAAAACATTCCAGATGATTAGTGACTTTATGGATTTTGGCTATACTAATATTTACAGTCCATATATTTTCTGCCTTTGCAGCAGCAACAATTTGTGAGTGCGGGAAACTACCAGATGAGTAAGAGAAACTTAAAATTCTGGACTGTGTCAATCCCTGGCACAGCTTGGCTCTTGAAAATTGCTATGTTACAGCAATTTAGAAAGTATCCATATTACACAAAACCATTTTATTTAGCACTGTAAGTACAATGGTAGCATGGATGGATTGCCAGAGCTATGTCTATGGCACTAGAAACAACGGACACATATAAAAACAATGTGAAGTCCTCATTCCAAAGGGCTCACCATTCCAAAGACTAGTAGGATAAGAGGGAACTTGTTAGAGAGGGAGTATATGTGTGAGGTGGCAGGTTTGTAAAGCAATGGGATATTTCATCACAGCCACTCAGCAAAATATTGTTAATTATACTGACTAATATTTCATTTACATTTCTCAGTGTTGTAACCCTTTTGCATATTCAAATGAGTAAAATAATCTGGACATAATGCACAGATATTTTTTGAAAAATTGGTGTGAATGCAGTAAAAGTTCAGTGCAAGCCAGGGCACTGAATATTCATTGGCTGTGTTTGATGCTGAGCAGCAGTCAGCAGTAGCACCTTCAGAATGAATGCCAAGGTGGTCTCTCCCTTCTGCACTCTGGCAGTATAAAAATTGCCTTTCTGAAGGGAAACCCTCTAAATGGTGGCATTGAGCTTTCTAAAAGAGCCTGAAGAGAAACCTAGCAGGACTCACGTACAAAAGACAGGACTGTGTCACATGAAAAGGGGAGATTTCCTCGATCCTTGGTGTCAGATTTATCTGTCAGCACCCCAGGAAAGCTGAGACCCTTGTGCCCACCAGTCTGTCAGTGTCTCATTACAAGGACCCTTCACTGAACAGCCCTGCAGGATTGGAGGGGGTTGGATTGACTTGGGACACATGCCAACAGCACAAGGGAGACCTTTCAATAGGTCTCCCCACTTTATTTGAGTTTGCTCCCCACTGCCGGCACTGACAGTGCCCAGAAGGATCCCACAGACAGTTTATGGAACAACACTCTCTATTAATAAAAAATTGTGACAGCCTAAGGTTTGAGGAGCATCACTGACAGTATCTGACTCCAAAAACATGTTCAGAGCACAGACAAGCTCTAAACCCCAATAAAGGTATTCAGCACCCCCAGAGTTCTCAGCCAACAGGTGTCCCTACAGGGGAAAAGGCAAGTTCAGTCTGTTGACTGATCCCAGCAGTTACAATGCAATCTTCCCTGACTTTTTCCCATTCTTGACTTATTTTTATGCTAGATATTCATATTTAGGTGGAGTTTGAGTGGTTGAGGTCATCCATACCCTTGTTACTGATGGTGTAAGTTTCTCTCACCTGGCTTTCAGACACAGTCAGTGAACCACAGAGCAGGTGCCCAGTGAGGGGTGGTTGGACCCTGGGGCAGGTAATGCTGGGATGGAAAGGTATGTTTAAATCACAATTAGGTTATAATGAACCCAGTTCATCCAAGGGGAGTGATTCCACCCCAGCTGCTGGCTCACCAGCAGAACATCTCCTCTCTGCCCCGGCTGACAGGTGCTGTGGGGTTTATCAGCTGCAGAGGACCTTCAAATTCCCCTCCCTGAGAGGATTCCAGTGGAGTCCAGCCACCTACCCTCTATTCCATCCCCCTTAGCAGGTGCCGTGGAAGTAGATTTTGGGTGTGGCAATCTTTGTGTGGCAATCTCAAGCATTCCAGCCACATTCCATCCAGGGACAGAAGCTGCATTTTACCATATAATTACTGTTATACTGTAATACTGTTATACTGTTATATAATTACCATATAATACTGTTATAACTTCTGTTAGGATATAACTTCTCAGTTACCTCTGATTTTACCTTCAGCCACCTTTCCACTGTCAAAGCTCTCACCTCTGACCCAGATGTTTATGGATCTAAATTGATAATAAGAACTTCTTTTAACTTGGAGAAGGTTCTGCAGGCTGAGGCAGTGGAGTGTATTTATGCAGTGTTTTCTTTGCAGCCATGGCAGAGAGCTGGAAGTGCCAGGAAGGGGAACTGTCCAGTTTCACTGTGGTTATCAATCTGCCTTCCCTCTGGTGGGACATGTCCTCATGTTGCCAATTGAGGGGGACATCCAGGTGAGCATCCTGACTCTGAGCAGAGAAAGGGAGCTCCAGCCTCAGTTCACCGGAAGAAATGGGATCTGGGTAACTGTGGGGCAGGGTAGAGGCTGATGTAGTTGAAAGAGGCCATCAGAGATGGGGGGCTTAACAGAGAGGGAGGGAGGAGCTGAATGTTCTTCCCATCAGTTTTCATTGCTGTTTCAGTCTTGCCATTCCTCTTAATACTCTTTTGCCTTCTTATACCTGTACCTTTATTTTATTTTATTTTATTTTTACCCATACTACTTGTGGGAATAAAAACAGTTACATATAAATTACAACAGTTTTTCTTTTCTAGGAGCTGAAGCACTGGGAAGCAACCTGCAGGGACCAACTAAGCTGTAAAGCAGCACAGCATAAGCAGAGTCTCTGCTCATGACAATTTACAGCATAAACAGGCAGAGCTGGTCCTTCATGATAGGGCTTGTAGTACCACAAGGCTTGTAGTACACAGGGCTTGTAGTATTAAACTGTCCTTCCCCAAATTAGAAAATATCCCACATTGCAAAACTGGAATCATTAGCACCACCTAGTAAAACCAGTGGGATAATGGGCAGTACACGATGCAACACTTCCAAGTGAAGAAAAACCCCTGCATTTCTGCAGATAATGCATTTTAACACTTAACAGCTTTCTTGCATAAAGTCAGAGATTTTTCTTCAATTCTAAATGTTTTCCATTTCAGTTTTCAGCTGAGTGCTGATGTGTATTTTTCTGCTTGCACAGGAAGTCAGTAGCTGCAGATGGGACTTTGCCGTGGGACACAGTGATCCATTTATCATTCCACTTTCCTGGAGATGAATGGAGGTTATATCTACAGTGCAATCTAGATATCAATGGCGAGTTAGTTAAGAAATAGTCTTCCCTTGTTTCAGGTCTGACCCTGACATTTACCTTATGAACACCAAAAGACAGACAAAAGGGCTACAGATCAAATCATTCAGTGCCACATTCTTAAAAGCGAAATCATCTTTGTTGACATCAGTGTAGGGTTACACCAATCCTGAGATTATGAGCACCTATCCTGTCCCAGAGGACATAATTGAGAATTTTGTGCTCTTGATTTGGAAAGTGCGTCCAAACACCTTGTGACTGCTTTGCTTCTATTGCTACTTTTAGTTTAGAGTAGGACTTTAAAAACCAGTGCACTTAAAATGTTAGTTTCATGGTTAAACCTTGCCTTCACTCATAATACAGCACAGGGCAGGTTACTATCTTGTTGGCATAAACTGCTCAGGTAGAAAAAGGCTTGTAGCTAAGACTTGCTTACTTGCCTCACATATTTCTTCTTTGAACACTGTGAAGTCCAAATCAGACTGTAAAATGTAACCGTAAAATGGCAACTTCCAGCCACATCAAAGACCACTCTTTAAGAGCTGAACCCCCATTTTGGTAAAATCAGTGAATCCTGCATTATGTGATAATTACAATCTTTGCCCTGTTTGTAGGTAGAAGTTAGATATTCCACCCAAGACAGCAATTAAAAATGCCTTTATGGTAATCAGAGAGAATCATGCATCTCTAAAGCAATCCAATACTAATGGAGAGCAGGAAGAACTGGTTTCTGGAAGAGCCTCTTTGTCCTGTCAGAGGATTCAGGGAGCTTGCATGGAGAAGATTATATGGGGCACTGTTGAAAGGCAGGACAGCCAGCAAGGGTGTACAAAGGGAAAGTCCTTTTAAACTTATGTGATCTCATTCTAAGACAGAGTTACGCACCCATGGATGGAGAGAAAGTGGTGGATATAACTTTCTATATTTAATGAGGCTTTTGTGTCTCACAAAATGCTGTGTCTCACAGCATTCTTATGGACAAGTAGCCCAGCTGTGGGATGAGTGGGTTCATGGTATTCTGGGTAAATAACTGCCAAGCAACAGAGAGATAGGACTTCAAAAGAGGGAATGCAAAGGTGGGAAGTCTTAAGCCAAAGTTCAAGCAAAAATAGGTCAGAGTCTGAGTTGAAGTTAATTTACTGAAGTCTGTTGAAGTCTATTGAAGTTTAGGTTGAAATTGTTGAAGGGTATTATTCTCACAGTACAATGTTATATACTTGTGACAGCTCAAGTAGGGCACAGCTTTCAGCAAAATTTTCTCTCAAACTACAGCTAGCCTATTCACATTACTTGGCAGCCTTACAAAACTACATAGTTTCAAAGACTTTGATAGTTATGTATGATATATATGATAGGTATGTTCTTTTCCCAGTTCTTTTTCACAACTGTGATGGTTTATCCCAGGGCTTGTATCTCCCACCAAGGCTAGTAAATCTCAGTCTGTAAAATCCTCTGTGCTTCTTGCTTTGTCTCTCATCGATTCTCCCATAAAGAACCAGCTGCACTTAGATTTGTTGTGAATGAGGCTACTCTGGCTGGTGACAGTTTATCAGTGATGTGACCACATGGCTCAGTCGCAGGTCTGGCTCTGTTCGATATTTTCACCAGCGATTAGGATGCCAGAGTTGAATGCCCCATTCCAAGGCTGCTGCTCATCCCAAACTGGGAGGTGCTGTGACTCTCTTGAGGGACAAGAGGCCTTGCAGAGGTATCACTGGGAAGCACTGGGAACAAAATAGGTGGGGAGGAGGGCAGTGCAGACAAGGACAGGGAATGCCCGTCCTCGGAGGCAGAGGCTGAGCTCTCTGGGTTGTCTGGTTGGGAGAAGAAGAGCCTGAGGGACCACTTCTCTCTGTATCTTCCTAAGGAGGGGCTGTGGAGAGGGAGGTGCTGATCTCATCTCCTAGAATCATAGAGTAGTCTGGGTTGGAAGTGACCTTCAAAGGTTTCCTTGGGATTCTGTGACAGGACAGGAGTTCGAGATTCAAAGCTGCACCACGAGAGGTCCAGACTTAACACAAGGAAGGATTTCTTTAGGGAGAGATTGGCCAAACACTGCAGCAGGTTTCCTCAAGTGGTGATCAATGCCCCAAACTTATCACTCTTTTAGAGGCATTTGGACATTGTCCTTAATAACCTGTTTTCCCTTCTGGTCAGCCCTGAAGAAGTCGGACAGTTGCATCAGATGGTCTTTGTAGGTCCATTTTAAATGAAAAAGTCTTAATCTAATCCCTTGTACTGAGTGAAGAAAACTCACCTTAAGGACACCTAATGCCAGTGATGGTGTTGTCTGTCCAATGCAGACTCAATATAGGGGATGACAGCCATTTTTGACTGGTGAAGAATTAGTGGGTTTAGATATTAGAATTAGTGGGATTAGGAGAAAGAGTAGAGGAAGAATTAGAAAAGAAAAGTAGAAGATATTATAGATTAACAGTAAAAATTCAGCTATCATCAGTCACTTTGGACAAGTCACACCTTGGAACCAATGAATCTCCATGAAAATCTCTCTGAGGACTTCATTATTATGAGTGTTAGCAAATGCTTTGTCATGGTATACCTAAAACTCATCTGTTGAAGTGTATGACCTGCCCTTTTCACCATGGAAGTGGCAAAGAAATCCCTCTCTTTCTTTTAGCTACCCTTTACTTATTTGCAAGTAATTTTGTTGACTGTGTTCCTGCTTCTTAGGATTCCTAGGCTGTTTTAATAAACCAGACACTTTCAATGCAAAGGGTCTAAAGAGAAAAAGAAAAATCTTTTCTGCCTGAGTGAAACTGATGATTGTCATTGTTTCAAGTGGATCTATTTTGTGTGCCTCTTTGACTTTGTGAGGGATGCTGTCCTTGGGTAAGTCAGGTAGAGATGAAATATGGAAGATGTCTTGAATTTTCTGAGATCCTGCTGATTGAGGGAATAGATCCTAGAGTAAATGACTTAAATCAACAAGGAACTATCTACATTTAGCTGAATAAGGGAATGAGAAACATCAGCTGATCTTTTAGATTTTTTGTTTTAGAGAGCTTGCAGAGGCCTAACTGAGAACATCTTTCCGCTCATTTTGCATCTTTCCTGTGTTTTCCCATTAGAGGCAGAATTTAGGACCAAAAATTCCTTGCCTTGATATGGCATGATGAGGGTCCAATATTTAATCTTTTGTCTGTCTTGCCGTCATTCTTGTGCATTTTAAGAAACTTCCTTGCCCCAGTCTCAGCTTCAGGCAACTGCATAGACACACATACCATGTCTTGCTCTGGACAGTTTGATATACAGAGTATTAAATTCCATTTATGATTCTTTCCCTTGTCTCTGACGGACTGAAAATGGTAAATGTTCTGACATTAATAATGTTGTTTAATATTTCATATTCTGTGCTCATAGAAATCTACACTTACATGTGATTTTTCAGCTTTTCTGGCTCATCCACTGTGCACAGGTCACTTTAATCCTAGGATCCTCATACACAGATACACACAAAGAAAGGAAATGTTTTATCAACTGTTTTTATAAATGCAAACATCTAGCATAATTTTACAGAACTCTTTCCAGAAACACAGGAAACTCAGAGAAGCTGGCACCTTTAGTCTCCATTTGCATCTATGTAAAGGAGAAAAATTTACTTCTAGATGTCAAAAGGAGAACAAAGAAACACTTTTTGTGTGGCATTCAAAAGGACAAATTGAGGTAAAGCAACTGAGATAAAGCAATTGAGGCAAAGCTGTACCAGGAAAATAGCAGTTGATGTGGCAGCATTTTTATAAATACTTCCCTTAGCTGGAGTCTGCTGAACCTTCCAAATGTGGGATTTTGTTCTGTCAGCAGTAAGTGTCCCACCTTCACAGACTGTAGTACTTCACAGCAATGTAAGACTTAACTCTAGCACTGCTTGGGCATGAAGTCCTACTAGTAATGAAAGCTTTTCAATAAAATGATAAAGCCATAGCAAACAGAGACAGAGAACATTCCCCTTTAATGCAATTCCCCTTTGGAAGGCTGCAGGAACTGAAGAACAATTTGACTTTTCTGAGAAATGCAGCATATCTGACTGGAAAAAGTAGGATTTTGTCCCAGTGTCAAAATCATGCACCCAGCTGGTCACTTTGACTTCCATGGAGATGAAGGCTTTTCCATGTGAGTGTCTCCTGGAGTTGTCACAATGAACTTCAAACAGCTATGATGAATGAACATCTTGAGATGATCTGAAACATCTAACCTTTCTGCACTTCCTCTCTCTCTGCTGTCACTTCATAGGTTTTGTTGACTGACCTTCTGTTGGTCAGATACAGGAATGTCAGCAATGTTATTATGCTGCAAAATCTGATTTTTTCACAGTTATTTCAGCCTTTTGGGTACCATCATCTAAGCAGGAGCTAACTGTGCCTCACACCTCTATCACTGAAACACCTCAACATTCTCTCTGGGGTGGTAAAGCATGCAAAAGATGAAATTTTTAAACAGATGGTAATTTGTGGACAGCATAGACTTCATCCATCACCACTCTCAGAGTCACCCCTACTCTTCAGAATGCTATACTTGTTTTCTAGAGCAGCCTGCTGTCTGAAGTAATGTCAGTGGGGTGGGAGGAGTGTTAGAAAAAGCTGTCAAGCTGTCCTTCACCAAAGAGAGGTTTGACTTGAGCAAGGCTGAGGACAGCTGGTGTTTCCAGCTCTGCCAGGAGTTATGGGAGCATATCTGCACAAACTGAGACTGAATGTCTCTTTTTTTATCAGTAATTTCTCCATTTATCAAGCTCAAGTATCAAGAGATACTTTCTTGAGCATGGTGTAAATAAAAATGACTGCCAAAGGACTACACCAAAAAAAATATAATGTCCTTCAGTTTTATAAATTATCAATTTTTAGCTGAAAAGGTTGTACACGATGCCCCAACTCATGTCTGACATATCTTCCATCAACTTCTACCTGCCACAATCATTTAGACATTATGGCCTAACAGGACAGAACATTTTAATATGGAGAGTTTTTTTGATTTTTGGGGGTTTTGTGTTGGGTTTGGTTGTTTTTTTGGGGTTTTTTTGGGGTTTTTTGGGTTTTTTTGGTGGGTTTTTGTGTTTGGTTGTTTGTTTGGTTTGGTTTTATTTTTTGGTCCTTAACTTGCAGAAATAAATACTTACTTTCTTTATTTCTAACGTAAGTTCTGGTACATGGAGTGCAATGCAACCAGACAGCTATGAACCATACAAGAGGAGAAGCAATTCCTTAGCAAATGAGCCAGACAAGAATTTGTGCCTTTTCTTCCTAAGCACCCAAAGTGTTGCCAGAGAGAGAGAGGGATCTTTGGTGGTTTAAAAGCTGAATATGTTTGTCACAGGAATCAGCCTAAAAGTCATATTTTACTTTGGTTTTACTCTGTGGCAGAAAAAGAATGGCAAAACCAGAAGGATAAGTGATTTCAGGGGCCCAGTTCAGCCTGGTACTGCAGGTTTGTAGATTCAAGAGTGCCAGCACTTTTGTTGGTTTCAGTGAATTTATTTATGTGCTGTGCACTGTGCATGTCCCTAAATGAATGCCCTGAGGAGATGAAATCACAATCTGCAAGTTCTCAGGCTGAGATTTACAAAACTGCTACACAACACACAAATCTGAGCGCAACTCTGGATTGCGAGACTGCTAAAGGAATATGTTTCAGAAAACCAAGTTTAAACACAGAATGCAGGGCAGGGTGCACAGAGATAAATCCCCATCCTGTAGCAATGGTCACATATTTTAAACCTTCTCTGATCTCTGGATTCTAGTACAAATTAGAAATCAATAACAGAATTTGAATCTAGCCTTTCTGTTTGATGTTTTTATCAGAGTAAGAAACTTGGAGCTGTTTACTCTCTCAACCCTGTGGCTGTGATGAAAGGGAAGAATATTCACATTATTTGCATTTGAAAAGACACAAGAAATTGGCAAAGAATTGGAGTTATTCCGTCTCACAAAAGATAGGATAAGGGTCATCATCAAGCCCACACAGAGCATACATGTTCATTAACAGACTTTCCAAAACAG
>VWYP01033972.1:8992-52915 GCA_013400435.1 Pycnonotus jocosus | reverse complement strand
GGGGGAAGATGCGATGCGAGTCCGGCACATCCTGCGCGGCCCCTCCGGCACATCCATCACCCGGCCCGGCGTTTACAGCACGTCGTTGCTTACACGATCCAGACGCGCAGGTTCCTCCTGTCCCGCTCCTCTCGTGCCTTTTGTTTTCTTTTGCCTCCTGCTGCTGGAGACAGAGCACCTGATGGAAAAAGCCTGCTCTTGTCGCTTCCCGGGTTGGAAAGAGCCGCTTCCTTCCGTCCCTGCCCGGCTCCGGTGGCTGCCCCGGAGTCTCCGTGCCCTGGTGTCCCGTCTCTGGTCCCCGATGGTGGCACTGGGACAGGGCTGGAGGGGCTGCTGTGAGTGCAGGGCACGGACTGGTCCCAGTGAGCCCCTCTGGGAGCTCTGTGTGGGGCAGTCTCAGCTCCCCATAGGACAGAGAGGGACAGAGCCATGGTCTGGGAGGCTGCAGGGACCACTGAGGCACTACCTGGCCATGGGTCCCCTCATCCTGCCTGGCCCTGTGCCCTGCTCTCTCTGTGCCCCCTGTTTTTGCCCTCTGACTTTTTCCAGCTCTGGCCTCAGCCTGTTCTGGCTGTGCCTCCCTGCCCACCAGCACAGAGCATGGGTGAGCAATGCTGGCTTCCCAAATAATTCAGTTTTCCTTCCTCCTGCATCCTCAGGCAGTTGGACACCAACCCCTGAGTGCTTTGGAGGGATGGTTTCATTTTGTGCTGGATTGCAAAGGTGAGACAGTCCTGCCAGGGTGCCCTGTGCTCCTGGCTGTGGGCAGGGCTGGTCCTTCAGCCCCGTGTGGGGCACATGGAGCAGCCTGGAGCCATCCCCACCACCCTCCCTGCAAGGCCAGGGGGCTGGAGGATGCTCCCAGGGCCGTGCTGCCAGGGCAGCAGTGCCCTCTGGGTCTGTGAGGAGAAAGTCTCTTATTTGAAGGGCTTTGGTGGCTTTTTCTTATGGGCAGGAGTCCAAGTTCCCAGTTCCCAGGGCAAGGCGAAGGGTGGAGGTAAATGGAGAGCTCAGCACTGGCACTGATGTCTGTCCTGGAGGGCTGTGATCAAACCAAACTTCTCTCCGTGTCCCTGGGCAGGGGATCCCGTGCAGGGACCCCCAAACTGCTGGAGAATCATCACCAGCTGGGAAGCGGTGGCTTGAAGTCAGAGCAGACAATCTCCTGGCCTGCTCCTGTGTGCTGCAGTCCAGGGAGGGAAGGGATTTACAGGGCAGCACTGGCCAGTCCTGAAGGTCACCTTCAGAGCTGCTCCAGCACAGCTCAGCCATTCATCACTGTCCTGCCCCTGCAAGGGGGTGAGGGAGGCAAGGGCTGTAATAAAATACGGGCTGAGAAATGCCCTGCAGCAGCCCCCTCTGATGTGGGGCAGCAGATGAAAAGGTTCTAAATTTGGTGTCCTTGGATGTTCACAGGGCTTGTAGGAGAATGGTTTCTCTGACCACATCCCAGGCTCTTGGGCAGGTGGGAGCAGCCCAGGGGCTCCCTTTCCATCCCTGCCCTGTGGCATCACCCTGTGTGCCAGCAGCCCACCCGCCTGGGACAGAGCTGCCACTGCCACCTGACCCCTGCCCTTACAGGCAGCCAGAGAGGCTGGAGGTCACCGGGAGGTGGGAATAAATGTCACTTCTGTGGAGATACTGAAACTGAATCCGTGGTGAGCAAGGATGGCTGGGCAGCATCTTAGTGAAGGAGTAACAAAAACAAACCCGCGCCAAGGAATCCTGCTTTGCCCCAAATGTTTTTCTTATGGAGTTGTAATAAGACAAGAGCTGTAAAGATAGTAACCTCCTAAACATTACCTTATTAAGGCTTCTCAGAAACCACAGGGCACGACCCCTCTGGGTCATGGAACAAGAGCGCAGCATCCAGCGAACAAACAGAGGCTAACGTTACATTTTTCACTTCATTTAGGGAACCTGGTTTCTAATTATAGTGTTTGTTTAATGGCAGCCCTTGGTTGTGCCTCACTCAAAGCCAGCCCCCCGAGAGCAGAGGGAGAGGGGAGTGAGAGGGTTGGGAGATCTCCCTGCTGGCTCCCAGGGCGTGGGATGGGGATTAAATTGGGGACAGCGAGGGGTTTGGAGATTGGGAGCAGTGAGGGAGAGTCTGTGCTCAGAGAGAGCGCCAGCGTGTCCTGGGGACATCCCACAGGTGCTGTCCCAGCTCAGGGCTGTGCACCAAGGCTGTCTGCAGCAGGGGAAGGGGATGTCCTGCTCTGGGCTGTGCTCTGTACAATTCCCATTGCAGCTCAGTGAGCCTGGGCTCATCTCTGCCCTGGTGACACTGGGCACACCTGCTGGGAGCTGGTGCTCCTGAGGCCTGGCAAAACCAAGGCTTGTACTGCCAGGGGCCACTGCGTCTCTGTGTGTGCAGCAATTCCAAAAAGGATCTTTTTTTTTTTCCCCAAGCAGCCCCCGGGAAATGTTTCATTTTCCAGGCCAGGTACCTCGCTGGTGGCTCTGGCTCCTTGGAGGCCACCAGCTGCCTCTCCCTGCCAGGTCTGGGCATGCTGCTGGCAGATCCAGGCACTGCTGCTGCCATCCCTGCTCTCCTTGGGCAGCTTCCTGGTGCCTCATCCAGCACGGAATGGTTCCCTGCTTCTCCTTTCAGGGCAGCTCCCTCTGGGATGAGGAATATCCCCGGGACACACACAGAAGTGCTGAGGGGATGTTCAGCTTCTGAAGCAGTGGCTCTGGTGCTGAAGTGGTGCCTAAGTCTGGGGGAGCCTCAGGGATGCCAAGCACTGCACACCATCTCTGTACAAAGCCTGGCATGATGGCAGAGAGCCCTTGGCCCTGGCTTTGGGGCTGTCCCAACAGGCTCAGGGATCCAAGGATGGTAAGAGACCTCTCTAGGATGTGTTTCTGGTGAAGTCCTGCCCTGCCAGACTCTCACCTCACATTTGTCCCCACCGAGGTTCTAGCAGCCCCTGTACCTGTGCACGGCTCAGGATCAGCCTCATTCCCACGAGCCAGGACCCTGTGATGGACACAAGAGCCCAGAACCCCGCTCCGTGCTCCCCTCAGGGAATGTCACCACCTTGGAAAGCCAGAGCTGAAGCTGTCTCCCTGTGTTCCCTGGCTCTCCCTCAGTTATTTCATGCATCAGAGGTTGTTCCTGAGCTGTGTGCTGGATTCCCAGCCCTGTGTCACCCAGGCAGAGCAGCAGTGTCTGGAGCAGGGACAAACCCCTTCCTCGCCATGCCGGGGGCTGATGGAGCAGAGGATGAAGGTGTGAAGGTGCTGGGTGTTCCCCACCCCAGCTCTGCTCAGTGCAGGGTCCCAGAGCCGGCTGGAGGCCGTGCATGGAGGGGTCAGACCCGGTGATGGAGATCCCACACAGGCTCCTCGTGCTCCTGGAACCCGGGAAAGGCGCACACACAGCCAACCCCAGCCTCACCACCACCACCCCACNGCCGGCTGGAGGCCGTGCATGGAGGGGTCAGACCCGGTGATGGAGATCCCACACAGGCTCCCCGTGCTCCTGAAACCTGGGAAAGGCGCACACACAGCCAGCCCCAGCCTCACCACCACCACCACCCCATGGGGAGCCCAGCCCTGGGGACATGTCCCTCACCCTGCACTCCCAGCAGAACCCCAGAGCTCCTGCAATGTCTTTTTTCTGAGAACAGATGGAGCTTTGCAAAGCCACTGCAGTCACGGGACCCCTCCAGCCAGGCCAGGGAGCATCTCCAGCTCCCCGCAGCCATCCAGCCCTGCCGGACCCCCTCCCCACAGGCCATGGGATGTGTGTGTCCCCCAGCCCGGTGCACGATGCCGGGAGGAAATGAGTTATTCCAAACAACTTTCTCCGGCCGGGATGGCCCCGGTTCCCAGGCGCGTCGCTGGCAGCCCTGGCCGCTCTCCTCCCCCTCGCTTCCCCCAACCCTCCTTCCCTCCTCTCCCCCCTTCTCCGCCTTAATGACTTCCACATGGTCCTCTGGCAGGCCGAGCCAAAGCCTCCCAGCATTGTCTGAAATCTCCAAATTTAGAAGAAATATGAAAATTGTCAAGCGGCCCTTCCTTAGGGGGTAAAAGCAACGCCGGGGCCTGGCGGCGGCCCCGGCCCCACGTCACGAACCCCCAGCCAATGGATCCCCACGGCGGCCCTGACAGCGCTGCCCGCCGCGGCCTGGCCTCCCCCGCCAGCTCATATAAGGTAAAAACAAAAAAGGGTTTTCCAGTTTCTCGGGAGCCCGCGAGGAGGGTTTTTTTTTTGCACCCCGAGGCTCCCATGCCGGCCGCTTCAAAAAGGCCCAGCCGGCGTGGCCGGGGTGGCAGTGGCGGGTTGGGATGTGCCGGGCACGTGGCCGTGTCCCCGCGGTGCCCCAGCGGGGCTGTGGGGTCGCAGGTAGGTGGGCGCGGATGGAGGGGGCACGGGTGGGTGTGTGGACAGCGGGGAGGTTGGTGTTGGGGCTTCATGGGGGTGTGAGAGCTCGGATCTGCCCGCTGTGGAAAACAGAACAACGCCAGCATCTCCCTGTGCCAGCCCAGCGCAGCCTGGGATGCTCAGCCCAGTGGCTTTGGGGTTGCAGCTCGGGATGCTCAGCCCAGGAGCTTTGGGGTTGCAGCCCAGGATGTTCAGCCCAGCGGCTTTGGGGTTGCAGCTCAGGATGCTCAGCCCAGCAGCTTTGGGGTTGCAGTTCGGGATGCTCAGCCCAGCAGCTTTGGGGTTGCAGCCTGCAATGCTCAGCCCAGCAGCTTTGGGGTTGCAGCCCAGGATGTTCAGCCCAGCAGCTTTGGGGGTTGTAGCTCAGGATGTTCAGCCCAGCAGCTTTGGGGTTGCAGCCCGGGATGCTCAGCCCAGCAGCTTTGGGGTTGCAGCCTGCAATGCTCAGCCCAGCAGTTTTGGGGTTGCATCTCGGGATGCTCAGCCCAGCAGCTTTGGGGTTGCAGCTCGGGATGCTCAGCTCAGCAGCTTTGGGGTTGCAGCTCGGGATGTTCAGCCCAGCAGTTTTGGGGTTGCAGCCCGGGAGGTGAGTGGAGCACAGCCACCAGCAGGGAAATGTGCCGGGCATTGAGCTGGTGAGGAGTGGCTGAAGATCCCTCAGGGTTAGGGGATCCTGGGTGAAGGGGTTCCCCAAAATCTGTCCCTGTAGCTCCGTCCTGTTGCTGGGCTTGGTGAGGCTCGCCCAGTGTTTCAGATGTGGGGACGGGGGAGGAATTGCTTTCTGCTCTGTGGATGTCTGGGATGGAAAAACTGGGAAGCCGGAGGTGAACCCGGGTGGGTGGGCTCCTCACACAGCGGGGACATGGAACCCTGCTTGGCTCCTCCGGCCGCTTTTGGGCAAATGAGCTGGGGAGGGAATGGGGCCGGGGCTCAGAGCCCGAGGCTTGCAGCGTGTTGGAGCCGCCGTTCCCAGCACACTCACACCGACAGGGAGCATCCTGCTGCCCGCGGCTTTTGGGACACCGGGGCCACCCAGCCTGTGCCCTGCCTCTCTTTATCCTCCGGGAATGGCCCCAGCCAGCCCCACGGATGTTATCCCAGCCGGGGGCACTTCCCCAGCTCCACCGTTCTCCTGGAGAATGGTGGCTGCATCCTCAAACCCCCGGAGCTGCAGTGGTGGCTGCACAGTGTGTGACCCTGTGGGGTCAGCAGCTGAGCCCTGTGCTGGCTGCAGGGGAGGGCAGCAGGTGATGGCCAGCAGAGCTGATGGCCTTGCAAAGGCTCCCCGGGTGCTGCCTCGCCCCTCAGAGCTGCCTTTGTGAGGGATATGGCTGGCTCTGTGCTCTTCTTGCTCTGCTCCCAAAGGCTGTCCCTTCCCAGTGGGTCACTTGGGGACACTGTGGCCGGTGGCAGCAAGGTGCCATGTCCTCCTGCCTCCTTCCTCTGCAGGGTCAACTGCCAGGTGTTATTCAGGTCCAGCACAAGGACAGGGTGCCATCCCTGGGGGTACAGATTCTGTATGGGCTCTGTGTCCCTCTGCAACAGGACAGTGACAGTGACAGTGCCTGTCAGGGGAGCCATGGCCACCACGATCCTGGTCTGTCCCCACTCTGCTGTTCCCCAGGAGCTTCCCGCTGTTGCTGGTNCCACCACGATCCTGGTCTGTCCCCCAGGAGCTTCCCACTGTTGCTGGCTGCTCCCGGGGAAGTTGCAGCATCCTGGCACTGGGATGCTGCACATGGGGTTGGGGAGCCACTGGTGGGACATGAGCTGTGTCCCCGTCCCAATGGCAATGTCCCTGGCACAGGGCTATCCTGCCTGTGCCCAGCCTGGCTCCCCACACCCCGTGCACCATCCAGGGAGCCCTCCAAAGGACAATGGAGTTGCTTCCCCATCTCCAGCTGGTGGAAAAGAAGTCAACTTCCAACAAACACAGGCGGACGCCTCTGCCAAAGATTTCCCAAGCAGTTATCAGCAGGAATTTGGGAAAGGCTGTGTCTAGACAGGCTGCAGCTCTGGGTGGCTGCTGGATAGAGTGGCATTTCCCTCCACACTTGTCAAGAGAGAGTCTGCAGATGATTAAGAGCCCTTTTTTCCCTCTTGGTCTCCTTTTCTGTCCAAGAACTACCCTGGTCCCTGATCAGGCTTTTCGGAGGCTTGTTCCTCCACAGAGCCCAGGTAACCTGCCTCTGCTCATCCCCAGCATCCTGCTCCTCTCCTGGGGCTCAGTGGGAAGAGCCAGTGCTGGATCATCCTGCAGTGGCTCCTGGAGAGCCAAGGCTGGGATGAGCTTCTCTCTCAGCCCATGGCACTGCTGCCTCCTGGTCAGTGACAGCCCCAGATGTGACACTGCTGCCTCCTGGTCAGTGACAGCCCCAGATGTGGCACTGATGCCTCCTGGTCAGTGACAGCTCCAGCTGTGACACTGCTGTCTCATGGTCAGTGACAGCTCTGGCCATGGCAGGGTGCTGGCAGTGGCGTGGCACAGACAGGAGCATGGGCAGTGCAGGGGCTGTGCCAGGGTGGGGACCCAGCTGTCCCCAGGGCAGCACCTGAGCCTGTGCCGGGCAGAGGCAGCCACAGCTCAGCAATGAGGGAAGAGGCTGAAATCTGAGCTCTGGGGCTGTTTCACCGTGCCCTGACCTTGGCTGGGAGCACAGAGGAGGCGATGGGAGCAGATCCTGCAGCCGGGGCGGGTGATGCCCAGCTCACGTCCTGTGGCTGAAGGCTGGTGGGTGCTGGGGGTGCTCTCTGCTCCTCAATCCCAAACCCCTCTGCCTGCCTGGGGCTGTGTGTGTTCACAGGGCTCATCTCAGCCCTGTCTCCGTGCCTGGGGGTTGGGAATGTGCTGCCTGCCCGCTCTGGGGATGCTGGGGGAACTGGGTGCACAGCGTGCATGGCTGTCAGCCAGGGAGGTGACAGATGTGTCACCCTGCCCAAGATCTGCTTGAGGTGACACATCCAGGCAGCAGCTGCTGAGCAGCAGCATCTTCCCTGTCCTACCACCACTGAAACGTGGTGTGTGCAGTGCTGGAGCTGCAGGGGATGAAGGTGCAGGGGGTCCTGGGTGGCTGGGTCTGTGTTGGGATGGGCTGTGACACTGCCAGGGTGTGGTGGCAGGGACTGGGATGTGCTGGCAGTGCTGGAGGCTTCCCACTCTGGGCAGGCAGGATCAGTGGGGGCTGGCTGCTGCTGTTGTCTTTGCCCTGAGCAGGTGTCCCCACTCTGCAGGGACACCCCTGCCTTGGTGGCAGCACAGGGCCATGGCAGCACTGTGCCAGGATGAGCAGCTCCCCGCGCACAAGGGATGGCAGCAGCCAGGGCCTGGGGACAGGGCTGTGGGGTCTGATGTGCCACATGTGGGAGAGATGCCCCATGGTGGCCAGCAAGTCACCCTGGTCTCGCTGTGGGACCAGCTCAGTGGCCACTGGTACTTTGGACAGTGCTCTCTCCCAGTTTGGCTTTTTTAACTGGGATCCCTCACTGCAGATTTGTCTTTTGTTTTTTCCCCTCTCCCTTTCCCACCGTATTTTTAAAATTTCATTTTGATTCTTCCCCACCTCCAGCCCCACAATTCCTGCCAGAGACTCTGCTGAGGCACAATGCCTGTTACTCCACTTTTGTGCTCCCTGTTTTTCCATATCCCATCTCCTGAGTGCTGGGAACTTCAGCCATTTAGGGCATTTTATTTTATTTTATTGTCTTTTATTGTTTAGATGGCTGGGCAGCAAGCAGGGCTGGGCAAGCTGGAAGCCTGTGAGGGGGATGTGAATTCTGTGATTCTGTGAATCAGAACCTGCAGAGATGAGGTGACAGAACTTGGAGAAGCAGCAAAAGTTGTGGCAGCTTTAGGATCACACCATGGCTGTGCCTCTGCCTGAGGAGGCAGCTCCCTGCCTGCTCCAGCTGCAAGTTCTGGGGAGCTCCTGCCTGCCCACCATGCCCTCCTCAGCCCCATCAGGAGCCCTGCAGGAGTGGGGTGAGCAGCAGCGCCCGGGAGCCAGGAGGATGCTGGAGCAGCCTCCCCGCTCTGCTTGGGAACAGCATCCATGGGGAGCTCTGGGTTCCCACCAGCCCTTCCCAGGGCGGGCTGGAGGCCGGTGACGTGCTGGCCTGTCCCCTCTGGGACTTCACCCCTGCACCACTTCCTGCAGGCCGGGAATGTGACGTGTAAACAAAAGTGGGAAGGCTGGTGCCGGGCTGGGCTCCCACGCTCCGCGTGCCCCAGGGCCAGCCCTGGCCCCAGTGGCATCCCTGTGCCCCAAAACACCCTCCAGAGCACGGGGATGGGGCTGGGGAGCAGCTCTGGGGCAGGAAAGCAGCCAGGGATGGGGAGATGGTGATGCCAGGGCTGGCAGCAGCAGGGAAGAGCTGAGGCCGTGGGAATGGCAGTGAGCAGGCTCTGTGTGTCTTGGCTCTTCCGTAGCTTCCATGGCTTCTTCCAGCCATGAATCCCTGCTGGTCCTCCCCTTCTGGAGACTCCTGACCCTCAAACCAAGATTTGCAGCTGGAGGGTCTCAGCCCCTTACCAGAGCTCTGGCACCAGTGGGTTCTGCATGGCAGAACCGGGTACAGCAGTGCCCAGGCTGGGACAGCGGGGTCAGTGACAAACAGGGAGGTGGCAGAGGCCTCCAGCCATCCATGCCATGCCATGCCATGCCAGCACCAGCAGAGCAGGGTGTGCAGGATCCCAGTTCTGCAGAGACACCAAATCTGGTGATTTCTCCCTCACTCTGGCCCCACAAACCAGATGCGCTCTCCCCTCTGCACCCATCCCCTGCTCGCAGCCCCCCAAACCTGCTCCTTTGTTCTTGGCGTTATAATTCATCCCAGCAAAGCCCAGCGAGCAGGAGCAGCATCCCCCTGGGCCCCCTTGGCTCATCCCCAGCAAGGGAGATGGGGGGAGATGGGGGCCGCTCGGGCTCCAAATCTGCCTTTTTGACCATAAAAGGCCAGGCACGCAGCCCCGGCAGGAGGATGGGAAAGGGAAGGCAGAGCTATTTATAGCCCAGCATCAGGACCTCAGCCTGAACTCGGGGTTAATCAGCCTGTGACCAGATTAGGATCTCCCCTGGCCCCTCCATTTTCTCATAAACCTTTGATTTAATACCAGTGCTGGTGAGGGAAGGAGGGAGGAAGGGAGAGAGAGGCACCTCTCCTCCGCAGAGGCCACCGTGGTCTGTGGGGGACGGGATGGAGATGCTGGGAGAGCTGGAAGGGCCCAGTGGGAAGGAGCATTGGAGCTGTGCTGCCACCATGGAGCAGCATCCCCGTGTGATCCAACAGGCAGCAGGAGCTGCCCTGGGGTCAGCCCCTTAAATTTCGGGAGTTGAGTGAGTCCTTCCAGCAAGGGTGTGTTCTCCTTGTGATCCCAGTCCTCAGCAACCAGGAGAGGTATCTGAGGGGGATCTTGGGCAAGATTAATCTTGTGCTACCCTGATGGTGGCATCAGGGCTGTTTGGGAAGGTGATGGATTAAAGTTTGTCTGAGGCAGGGATGGGGTTCTGATGGCTGGTGGAGATCAGGGTTTTGGGGGCCAGGAGGAGGGGAAAGAGCACCTCAGTGGGATGGAGCATCACCCAGTGCCTTCCACCCTCCAGAGAGCAGGGAGCTGCTCACAGCAGAACCCTCCTGGCCAGGGGGGCTCAGGCATCCCTGAGGAGCCCCAGCCTGGCCTTGCACGGCTGGGGAATTTCAAGGAGGAACAAATCCCAAGTGCTATTAAAAAAAGGACATTTCCTGCAGCAGCGGCCTGCCTGGAGAGGGGAAAGGGCACAGTGTTGTAACCACGGGGAGGGCCGAGCTCTGACTCAGCCCAGCCCTGCCGGGAGCAGCTCGGGGTGGCCACGGAGCTCTGGGAGCACTCGCCCACTCCTCCTGCTCTGGCATCACCAGCAGCAGCAGCAAGGGACACACAGGGACACACAGGGACACGCAGGGACATGGCTTGGCACAGGTGAGGCTGGAGGTGAGCAGTGGGTCGGGGCATGGGCAGTGCCAGCAGAGCTGCTGTGGCCATGGAAGGTGCCAGGGGACCGTCCTGGCCATGCATGCCATGCCCCCATGGGCACGGGGATGTGGCAGTGCCTGGTGGATCCCCAATGTTGGCAGCACCAGGATCCAGCCGTTCATCATTCCGGATCCTTCCGAATCTATGTGAGAGTGAGAGGAGCAGCCTGGGGCTGTGGCTGTCCTGGCTCAGGGGACACTGCTGTCCCCCACAGGGATGTGCAGCAATGTGAGTGTTGTCACCAGGGCCGTGCTGGTGGCACTCGTCTTTCCTTGGCAATTTGGGAGAAAACCATGAGTGGAATCAGGGGGACTGGGCAGGCCTGCAGTGCTGGGGTTTTGCCCCATTTTGGGGACACTGAGGGCAGGGTTGGGGTGTCTGTGTGCTCTCAGAGCCTCTCTGGGGCAGGGCTGGGGGAGCTGTGCAGATGTTTTCCCTCCCTCCCAGCGCATTCCTCCAGACCTTCTCGGCGTTTCTTCCCCCAGCCAGAACCTCCCTGGGGACGGCAGCTGAGCTCTCCCAGCCCCACACCACAGGGGCACACAAAGCTTTGTGCTGCCTTTTCCCACCAGGGGATGGTGGCAGGGGGAGGACAGGGCCATCCCCAGGGCTCCCCACACACCTGGAGGACCTGGAAGCCACTCCTAGGAGAGGAGACGTGTCCCACACCTCTGGGCTTTGGGCACACAGGGCTGTGAGCAACAAAAGGAGGGTTTTGAGTGACTGTTGTAGGGTTTGTTATGTGCACAGAGCTGTTGGCAGTGCTGTACTCAGGGCCCAGGGGGTGCTGAGCACCCAAAGGGGCCCCACAGCAGCTGCCCAGGACAGGACCCAAGAGCTTGTGTCTCCACACTCAGCTCTTCTGACTGCCATCCTCTGTGTTTTACAGGCTCAGCTGGGGCTGTCCCTGGGCTGTGGAAGCTGCTGAGCACACCAGAGGATGTTGCAGCCCCCGGAGGAGGCCACCAGGACAGATGGGCAGAGCTGATGTGCCACCACAGGAACCACCACGGGCCCTTTCCTGGGCACAGGCAGGAACAGGCTGTGGGTTTCTTTTCCCCTACCCAGCCATGCAAAGGGGGCTGGAGCCCAGAGGGTGGATCCCAGGGGCTGGATCCCAGAGGATGGATCCCAGGGGCTGGAACCCAGAGGGTGGATCCCAGAGGGTGGATCCCAGGGAGTTGCTCCCAGTACATGGATCCCAGGGCACTCTGCAGTTCTGCACATCCCTCCTGCAGAACACACAGCAGCCTCTCCCTGGGGATGTGCAGGGGGCCAGGCAGAGGCTCTGCAAAGGCAGCAGGGTCCCTGCAGCACCTCCCCTGCTTCTGGGTGCCTGTGGCTGTTGTCACACTTGGCCAGGGCTCAGGGCTCAGGGCTGCTCCAAACCCTCGTTCCTGAGCAGTGGATGCTGCAATCTTGGGGCTCCACAGGGCTCTTTCCCTCCCTCTTTCCCCCCAAAGAACAAGGGGCAGCAGGGGGGGAGCCCAGCCCAGTGCAGGGGGTGGTTCCTGCCCCGGTCCCAGCTGGGTGCATGGCCGGGGGGGCCGGGCCGGATGCAGGGGCTCACAGCAGAGATGCAGCAGCATCTGCTTCTCATCAGGCTGCTGGGGCTGTGATAGATGGTCTGTTTATCAGCTTCAGCCCTGCTCAGGATGTTAGTGTTCGACTGAGAAAGATATTTTTGGGCTCGGCCGCTCCCTCCATCCTCCCTCGCCTCCCGCTTCCCCCCGGATCTTGGCTCTCCAGGCCAGGTGGGCTGAAGCCTGTCCAGACACAAGGAAGGAGATCCAGGGAGCTTCTGTCCCGGCTCTGCCAGCCTGGGAATGGATCAGGCCGAGGTTTGAGCTTGGGAAGTCGAGGTGCTGGCCAGCTGCAGGCTCTCCTGGGGACAGGGACAAGGACAAGGGTGGGGAGGGACAGCAGGAGCTTTCACACACTGCTCATCCCCACGGTGGGGAAGGGGCAGGGAGGGATGTGCTGTGTGGCACCCACAGCCCCACAGCGTCCTGTTCGCCCCCCATCAGCCTCACCCCCTTGCCCAGCCCTGCACCAGCTCCCTGGGGAGACACATTTGGGATTCAGAGGCAGCCCCACCATGTACCCATCCCCTGTCCCTGTCCCTGTCCCTGTCTGTCCCTGCAGAGCTGGGGCCAGGCTGAGCTACCCAGCCCAGGCCTGTCCTGCCATCACGCTGGGGACACGGACACACAGCTCTGGAGGTTGGGGACACCTCTGTGGCAGCACCAGACACAGCCTGGCAGCGAGGGGGACACGGACACGGCCCTGTCTCCCAGCCCAAGGTGCAGTGCTGCATCTCTGGTCAATTGGGAGTCTGAGATGAAGCACTGTAGCTCGGGAAGGGAGGAACTGCCCACCCTGGGGACCCCCCACCCGCTGGGACGGGTGACACGAGGAGAGCTCAGCCCTGCCTGCAGGAAAAGGGCTCATCCCAAAGCTCCCAAGGAGGGGTGGGAGGCTGGGGAGGTTTTTCCTCGCAGCAGAGGGACCCCTGTGTCTGCTCAGGATCCCCAGCCCGGCGCTGGGCACCGGTGGGAGGGGTCCCATGGTGATGGGAGGGGTGGGGGCACAGCAGGGACACGGTGGTGGCTTCTCCCCATCAGCCACCCACGGAGCCCGGACAGCAACGAGGATACTCGGGGCTGGCACAGAGCCTGGGGTGCCGTGTCCTCAGGGTCCAGTTTTCCCAGGAATCCCTTAGGCACTAGGTTGGGGATTCCTGGAAATACTGTTCTTGGGGCCACGGCCTGGCAGCCCATCCCGAGGGAGCCACAGCTGCGGAGGAGCCGGGAATGGAGGTACAGGGCCACGGGGAGGGCTGGGAGGGGAGGGGGAGATCCCACACGGGGGGTGATGATGTCCCTGTGGGTCACCACTCACTGCCAGTGGTGGCCTGACACTGCTCCTGCCCTGCCTGGGCCACCCAGGCTCAATAAAGGTCTCCACTCCCCAGTGACTCTGTCCCTGCCGGTGCTTTGGGGCTGGGAGCAGGGTGGGAGCCCAGGGGGTGGTGCCAGCACAGTGTGGGGCAGAAAGGAGGGGCAGGAGCCACCTGTGGGGCACAGCCTGCGAGCTGCTGTCCCCCCTCAATGTCTCCCTCATTCTCAGCCCTGCTGAGCTCCTGCAGAAGGGACACTGAGTATGATCCTGTGGGGCACTGAGAGCATCCCTAGGGGTGGGCTGGGGGCTCTCCCTGGGCACCCTGCATTGATCCCTGCCAGCACCCAGCCCTGCCTGCACCAGGGTGGGTGTGGGCAGGCGCTGGACGGAGACAGAAGAATCCCAGAACCACTGAGCTCAGAAAAGCTCTCCCAGCCCATTGAATCCGAGCTCTGCCCGGCTCCCACCTTGTCCCCAGCCCAGAGCACTGAGTGCCACCTCCAGCCCTTCCTGGGACACTCCAGGGATGGGCACTCCAAACCTCCCTGGGCAATTCCAAGGCCTGAGCACCCTTTCCATGGGGAAATTCCTGCTGCTGTCCAAGCTGAGCCTCCCCTGGCCCAGCAGGTACGGGCAGGTGCGGGCAGGGGCTGGGCAGGCCGGCAGGTGGCGCTGCTGCGTCGATGGGAGCAGGCAGGGCCATCCCATCCCATTCCACCCCACTGATCCCATCCCATCCCACCGATCCCATCCCATTATCCCATCCCATCCCATCCCACCTTCCCCAGTTCCCAGCACGGAGCTCCCCAGGCTGTCCCACAGGGGTTCTCCCAGCCCTGGCAGCAGCAGAGATGTCCCCTTGTCCCCAAGGCAGCAGCAGCAGCCGTCCCAGGGGACAGTGACAAGGGGCCAGCACCTTGCAGGACCTGGAACCTCATTTGGGGAAAGGGAATGGGCACACAGTGGGGTTTGGGGTGCAAGGAGGACCCCAGGAGAACACCCCAACCCCAGCCAAGGGAAGGCAGCGATGCCTTCCTGCCCCGCACGAGAAGGAAAAGTGGAAATCACAGAAGCTCTCTGGAAATGGAAAACCAAAAATCCAACCCCGCTCCTCCCCTGTTGGTTTGCCACGGCTCCAACCACTCTGTTTCAACACTTTCCAAGCATTTGTTTTGATTTTGGTTGTTAGGGGCTTGCAGGACATGCCGGGGCAGGAGGGAGAACCACGGCTCTCACACACCCAAATTAAAAAAATACGGCACTGAGCTCAGGAAATGCCAGCTCAGACAGCTTTGATTGTTTCCTTCTTTCTTTCTTTCCTCCCCCCCACCACTCTTTTTTTTTCAGCCAAAAAATTCATCAAGGTTTACCCTGTCCCTGTGAGAGATTTGGGTTTGGACAATATCAGTAATTTCTGGCCAGAAAAAACCTTCTTTAATTGGAGAATTCCTGATTGCCCAAAGCTCGCTGTGAACCAGCTGCCCCAGCCTCTGCAGGGATATTCCAGTCACCAAAGCAGGGCTGGGCATCAGCTCCCAACCAGGTGGATCCCTTGGAATTTTCCAGGTGGATCCCTTGGAATTTTCCAGGCGCATCCGAGCACGGGGATTATTCACAGCCCCGGGAGTGCTGACCCAGCCACCTGCCGGGGAAACTGAGGCACGCACAGCGCTGCTGCCTCCAGCACAACCCCGGCAGGGCTCTGCTCCACCCCAGCGTGGTGTGGGTGAGGATACCCAGGGCACGATGCCAACCTGGCACCGATCAGTTTCCTGCCTCAGTTTCCCCGCTGTTGGCACGGAATCCCTGGGGAATGCTGAGCCTCCCAGCACAGCTCTCCCCCGGGGGCTGCCGAGGCAGGGGAAGGAGGGAAGGGAAGGGAAGGGAAGGGAAGGGAAGGGAAGGGAAGGGAACTGTCCTAACTCAGCCGGCACAACCGGCATCACCTGGGAGCAGCCGCTGGCACCGCCCCGGGCACGCAGGAGGGAGCTGGCAGCCCTGGCTGCTTCCCTGCTCCTTCTTTGCCTCCCTGCTCCCGGCAGGATGAGCTCCACGTGTTCCCTGCTCTCTGCAAAGCCCAAGGAAGGGAGGCCAAGCTGCCACGCTCCCTTTTTTGGGCTGTTTTTATTTCCTTATAAACATCCTGGGCTGGCCCCACACTCAGGGCTGCCTGGCAATGCCCCCCTGGCAATGCTGGTGTGGCACCCACGTTTCTGAAAGCCTTTGGTGCTCTCAAGCCACCCCCAATTCTGCAGAAATTCAGCAGCCATAAATCCTCCTCCACCCCCAGAACTGCCTGCTTTGCTTCCCTGCCCTCTCTCCATCTCCTGTGGGCCACATCCCTCCAAAACTTCATCTCTTAGAAAAAAATATCTCTTAGAAAAAAAATGTCTCTGGGATCCCACAGCCATCCCTGTGCCAGGCAGGGAGGTTTGTCCCTTTTGATGCCCCAGTGGGAGATGGGCAGGAGGCTCTGGGTGCCAGGGCACAGGATGGTTCCCCTCGCTCCTCAGGGCGGTGTTTAACAACCCCAAAGGGATTTGGGAAGGGCCAAACCCTCCCCCTGGCCCAGGGGGGGCAGTGCCAGCCCCGTGGTGCCCACGCTCCCCCCGTGACCCACAGCTCAGTGCCTCAGCACTTCGTCAACGGGCGGCAGCAATCGGCTTAAAAATAATCTCCGAGCGTGTCCTGCGCTGGCCCCGGGCTGGGGGCTCCCATGGGGGCTGGCAGTGCCCCCTGCCAGGGCCCACAGGGCATTTGAACTCAGGGGGTGCTGTGGCACCCATGTGTCTCTCCCTGCAGGGCAGCTCATTCCCTTTCTCCAAGCCCCAAGGATGGTGTGGCCGTGCCCAGGTGCCAGCCCCGGGTGCCCGGCATGCTCAGCACTGTGGGGCTGAGCCCCAGAGCGGTTTGGAGCACCCCAGTTTAGGGGCAGGGCACCCCTGGGCTGGGGAAAGGCTCCTGGGTTAGGGGATTTTGCAAACTCAGGTTTTCCATGGGCTCAGCAGGGCTGGAAGCACGGTGTGCACACACACAGACACAGACACACACGCACACACAGCAGGGCTGGGAGGACAGTGTGCACACACACACACACACAGCAGGGCCCATCTGCACCCCCAGGGCTTTCCCGAGGGTCTCTGCTTCTCCCTGCTCCCCACAGCCCCTCCAGGGCCCATCACACCCAGCCCTGGCTCCCTGAGCTCTGCTGGAAACACGGGAATGGGGTTTGGGCAGCTCCATCCCAGCACGGTGGGGTTTGGGCCCTGAGGGTCTCACAGCATCCCAGGGAGCAGCTCAGGAACTGCCCCTCAAACTGGGATGGGATGGGATGGGATGGGGTGGCATGGCATGGCATGGCATGGGAGACAAGAAGAGGGCAGCCATGGTCCCCAGGAGCCCTGGAGCAGGGAGCAGCGTGGCAGGGCTGTCTCTGCCCGGGGGCTCAGCCTGCCCAGCACCCGCAGCCACCCAGGCTGGGCTGGCAGCCGCCACCCTGCTGAGTCAGCAGCAGCTGCGGGTCGTGTCCCAGCCCGGCTCGCCCGGCGCGCCCCAACGCCCGCGGTGCCAAAGCCGTGCCAAACCCGGCCTGGCTGGCACACGGCTGGTTTGGGCACTGCCAGCACCCCCTCACCAGCCCCACACACCCAGCATGAGGAGGGGGGAGCAGTGGGAGCCCCCAGGACAGCCCCAGGGTGCCCAGAGCTGTGCCCAGAGCAATGCCCAGCCCTGCTCGCTCATCCCGCTCCCAAACCCCTCTGTCAGCAGCTCCCAGCCCCAAACCTGCTCAGCCAGCCCTGCTCCCTGGGAAGCAGAACCTGCCAGGGAAGCACAGGGAGCTTTCCCACCCTGTTCCCTCCTTCCCTCAGCCCCTGGGGCCGGGCAGCAGGACGGGTTTGGATCCTGCTGGGGCTGGCCCTGCCTTGGCAGAGACACCAGCTGAGGCACAGCTGAGCCCAGAGGGGCACAGCTGAGGGCCCTGCTGCCCTGTCACCAGCGCCCACGGGCTGTCATCAGCCAATATTGACTCAAGGCACAGCTCCACCCCGGCGCCATGGGCCTGGCCTTATCTCCTCCTGCCCTGGGGGAGCAGCCCAAGCCCTTCCACGGGGTCCTGAGGTTTCATTAACCCCACCCCGGGGCTGGGGACGAGCTCCTGTGCGGGGTAAACCAGCACAGGAGCATCCCAGAGCAGGGCAGTGCCATGGCCAAGGTGGTGGCACCCAGTGTCAGCCCTCATCCTGCCCCACCTGATCCTCCCTGGGCAGCAGAGAGGCTCCAGCTGGCTGTGCCCGTGCTCCCAGCTGGACTTTGGCCCATGTTCCTGGGAACCAGAGGCTGCAGCTGGCTCCCTCCATCCACCCTCTGCATGGAAACACGCAGGGCAGGGGAACACAGCCAGCCCCAGAGCTGGGAGGCAGAGGCTGCACAGGGCAGGGAACTGCTGGGATGTGGGATCCCCTTACAGCAGGGGCACCCCTGGGGTCTGCAGGGGGGGACAGCAGAGCTCACAGTGTCCCCTGTCCCCAGCACCGAGTCCTTGCTGGGGTCAGCACCTGGGCTGGCACCAGGCTCAGCAGTTCTGGAGGGCAGGAACACACAGAGAGCCTGTTCCCCTCCACCATGGAGGACACAAACCCATCCTGCCACACCAGCACTGCTCCCTCCCTCCCTCCCAGCAGCCACAACCCAGACTGTTACTGGCCTCTCCTCCTGCAAACAAGCCAGGGCTGGGCTTTCACACAGCCTTGGAGGGAGAGTCAGCCCCAACCTGCCCTGCACAGCTCCACACTCCCAGCTCCTGCCACAGCCCACGAGGATTTCACCACCCAGCCTTGCCCCAGGTCTGGCAGCTCCCGAAGTGGGTCTGTCCAGCCTGGCAGAACAAGGAGAAACACAGCAACTTTGTACTTGCCCTCAATTAACGAGTGACCTATTTAGAAGAAAATCTGGGCTGAGTGGGATGGAGGAGCTGCTTGGAGGTGGCACAGAAGAGCCTGAGCCCGGCAGCTCCAGAGTCACTCGGGACAGAGGAGACAGCTCAGAGCGTTTTAAAAAAACTGCCCTGAAAGTTTTTATTGCTGGGAAGGAGAAGCCCAGTCTGGAAAGAAGCTCAGGGTGCACATTCCTCCCCAAGCCCACCAGCCAGGGGACATTTCCAGCCAGCCCTGGGGAGTTTAGGACAGGTGGAGGGAGCAGGAGAGAGGCACAGGGTGGGCTGGGGGCTCCCAGCCGCTCTCCTGGCCATCAGGGCTCTCGGCTGATGGGGTGGCAGCGGTGCAGGAGGGGACATTCCCCGGGTGGAGAGCAGAGCACGTGTTCTCCTGCTGAGATCCTGCTGATGGCTTTGAGCAGAAGGCGTTGGCCGTGCCCGGGGAGCGCGCTGAGAGCAGCAGCGCTTATCTGCCAGCACGGGCAAGGCAGAGGAGGATCTGTGCCTCCAGAGCTGGCAGAGCCTCCCTTCCCTCTGCCGAGCCTGGGAAAGCCGCCTGTCCCTGCCCAACCCCGGCAGGAGCTGACGCTGCACCTGGAGGAGCTGCAGGAAGGAGCTGGGCTGGCAGCTCGCACGCTGGGAGCCAAAAAACGCTTCCCACACCGCGCTCAGCTTCCCATCAGCAACACCTCCAGCTCCAGCTATCAGCAGAGCCAGACGAGAGGCTGTGGGTTTATCAGGCTCCTCCCGATGGGAGCTGAAGGAAGGAGCAGCTCATCCCCTCCCCAGCTGGAAGGAAAGCGTTGTCATTTCTGGAGCTGGGCACCGGGGAAATGGGTGAGAGGGTTGGAGAGGGCAGCCAAACTGAGCTGTGCTATCCCCAGCAGATGTGAAACACTTCCAACACTTCACTTCACTTGTCTGCACCCCAAACTGCAGCCACAGGCTCTGCAGGCAGGCCCTCAGCTCACCTGGCACACTCCGAGAGGATGCAAGCCCTGACCTGGTCCTGCCACGCTCTGCCCGTGCTGCCAGATCTCTCCTGGCTCCTTCAGGAGCTCTTGAATCCCTCCAGCAGCTCCAGCACCACCCCAGCCTGGCACAGCTGCCCCTCCAAACTCTCTCTGCACTCAAAGCCCTGCAGAGAACATTTCCATAGGGGGGAAAAAGCATCTGAGAGGTTCCTCAGCAGCTTGGGCCTCACTCCCTGGGCTGTCACAGGCCCGGGGTGACCCCAAGGTGCTTTGTGCTCACCTGAGATCATCCCTGCTGAGGTTTAGCACAATCAGGGCTTTTCCCAGAGGTGCTGGCACACAGCTGCAGGGTCAAGATGAACGATCCCCAGCTTCCCCACTCCCCTGGGCAAGCTGGGAGCAGGCAGAGCTGTCACCAGCTCCAGTGCCACCTCCACAGCAGCTGTCCCCAAACTGTGGGGGCAGAGGGGAGCAGGGTGCAGGTGGGACGGAGCTCTGGGCTTTGCCAGCACTGCTGAACCCTGTCCAGAGCAGACAGGCAGGTGTCCAGAGCAGGGCACAGCCTCCAGTGAGCAGCACTGAGCTCCAGGGCAGCTGCAGAGTTGTGGCAGAGCTGCCGTGGACGCTGGGTCAGCCTTTAGCTCCCAGAAAGGCTCAGAGCAGGACTCCAACCCCAGCTCTGCTACCACAGCAAAAATAAAAGCAGCCAGAGAGCCACAGAGGAGGCTGCCCTGACCTTCCAGACACGGGATTTGGGCATAAACACTTCTTTCCTGGAAAGTGTACCCTGGCATTTGGGATTCCTTCCCATCCCACAAAGCTCCCCTTGCGCCACCGAGCCGGGAGTACCTCACATTCCTGCAGGACCTCGCCTGGGCCACGTTAACAAACATCAGCAGCTGGGAGGTTATTTACAGCAGCAAGATTGCTCCAAACGCTGCTTTCCTCTCCTATAACCTGCCACAGACCCGGCCAGCACTGGGGTCACAGTCCCACTGCTCCCCACACACCTCAAACCCTCACAGGCTCCCCAGGCAAGCCCAGAGGAGGCTGAGGAACAGCCAAACTGGATTTTTGTGCCCTGCTTGCTGCAGGATCCTGAATTTACACTTCTTCCTAGAGGTTAGAAGGAAGCTGCAGGAATGGGGTGTCTGAGAGGCGCCACAGGGATGCTGCAGCTCTGGGAGCCCCTGGCCAGCCCCAGGGAGCCTCAGCAGCTGCCCCAGCAGCCAAAATGAAGGCTGGGATCAGAAAAAAGCCACCTTCACCCACCACAGCCCCCTGGGCTGGGCAGGGGGCACGCAGAGGGTCAGCAGCGTGTCCCAAATTGGGGCAGGAGGGTCCCTCGGTGCCACCTGAGCTCTGCTGGGCACAGGTGTGCCCTGGTTGCAGGCAGGGGTGAAGGGCACCCAGCCCCCCTGGCACTGCCTTTGCTGTGTTTATCTGTCACCCAGCAACCTGCTGAGGAGAGCAGAGGGACAGGAGGACAGTGCTGGCTCTGCTTTCACAGCCTGAACCCCAGGGCCAGCAGGGCAGGGGGTGGCAGGCTTTCCATCACCAGGGGACAGGGACAGCTCCCCTGGCACTGCCCAAGGGGGACACAAACCAGAAACGCTCCAGGAAAGAGGGACAGGCAGATGCCAGCACGATCTTGGCACTGGGATGGAGCTTGTGTGGGAGCAACTGCTTCCTCCCCCTGCTCCCCACCCTGGGGAGACCACAAACACTTGGGAACACAGGGAAATATATGGGGAACAGAGGGAAACCCATGGAAATATATGGGAACACATGGAAATACATGGAAATACATAGAAATAGATGGGAACACAGATGGAACTACATGGAAACACAGAGAAACACATGGAAGTACATGAAAACACATGGAAATGCACAGGAACATATGGAAACACATGGGAACATATGGAAACACATGGGAACACATGGAAACATGAAAATACATGGAAATACATGGAAGCACATGAAAACACATGGGAACACATAGAAACACATGGGATTACATAGGAACACCCCCATGCCTCAGGGATATCCAGGTGTTCCCTGTCACACAGGATCAGCTCCTCCTTGCAGCCAGCCCAGGCAGAGCTGAGCCAGTCTGTGCAGTGCCATCATCCACCACAGCCTCCTGCCCTGCCAGGAGCTGGGATTTTGGGAGACATGACAGCAGCGGGGACAGCTGACAACCCCCGCCAGCAGCTTTTCAGCGGGGAGGGCTGAGCACAGCCAGCTCGGACCCCAGGAGCTGTTTGCATGTTGGGAAAGCAAAAACAAGCCACTTCCAATCAGCATCAAGCTGCCAAGGCCGTGCTGCAGCTCCTGGGAAGGGGTTGGCAAAGCTGGCACGAAAAGCAGCCCCATGCCTGCCCCATACCCACCCTGCTGCCCCCAAACCCCCGCCAGCACCCTGGGGAGGGGCACCATGTTAAAAGCTGTCAGTGAGAGGGAGAAAGGTCACTGAGCAGGGACTTAACACCCATAATCAGTTTATGGGATTTGTGAGCAGCTCCAGGGCGGCTGGGAACAGCGTCAGCACAGCTCCTCCTTTCCGAGGGTGCAGCTCTGGCAGGGTTATCAACCCTCCCCAGCTCCCCAGGAACAAACAGCACAAAGCCACGGAATAAAAAAAGCCAGCAGCAAACACCTCCTGGGGAGCTCAAGGGAGGAATGGCCACAGCCAGGTTCTTCACCTCTCCTTCCCAAAGAAAGGAGGCTTGGGAAGGAAAGAATGGCCAGAGCCTGTTCCTCACCTTTCCTCCCCAAAGAAAGGGGCTTGGGAAGGAAGGCAGGCGCTCCCAGGGTGTGTCAGCAGGGATTTCTGGCTGTATCTGCTGGTGGAGGGTTGAGTGGCACCATGAATGCCAGCCCTGCAGGGGAATTAACACCACCCCCCCTGTGCCCACCGTCCTGGAGCTGTCCCCAGGCTCTGCCCTCCCCCAGGTGACCCTGACCCAGTGGCACAAACAGCCCTGGCTCAACTCCAGCTGGAGAGGAGGAGGAGGAGGAGGAGGAACCCAGAGCTGAGCACGAGGCTGGGCTGTGCCGGGGGGAAGCTGTCGGCACATGAGAATGATTCCATTTGCTGCCTAAGTGGTTTTTCTCAGCTCAAAGGACTTGCACCAGTTTCTGGCTTTACCTCTGTGCTCTCCTCCCCCACAGCCTGACTGTAGCTGCCAAGGCAGGAGAATGCTCCCTGCTCCTCTCTGCCCCATCTGGGCACAGCCCTGCCCACGGCCACCCAGCTTGGTCTGGCTGCTCAACACCAGGGCCAGCTGCCACCCCCAGGCTGCTCCTGGTCCTCATTGTGCCCACTTGGGTTTGTGAAATCCTTGCAGCCACCAGAGATGGGCTCAAGGATCTTTAATTCATCCACAGAGCTGAGCAGCAGTGAAAAAAACCCATGAGAAGGAAGTGCAGCAGCTCAGGAGAATCAGACATATCAGGGCAAGCTCTGCCCAGGGCCCAGCCCTGGAGATTTTCTCATTTGGAAAAGTCCCAGTGCACTGCTTTGGCCACAGCAACACCAGGGACTCACCCGAGGAATGAGGAAGGGACAGGGAGGATTTGGTCCTCGTACCCCTGCTCTGGTGGCTCCTGGAGTCCCACAAAGTTGAGTCACACGAGTTCCCTGCCCCACCTCTGCCAGGCACAGGGTTGTGCCAAGTCAGGCTCCTGCCCTGGGCATTTACAGGGCTGTAAAGGCCTGAATTTACCATGCAGGCAGGGGCTGAGAGCAGCTCACAAGCCAGTCCACCCTGTAGGACAACATGTACACTCCTTCAAAGCCTCCCGACCAGCTCAAATTGCTTCCATTCAAAAGGAGTTCAAAGTCTGCCACCTGCAAAACAGCCCAAGGCTCGGTGTTATTGCAAGGGTGGGGACAGGGAGCAGCCTTGGAGCTCTTGGGATACGAGTGGGGCACACAGAGCTCTGCAGGAGCTTCTCCTCCAGCTTTCCTACAAACTCAGAGGGGGAGAGAAATGCAGTTAATCAGCTGTGTTTACAAAAAACAACCCATATTATCAACGGGAACAAAAGGCTTCTGGGGAGGGAAGGCAGAACGGGGAGGGCTGAGCGTGCTCAGGAGCAGTCCCTGATACCAAAACATCAAGCTCTCCTCTGAGAAAGGAGCTGCATCAACATTCCTAAAGCAATTTAGAAACACAAATACCTGAAAACCCAATTAACTCGAGTCTGGTGTGAGAATATTCCCTGCTACCCGCAGTCACACCGAAGAACATCTCACATAATGTAAAAAGTCACATTAGCATCTCCAAGTAATGGATTTTACACCTTTAGTGGTGAGCTTTGCCGAGCAGCTGAGCTCACTGTGGTACATTTAAAGAGAGGGACAGAGCTGGGTGTGTTTGGAAGGGTTCATTAACGCAGCACGAGTCGATTCCTCACACACAGCGCTGGTGCCACCCTCCCTCGTTCCTGCCTGGCTAACAAGGATCACATTAAAGAGCCATTCCCACATTAGAAAGCCAGAGACGCAGTCTTTCCACTCATGCCCCATTAGGAGGGTGGGCATTTCCTCTGTGTCATCCTTCCAGAGGCATCAGAGCTCGCAGCAGACAGCTCTTCCTTCCTCCCAGGCCACTTCTCCTTTCTGTCTGCAGCCCGCCGTGCTCACCGACGTGTGCTATGACATCAGGCTGATATGAAATCATGATGATTTCACTGCAATTAAGGCAGGAGCAGATGGGGCTGATGGAGCTGGCTAAGCAACAAATCTTCTAAATTGGAGAACGCTGTCAAGAGAAATTAAAGGCTCGTGCAAAAAGCTAACTTGGGATGGCAGAAAAATTCCACCCGGGAGGGACTGCAGGGAGGCACAGCCAGCCCGAGCTCCTGGTCAGAGCAGTGGGGCTGCACTGAAGCACCTCAGTTCAGGAAAACCCCAGCACAAAGCAGGGATAGGTTCCCAACAAAAACCACCTGAAAAAGCCAAGAGAGAACAGACACAACACTGCAACAGCGAGGCAATGCTTGAGCTTGAAAAACCACCCCTGAAAAGACAGAATTGCATAGAAATCAGAAAAAAAAATAAAGAAGTGTGTGGCACATGCTGGACAGGCTCTAGATCTACCAGACACATCAAGTGTTTTTAACACAGCCAGGGGTTGTGTTTGTCACTTGTTACCAACACCACACGGAGGAGCAGCCAAGGAGTGACGCTGGCAGTAACTGGGAGCCAGGGCTGTCTCTTTTCAGAGCTTTTATGGGAGAAGAGAAAAAGGCTCTCAACTGCTTCTAACAAGGAATGGCTTAAATAGGTTAAAAATAATGAAGCAGTACTCTGCACATGAGCACTCCGTGCTCCCAATTAAGCAATCCTTTAAAAGGTGGCCTTAGGAAGCCTCTCAGAGTCGTTGTAAGGAGGTTAATAAATTGCTTTGAAACCCTGGATGCAGCTTAGTGAGATGACTAAGGAGCTGTTGTCACAGCCTAATGTCATTACCCGAATTCTGGCACTTTCCAGCGAGCACGAGGCTGCAGATCTTGAGCTTTACAGCCTCTTGTCCAAACGATGGTTCCTTGTCAAGGGCCTGGGACTGCTTGCAGAAGTTCAGACTTTGCAGGTGAATCTCTCTCGACACAAAACATTTGTAGAGGTGCAAGCAGAAGTCAGGATCCACAGGGTTTTTAATCCTTCAGGCTGAAGTCTTTGTTACAAACCAAGAACACTCAGCAAATGGTGGGCATCTCATGCCCTGGCCAGCACATCTGGCACAGGCTGTTGATGCAAAACACTTGGCTCATGCTCTTGTGCTGAAATAAATTCTGTTCCCACACATCTGCAAGGCTGAGCTCCAGGCTCCTCCACAGCAGTTGCAGCTCCCCCAAACTACAAACCAATGCATTCTGACACCCTAAATGGATTTACTCTCCCTTACAGAGCTCATCAAGAGCAGTTCTGTTTCTAAAACCCCCCTCAAAGGCATGAGCAAATTTAACCAACAGAGAAAATAATTTATTCTCACGAAACCAAATTATTTTCTCCCAACTTTTCAGCAAGTATCTCATGTCAGAGCATGAAAAGCGATGCCACAACGATTCCGAGCAGCCTCTCCAAGAACAGCTGCCAAGAAGGCATTTCATTGATGCTTCTTCCCCTCCTGCCAACATGTGTTGTCAGACACGTTGCCTAGACAGCAGAAATCATGGAGAAGGACATCTCACAGTGCTCTAGATACCAGCTCTGACAAACAGGCTGGTTTTCATAGGAGGCATTGCTTGAAAACCATCCTTATTTGGATGGGGCAAGACTCAGGAGTTTGGAAAACCATCCTGGCCAGATTGAGCTCCATTCTTTCTTCCACCTGGCAGGGAGCAGAGCTTGCTGTGCCTCAGGAGCTCCCCAGGGTGCTCTGCTATCTCTGAAGCCCAGCAGCCTCTCTGCCTTCCTGTCCTCCCAGATTATCTACCCCAGTGTTTGTTATTTATTATTATTAGCACACAGTGTTCTCCACTTAAAGTTTCACATCTCAGGGCAGATCCTTCATGGACAGAGTACAGGGGAGCCTTGATCCACATCATCACCGTTCCAGGAGTGCACAGTGTCTTATGATCCTGAAGAAATGGTTTTCAAAAAGAAAGAAAGATCTTTTCCAATACTAAAAAAGATGAACTGTGAGCAGGAACTCTGCTCCATGCATGAAAACTGTCTAAAAAGCAAACATACAGACAACATTTACACAATAGGCATCTGGCAGCATTTTCAGACTTTTTTTTTTAATTTATTCTGACATGCTATAAAGGAATAAATTACACTGTTAAAGAATTACCAGCAATAAAAGTATTTCTTTCTTTCAGCTGGGCTAGAATAGGAGTGAGAAGGAAGACAGCCTGGGGCAGTAACCAATGTGAACTCTGCATGGTGAGAGGCTGCCCCCAAGAACAAGAGGAAATCTGGTCATATCCACTTCACAAGAACTTGAAAGAAAATGCCTTGGTTTCAAACCATCCAAATTTTTTTAAAACCATTCCAATTTTTTTCTCCAAAGCAGCAATCACAAGTCAGTCCAGCCGAGGCAGGACATGGCAATGCTCAGAGGCTGCCAATGCCAGGTCTGCAAAAGATGCCATTTCATTTTTAAAAATTCCAATCTTCTTACGGAGGGCTGGTCTCAAACAACAGGTTATAAAAATGCAAGACTGCCCCTTCCCCCCTCAAGGAAAAAATACAAAATTTATTTAAAAACAAAATGAGGAAGAGTTACAACACTAAATCTAAAATGATTTAGAAAGAAATATGACTTCTTTTGCTTAACAAATGGCCTTAAAACTTGGTTTAAAAACAGGGTAATGTAAATTTCTTAAACTGAATTAACAAGGCAAATTAAAAAAATTTCATCTCCTTACAGAAACAGTTTTTAGTTTTTAATGAACTTGTAAACAAAAAAGCTCCCGCTTCAAAATAAAAACAAAATCCCAGATCATATAGATGTTTACAGTGATTACATTTATCTAAGCAACTTACATACAGGTTCAGTTGTAAGATGTTAACTAAATTTCGTGACAAATATGCTGTTTTTCCTTTTATACCAAGAACATTATAGAGTTAATGCAGAGTCCTAAAGATTATCTAGTAGTCGCTAAGTTTCTCTTAAGTCTTCACTTTAGATGCTGTTATTTCTAGCACAGGTAAGCAGGCAGAGTCTTTCATATGCTTAAAAACTGGAATCTTTGGTTACTACCATGTCAGCTGGCTTGGTATGTTGCACATAGAAGCCAACAACTTTAAGAATGTTTTAAGTGTACAACTTTCAAAACCCAGGGAGGAATAACCAGAAAAGAGTGCACAATTGTGAGCATTTACAATTATCACAACTGTTGCCGAAGACTGTTCATGCCATTCTTCCAAAACAATGAGATCTCATAAGCAGTGTAGTTCAAAGTAAAAAGGTAACAAAAATTGGCATATGCACAATTTTCTCCACTTGTGTGTCAACCATTAGTTAACTTTTCCACTTGAAAAAAATGCAATAGAAAACTGGACACCATGTTTCACTATCTCAGTAATATTCACAATTACAGCTGCTACAACTCAAAGTGCAGCATCACTGACACTGCCCAGAGCCAGTTTATACTGATATTAAGTTCTTTACACCAAGGAAATGGTTGCCCACAGCCACTGGCAAGTGTATGAACTAAAATTTCTAGGATTTGGGGAGTGACAAGTCCTGCTCCGATCTGCTCTGCTTTGTCCCATCCTCGTCATGCTCAGAAACCTGCAAGATAAACACAAGGGGAAACTTACTGATACGGGATGGAAACGAGCAACAGCCTTCACAGGAGGAGAATTAAACAGCAGTTATGGTCATTCAAAGGGGAAAATGCTGCTCCATCTGGGAATTGCAGAGTTCCTGGTGTCCATTTCCAAAGGTAACCAGCACTTGCCACAACTCTGGAGCTCCCACACCTCTCACTCACACCTACTGCTGCACTGGCTTAATGCACCAGCTGGATGCCACATTCCTCCAGCAGGAATTCAGCCCAGCAGTCTGAAAACAAGCTGTGTTATTGCCACTAGGAAACAGGATGTAATTTCATAGGATTGTTTTCTACTTGTCTGCAGTGGCTCATGTTTATATCCCTGAATGTCAAGCTGTCATCTGACTGCAGGGTGCTCTCCAGAGACGCAGTACGGCAGTGTCACACGGACAGGCAGGGGGGAACTCACCTTACAGTAACTGGTGCCACCACAAACCCACAGCAGCACGCTCTGGGCAGCCACAACACAAGGCAGGACCTGTGACAGTGCCTGGGGAAGCAGCACACCTCAGTCTTTGGGAGGGCAAGTGCTGACTCACATGACAGGGGAGCTGGTGCACACACAGCAATTCTTTTCATGTTCGCTATTCCAAATGACATTGGGGGATAGGGAGAGGGCAGGGATACCCACAGATCTCCAAGAACCAGTTACTGCAAGCTGAGCCAGTCCTCCCTCCGTGCTCCTTTCTGGTGACTCAGGTGGCAGGGCTGGGCTTTGCAGAGGGAACAGGAGCCTCAACCAAAGATGGCTTTGCCAAGCGCGTTTCCGTTCTGGATGCCCTCCAGACAGGATGGCTCTGGCCATAGGTGACTTCATCACAGCAACAGCCCCGAGTTTTTGCAACAGAAATCTCTTCTCAGTGAAATACAGACAGAGCTGACCTCAGCTATAGCTTGTGCTGTCATCCAGAGAGAAGCAAGTGCAAACGAGTCTTACTAGTTAGTCTGACATTCTGTCCAAAATGTATCTGGAGAGCACCCAGAAAATGGCTTTAACTCTTCCAGAACTGACTACAGGTCATTTCAAAGAGGTTCAGGAACTTGTTTTAAACCCCGTGGTAATGCACTGAAGGACAATTCTCTTTATCCAGCACTGGTTACATTAAAGAAACAATTCCTGCACCAGAACCAAGACAGCCATTCCCACTTAAGTGCAAATTCCCACAGAAAGCCCAGTGACTCCTGAGTTCCCTAATCCTTACTTGATGCACACAATCAAAAATTATGCTGTTTTTCCATTGAGTCTGTTCAGCAGAGAACACTGATTCATCTTTTGAACCACTTTCTCCATCAAAGCAGCCAAAACAGAGTCAACAAAGGAAGAGTGTGGAAAGAAACAGATCAACTCATTGCTTCAGAAGCCTGAAGATGCTCCAAGAAATGGGAGCCTGAGCCTGAGGACAAAGGACATCCTACCAAATGATCTGCTGCTATTAGAACTCCTCAAACCCAAGGGAATATGGGCAGCAGAATGTCCAGCTACACTACAAAGAGCATCAGGGAACTGGATTCAACTCGGAATGTCCCTTGAAAGTCCTTTTAAGACACAGCCCAGCCAGAGCTGTCAGATGAGATGGTACTCAAAGCACACAGAGCACTGCTGGCATGAGGAACATGCTGGAGAGCTCATGGTGGCATCTCTTCCACAGATCTTCACTCCAAATCATCATTCCTTGTCCCTCTGAAAATCTCTGTGCTACGTGAGGGATCCTCAAATTGCTTTATTATTACCATGGCTGAAGATCTGATTGACAGTGGAGCAGCAGCTGGAGAGCAATTCTCTAAAAACCTCCTCAATTTGAAATGCTCAAACTTTGGGTATTCTCCATTTCTCCAGACAAGCAAGTGAGAAGTATTCAGCTGTCAATAATTCTAATTCTCGAGCAGAGAAGAGCCTGTCTGTTCTGAGCAATCCTGCCACCACCACAGGCATCCAGCAAATATTAATGGACCTGCTGACAGCAGAATCAGGATTCCTCACAGAATCTCCACTGTCAGGAATTAAAAACACCTCTCCCAAATGGAACTGGTAGACTTTATCCCGCAGATTGACTGCTTGAGTCACTTTTATGACTGAGAGAAACTGAGTGTAAGCACAGTTACAAATCACACCTGAACAACTGCTGCACTGGCAAAAGAGAGGCAGCCCAACTTCCCCGAGTCAGCAGAGCTCTGTCTGCTGGAACAGTTCACCTCTCCCAAGTTCCAAACCAGCTGATGTGGCTGTTACAAAAGACACTGCACAGAGTTCCAGAGAGGGGCAGGGGAAAAAAAAACTGAAGAGGAAAAAAAAAAGGCCATGGACAGAACAGGTTATTCTGGAACCAAGCAGAATATTTAGCCTGGATAAACTCTAGGATTCATTGATGATTTAACATGGATCTGAGTTAAGGAAGTCAGGAATATCTGTAAATGAGCACATTGGACAAACAATCTGAGTCTGTACTTCTCTGGGCCACCCTGCCCAGAGGCACATCTTCAACAGCACTTTATAAATAGCTGCACCTGTACATTGCTATTTGCAGGACTCCAGTTCAATGGATACGGTTACCAGAGGGGTAACATTTGATACCAAGAAGGCTTTTAAGCCTCTTCCACACAGGCTTTGCTACAGCAGCTACAAAAGAACTCCAGAAAAAATAACCAGGTATTTCATCCTCTCCAAATGACAGAGCATCCAAGCCATACAGCCTCCTCCTTCAGCTTAGCTGGGTTCAAAGAAATTAAGAGGCAGAATTCCCCACAAAAAGACATGTAGGGTTTTAGGAATCAGAAAATCTTTACTTTTATGAAGAGATGAAGCCTCTGAAGTCTTCAGATGTTTGCCAAGCACTGCTTTAATGCTCTGCTGACATTACAGCTTGATCGATCCAAAGGTCACAAGCCTTTCTTGGTGATGGGGAGGGAAGAGGAGACTCATTCCCCAAAAAACCCAATGAAATTGTGCTAAAGCACCAGGAATTTCATCTTAGCTGTAGCAAGGGGTCTCTACCAAAGGACAGTGTGATAAGGAATGTAAATCACTGAATAGAAATGGCCTGAGGCTCCAAGGCAAAGCTTCCCTGCCCCTCGTGCCTGGCAGTGAGCTCAGCTCTGCTCTCTGGCACTGCAGCATCACTTCAAGGTGCAGGCAGATAATCATTTTAATGACCTTTTCTTTCTTCACACACAGCACTTGGGCAGAGGCTGTCTGAGCCAGGAGAGCAGCACATTTAAACCTCAAAATACTTCAGCAAAACTCTGTTTCACCAGCTCACAACTTGATTTTCAGGGCAGGTTCCACTTACAGATCATCATCTCCTGCAAAGCTTCACTTTGAGCATGAGCTCTTGTGAGGAATGTGCATTTTTGCTCAAATTATCTTCTCCTGCTCGAACAGCAAACCTCTCCACACCCCAAACTGGGCTGGGTTCTGAACTTCAGTCAGAGTTTCTCTATTTCAGGAAGCAATTCGAGCCCAGGTGCTTAATCACCCAGTCTGCTACTGGTGTTGCAGCTGAAGGAACTGGATTCCAGCCTCTGTCAGATCCAGCCACTCTTTATGCCAAAAATCTGACATTTGATGGCATCTATGAATTTGGGTTTTTTTCAAGAACCACTTCAATCTTGGGAAAAGCAGCAGGTATTTTACTACTTCATTTATTCTGAATGAAATGTGGTTTTTTGAAAGCTATTTTGCCTAGAGACACCTGGTAAGGTTTGAATGCTGCCACAATATGTGAAGAACAATGTTTAAGTTTATAGTAAACACTTCTGCATTTCTTTGATTTCCAGGATTGCCATGTTAGCCAAGTATATAATTTTACACATATAAAAATGACAGACAAGAGGTACTGAAGTGCAGCAATGCCTCAGTACAGAATTTAAACCTTGCTTCTCTATTCTCAGTGACACAATCTCATTAGTTTCAATTTTATTCTCAGCTCAGCTGGAGGAATTGGTTTCATGGCAAGACTGGCTCAAAAATGCACAGATGTGGCAGTTTCGTTCTAGGGACTTACCAGACTCACACCAGCACATTTACATCACAAAATAAAAAGTATTTTAAAAGCTTCTAGACCATGTGAGAAAAAAAACTGATGTGTCTTTTCAGAACTCAGTTTTCAGTTATTACACAACTACATTTGAACATGTCACAACATTTCCCTTTGAAACCATAACCTAGAAACATCAAAAAAAATCATCAGGAAACCTGAAGCCCCACCCCAGAGCACCCAGATCCTTCAGAAAATTGTGAGTTGGCAATCCACAGCAGTGTGGGGTTACTGCTTGATTTAGACAAGGCATTTTGAGCTCACTGGTCCCTTCCTTGAACTCTGGACCAAATGTCTCAATGTAAACCCACTGGAGGAAGCCAGAGCAGTCACAATTTTCTGTTCCCAGTGTTTGAGGCATACAGAACAGAAGCAAACCCACAGCACTGTACCAGCTGCCACAGAGCAGAACCCAAAGTCTCTAGATCCTTGCCTAGTCAATGAGAATTATCCCTTAAGAAGTGTTAGGTCTAGGATTTTGGATTGCATTATATATTTATACATATATAAGGACGTATATATGTATACATATAAATCAAAATAAATAAAAAATGTCACATTCCCAACACCAAGTCAGTTTCTTGTTTTTGGAAAGTAGTTAATGCGGGAGCAAAAGATGCAGTGGTTAAAAAATGACCCAACATCCCCAGAAGAAATGATATGAATAACAAAGGACATTTTGGTATAAAGTTAGTAGTCAAATTCTCCAAGGACGTCTTTTGGTTTTGCTTTTGAATTTAAGAGCCAAATGTAGTTTTTAAACCACCTCCTTGATCTAACACTTGGAATTGCCGCCGTTGTCCAAATTCGTGGAATTTTTGTTTTTCCTGTAACGTCACTTGGTTCTTGGCTACTAACCTTTCATGTTACTCTTGGATTTGTCAGTTTGCTTGCCTGTGGGGGTTTGGGCCTGCTGCCCCTGCCCACTGGAAGAGGCTGCCTGCTGTGCTGCTTTCTGCTTTAACATTGTCCAGTCGAATGTGTAGTCATACTGGTGGTTCAAGGTCCTGCAAAAGAGGGAAATGTTCTGTTGTAACACGTCAGAGCTGACACCAAGCCCTGCCTGAAATCCCACAACTAGGGGATAGCTCCTTCTCTAAGCTGCTTTAGAGCTTATGAATGGTATAGAAATGCTAAGTGTTACTAACTTAAAGGGATTCTTGCAGCAAGCCCAAATGCCAGCCAGCAGCATTTACTCACTGCTTACACAAAGGTCTGCACTCATGGAAGCAGCATTTCCTCCCAGCCCAGCTCACCCACTGTCTGCACTCAGCTTCTGAGCTTTTTAAAAATTAAATAATAATAGAATTTCAAGGAGAGACTGCAGTATTGTACACCATTGAATAGGAATTCTTTGGATTCCAGAAACCTGGGGGGAGACTCGAGAGATCAGTACCAGCCCTTCTTTTGACAGATGCTGTTCACTGCACAAGGTGGAATTTATGTTCCAGTTGCTCTAACGAGCTCAATGAAGCAGCACTCCTCTCCTCCACTGAAATTTCTCTCCTGGGAACCACTGCTGGGCCCAGCACCAATTTCCAAACATAAAAAGCTTCAAAGACTTCTACACCAAGGGGTCAATTTCATAAGGTACTTGCAACAGAACCTGAAGCATGGGCTCAACCCTGTGGTCACATCACACAATACAAAAACAAGAGAATCTTTTCCCTTTATGTTTAACATTGAACAATAATTTTCAGGTCCTTTTAAACGGCTTTTGAAGCTCTGAAATGAAAGGAAGTCCCAGAAGAACTCCCTACACCACACACACAGGAGCTGCTCTCTGCAGTGCCAGTCCCACAGAGCAGTTCCCAACTGGATCCCTGAGAAGTTCCTGTACTTTTCCACTCAGAGACTGACCTGAAAAGAATACGGAATAATTGCCTCAGATACATGTAATCTGGTGCCTCTTCAAAGCGCAGGCCACGACAGTAGTTCAGATACATGGCAAATTCTGCAGGGAACCCCTGTAAATCAACAGTGTTAATCAAGCCATGGCTTGCAGCAACAACCTTCCAGCAAAGGCAAAAAGATGTATATCTGTCTCTAACAGTAGAGGAGAGCTGTTTGGAGACGTATGAATTAATTCCACTTTGCCTCTGGTTGTTCATTTATTCTGTATTTCAGCATGTGGATTTGCTCAGGTACACATTCCTTCCCCAGAACTGTTACCTCATGCATGGTTTGCAATCATAAGCTCTCTGCTACCAGGACCTTCAACATTTAACTTATTTATAAAGCACCTTGTTCATCCCAATTAAACCTTGTTCTTATTAACTAAGTTTTTTAAATAATGATAATTATCTGGTAAGAGATTCACTCTTGTTTCCTTGATAATCTGCTTGAACATAGTAGAGACAAGGTCAGGTAACAAGCATTAAGTGTGAAAACTTAAATTATGAAAACCTCTTTCAAATATTTTCTGCTTCACATTTTTAAACACTTAATGGTGTATGAAACCCTACCTGTAATAGGTAATAGTACACAGAACAGTGCTGTAAAAAAATCACAGGGTGTAACATCCCTGGAGGTTCAGGGCCACACTGGATGGAGCTCTGAGCTGGACTAGTGGAAGGTGTCCCTGTCCCCAGCAGGGGGTTGGAACTGGATGATTTTTAAGGTCTCTTCCAACCCAAACCATTCCATGAACAGTTCAACAGCTTGGGAGATGCTACAGAGATGTGTAGGACTAGAAAGTGCAATCCTTGGTGCTGCTGTCTGAGGTGCACAAACCCTGCTGTGTTCTCAAGGATTTTTGTTAAGAAGCACTTGGATGCCACAGTGTGAGAGGAATCTTAAGACTCAAAGGAAAACCTTGGAAAAGCAAATATCATTTGCATCCAATTCCACTACAGCCACTACCTGAGTTAGGGCAGACAATATGAACCCTCCTGGAGAGGCAGAAAGTGCATCTGGGCAAGCCAGACAGCTCCACCTTGGTTACTTATTTACTTCTGATGTCAAACTTGCACTGTAAACGTTGAAGAACTGAACAAGCCCCATGTAAGAGAGCTGGGAGCTTGCACAGCCAACAGTCAGCAAGACCTGAATGATGGTGGCATGAACTTTGCCAAGGAACAGCAGCAAATGCTGCCCTGTACACACAATTCCCAATCTTGCTGGGTGGCCAAATACAAGGCACCCAGTGCCTGCCAAAGCAGCATTATTCAGCAGCAAATGCCATGGGAGGCTATTTAATATATTGGCTCAAGTTTAGAAAAAAAACCAACAAACAACAACCAAAGAAGAAAAGAATTTCTATTTCACAGTGTGACATCATTTGGAAACTCTTACCTTACACAAAACCTCAACAGGAGTGGACATTTTCTTTTCACTAATCTTTTCATACTTTTGCTTCTTTGTTGCAGCCTGTGGAACATGTAGGTCACAATATAAGAGATATTGTGCAACACTGGATTAACAAGGACAGCAGTAAAAAAAAAAAATGACAAAAATCCTTTGGTCAACCATAAGTATTTTATGTGAAATCTCCAAGTCCCACACACTTATTGCAAAGAGAATGAAGGTCAATCTGGTATTAAGATTTGGCCACAGTTTAATACCATTTGTCGCAGTCTAATGCTTCCATCACATGGCACAGCTCGTGTAGTTCTAGCTGCTGCTTTTGTCCATTAACCACACCAGACTTGCAGCTACATTTGCCAAAGTTGTATTAATTCCCACTCAGTGCCCCATTCAGGGCTGCTTCAGCACCCCTTACATTCATTTGCAGCTGAAGAGTTCCAGTGGCCCACAAGCTGCTGCCTTTTTAGAAACTCTGCAGCTGCAACACCATTGGAATTACACAACTCTCACACGGAGCAAGAAAAACAATTAAAACATGAAAACCAATCACTGGAGTCTAAATAAGTGAAATAAGAAATGTCTGCCACGTTTGTAGCTGGCTCCCATACATGGAAATCCTGAACAAGCCTGCTGCAGTTAATAATTATTCAGTTGTGCCATAACCTGGACTGAAGATACCACTGAGGCTGAACTTGCCAGGCAAGAGATTATTTCCATGCTCTCTCCAGCAATTCAAAAAGCCACTAACAATGTTATTTTCTATTTCCCAAAGGGGCCTCAGCCTGCAACAGGACAATAACTGGCAAAGATGATGTCAGCTATTGTTTAGCATAAATTTTAAGACAGTCCAACAATGCACATTTCGCCTGCTGCGTAAGAGGCAGAATCCACAGTCTATAAATATCAAGCTTTGGGAAAAGCTGCTTTGTACAACTGAGGCTAAACATTATATAAACCCACCTGACAGGCAGAAGCATGATACACAAACATGAAAAAAAAAATATTAAAAGGGTGGGGGAGGGAAAAAAAAAAGCATCATAACCTACCTTTAATCCTTGCCAAGGCAGACTGGTTCTGTTAAAGTACATCAATACATAGCCTAGAGACTCCATGTCATCCCGACGACTGCAGGAGGAAAAACACAAGGAATTACAAATTCTGGCATTTCTTACTTTATCCCACAGTTCACATATCCACAATTCAAAAATTTATATTAAAAAAGTAATTCAGGAATAAACCCTAAGAGAACTTTAAGATAGGAAGAGATCCTATTAATTTTTGAAGCAAGGAATATTCTGTAGGTATTGTGTGTTGTAAGTTTCCATCTGCAGTTACACTGAAACAAAAACTTTGGAAAATGAAAAGAAGAAAAACAAACTATGAAATGTCTTTCCTGCCTTCTTAAGTAGTTTGGGTAGAAACTGAAGATTTTCCTGTAGGAACCATGGAATGCATTGTAAGAGACATTGAGGTTAATGAGGTCAATAAAGCTATAACATCATGTCAGTAAATTTTTTCCCTGAACGTTGGCTCAGTCTGGGATCAATCCTGACCACCTGGCTCCTAAAGGGCATTGCTCCTTTCTTCCTTCCCTTCTGTCAAAAATCCCTGAGCTGTCTCTGATTTTAAAAGGCAGCAGTATTTATAAAGGTGCATGAATCAATCCAAGAGGTGTCTCTGCCTTCTTCCCACAAAAGTCTGTTCCAAGGCAGCTGCAGAACTCCAAAGTGATCCAGCCACAGACTTCACTGAGAACTTGCACAAACTCTCATGCAAAAGGCTTCAAATGCTTCCTGCCCTGCACATGTTCCACATTCCCACTGTGGCCACATGAACACCACTGTACTTTGCTCCCAGCTTTCCTGAGCACTAAGACCAGCACACTTCACTGGAGTGGAAAACACAATCCAGGATTTTTTTTTCCTCTTGGCAAAGCTGCCTCTTCCCAGCCGTGGTAAAATCAGATTTTTCCTCTGACTGCCCTTCTGCAGCTGACATCTATTTAATACGAGGCAGAAAAATAACTTCTTTTTCTCTTCTATGCTCCGTTATAGGGACAACCTGGTGGGTTTTGCTGCTGCTCTGCCCCCGAGAGAAGGATTTAAAGGGTGGCAGGACTGACTCTACACCTCCTACCCCAACAAGGGATCAAAAGGCTGACAATGGTATTGCAAACAGGATTACACACAAAGGTGAGGAGAAAAAAAGCTCCCCAGAAGTGAGAACAGGCTGTAACATGATCTATCTGCAGATCTTGGTACAAGAAGAAAGAAGTTGGCGATATTTTGTGTTCTAGCCCAGCCCATTTAACCAGAACAGCCTGGCACCCCCTCGCTCACAGGCCAGCTCTGTGACCCTTTGGGGAACAAAGGAAAAGCTCTCCCAGGGGAAAATCAGCTTGGCTCCCTAAAGCTTTTAGCACAAGGCCAGCAAAGCTCTGCCGTGCCCAGGGAAGAGAGGATTGGTTCCCTCCCCTCAGCAGCAGCTACCTCTGAGATCATCTCAGCTGCAACATGAAACCACAGACAAAGGGCTGAAAAATGATACTGAGCCCACAAATTCCAGCCTGCAAAACTTGCTAATTCTATTATAACTGCAGATTTTAATCACCAACAGCAGTCAGTGAACCTGTGCAGGGCTATGACATAAATATATGTTTTCTGAGAAGGCAGTGATAAATTCAGAACCCACAAAGAGATTAAGGGTATCCATCCCCCACCCAGCTCATTGTTTTAATGTTTAATGTCATGATCTTGTAGAAGGAAACATTTAGTTCTGTAAATCTGTAATGGGTGCATTATTACAAGACATTGATAAAGTAGTTTTCAGGATTTGGAAAACAGGACAATCCTCTCCATTATTAAAATAAATAACATTGCAAACAGGTCCTTGAGCACAGCTGTCATTACCTGTAGGAAAACATGTTCTGTAACAGTTAAAAGTACAGGACTAGAGGTTGAACTATTCTGCCATAAGCTCCAGAACTGGTTCCTCTTGATTACAGGAATGCATTACTTCTTTGCCTCACTGCTGGCTTGACCTAGACAGTTTAGCAGCTTTTAGCAAGCACCAACCTACATTTCTAATTATAACAGAACTCCCATTTACCAGCAAATATGGTGTAAAATCCAACTAAATTCAATTTTTGGTGTCTAACTAAATTCAAAAGCAACATCCTTTGCAGATCCCTCCTTCACTCTCAGGTGCAAGCACAGATATTCCCTTACCAGAACTGCTTGGGATCTATGAAATGCATTTACTTCAGAAGTGACACCTGTCATTTACCTCCCTAAGCCACATGCCAAGCTGGCTTAAATAATGACACTGAGAGACAATAAAATACCCTGAAGGAACCTAAAGGAAATTGAAGTTAAAAAAAAAAAAAAAAAAAAAAGGAAACATGGAGCATTTTAAAGAATCATTTGTGGGTTACATGTTCTGTTGAAGGTGAGCATGAGAAATTCTGCCATTTCCATCTTGGCTAACACAAAGGTCAGAGGCACAGACATTCCTGGAAGCTTCAACTATCCGAGAGAGGTAAAGCCATACTCTCCAGTTATCAAAAATAAATAATAATATTACAATAATAAATAATAATAAACAATATTACAATGTTTAGGCACAGATGTAAGGAAGAGAGGCATCCCTTGATATCTCACAAGTACCTAACACTCCCAAACAACTTGAAGTGCTCTCTCCACTGGAAAATGCTAGGATTCTGTAGGAACAAAATGCCTTTGATCCAGAAGATAAAAACGTGTTTGTTGATTAAGCAAAGCTCAAATATATAAATATATCCACACACATGTGTGCATACCTACAGACATGACTGCACCAGAAACTAAAATACAGTGTGACTGAAGGTATTTAAGTCTTGCCTGCAGGCAAAAGGAGAAATAATGATTTACTAACTTGAAGAGAGTGAGCAAACAGGCCAGACACCAGCTTAAAACACCCTTTCTGCTTACAGAAAGGCCTCTCAAGCCAGTCAGCAGTGGTGCCAACAGGTACCAACACATCAGCAAAGTGCACCATTTTATGTGTGAAGGGCCTCTGACAGACCCACATCAAAGTATGGCTTAGGTTTTAAAAAGCCAAAATCATATGCAGAGCATCCACCTGATGTCTGCAAGACACACAGTCTCTTCAAGAAGCAAATTAGGTGCTCGGATTTTCCCCCTATCCTTGCACAGGCAGCCAAAAGGAAAAACACTTGCAAAGGAATGGATACTTTTCATATAAAATGAGCTCAGAAGTTTCCAAAGATCACCCTGCACCCTCCAGAATGTTGCACTCACCTCTGCTCAATGCCAAGGTGTGCATTGATGCTGGCATATCGAGCTGTGCCAGTGAGATTTTTGTCTTCTCTGTATGGTATGTGTTGCCTTGTCCTGTTGTCCCGGTACTTTTTGGCCAAACCAAAGTCAATAAGGAATAACTTCAAGAAAAAATGAAAACAGGTTAGAATTCCTAGCCAATTCCCCAAATTCCCAACTTCTTTCACTAGGCATTAGCTATGTTTTAAGACACCCAGACAATGTAACAGCCTACAGTTAAAAGAAGCAAAGTAACAGTGCAGAGGCGCAACCAGCTTTAACTAGGCAGTTAAAAACTCAATGGTGAATTAGTTCAAGCCTTTTCTCAATCCCCTGGAATGGATTAGATGGTGCTACTCAGCCTCTGGAGCTTAGTTCTACCACTATTTGCTATCACTACTGTAGTCTGATGACTGCAGTGCACAGCTGAGGGAGGAAGATGGTGAAAGCACATCCCAAACCCCACTGGCACCAGAGCAGGTCACACACACGGAGTTAATGAATGCACGAGGCACATCCTGCAACCTCCTGTCTCAAAGAACAGTGGCCATTCTGCAGAGCACAAGGCCAAAACCTGCCCCAGCAAACAAGACAGCTTGTTCTTGGCTCATTTTAAGGCTCCCAGAACACTGCCACAGCAGCAGGACAAACTCGCTGGTTTTAGCACAGCCAGGAAGCTGGAGCCAAGGAATGGATCCAATTTGGGTTTCTAATAACCAAGCTTGCCCAATGATTTGGTATTTAGCAACCTGAGTGTGGGGTAAAATGAGTGTGTGGTAATCAGTCAGCCCACCTACAAAGGATCAGCCAGGCTGCACCTTCTCGGGCAAGATTTCAGGACTAGGCAAAAAAAGCTGAGGCAGAAAGAAGCACATAAGGAACCTTTCCAATTGTAGCACTCAGACTTCAGCCTACAAATCCTGATTCCAACACTGGATTAATGCTACAGGATCAAGGACTAAATCCCTACAGACTGATCAGTGCTGCAAAAGTAACTTGGGTGAGGGCAGAACGTGATGCAAAGAAGACATTTAAAGTTTGATAAAGTCTCAGTAAAAACCATTTAATTATCACCTTAAAGCTGATTCCAGAACTGAAGATACATCTATAAAACCAAACTGGAGACTCAAATACAACCAAGGCTGAAACAGGGGGTCACTGACAGGCTGGAAGTGCTGTGAACTAGGAAATTCAACTCTATATGAAGTATCCAAGATACTGAAAGTTTCTGAACTGCAGAGTAGCTATGGTTCAGAATTCTGATTCAAGAAGATTTACCAACTACAGTAGCATAGACAGGGAAAAACAAAGCTAAAATCCTCTTAAACTACTGGTGTCAGAAAAGAAAACCTGGGGTTGAAGTCTTGCCATGATTTATCCACAAACACAAAGCACTGCAGTGCTACATGTTCTGTTCAGGTGAAAGTCACCCTGAAAGCCCTGAATGCCTGGAGCAAGGGACACAAACCCCAGTTTTTAAATCAACTCCACTGCTCAGACAGCTCAGCAAGGTGTGGGGCTTGGCTGTGCTGCACCCACTACAGGCAGCTGCTCCATGGAGATGTTCCCTAGCTACCAGAAAATCATTGGATATGCCAGGAAATATTTGATATTGAATCCCAAAGCAGACAATACAAAGCTTTACGTGATTGCTATGCTGCAACTTTCCTAGAAGCAAAGCCTGAGCTCCAATGCAATCCCTCATTTTCTGATTTAATCCACAACGCAGACCTGTAACTGGCTATTATTTTAGATCAGCAGCTTCCCTGGGGAAGTTTGCTCTATTCCCTAGCTCAGGATCAGTCTGTATTTCCCTGTGGATGGGTTGAAGGCAAAGGAGTGAATCCCTCCTGGAAAGAACTAAGCTGGGAGACACGGCCCAATTTGGATGAGCACAGAACGTCCCAGTGCCAGCCCTCAGGAACACATTCCCAGATAACCTCACACCACCTTCATTCTGTTTGTTGCACTATCAGCAGGAAACTGGAGAAGTAGGGCACGATTTTTGCCAAGAGCAACTAGAGAAGTAGATCAAAGCCTGTGCTTCTGATAAAAAAGTTTCAGAAGCAGACAACAGAAGCCTGTCAGCTTGTGTACAGCAGGAATCCGCCTGGGATTTAATCCATGGAGACTATTGTGGAAAGCTATGGACCAATGGCCAAGCTCCTGAGCAGTGATTCATATTCAGCAATTTCCAGCTGTCCTGCTACCAACTGGCAAATGTCTTCCTTTCTCTGCAATTTATCTTCTCTTCAAGAGTCAGAAATACAGCATTAGACACTACAAGATAAAGCTCCTGCTTCTCCAAGACACAGCTTGTTGGAGTAATTTCAGCTTTTAAGCACAATGGATGAAAACATTCAGTCTTCATTACACATTTGGGGTGATTTTGAACAAAAACTGCACGAGGAGGAGTCTGGCTGAAATGATAACAGAAGTTCTCCACATGCATCCACAGGAACTGCAAGAAGCCTCAGCAAGGCAAGCAGGAGCCCTGCTATTTCATTTCTATCCTTCACCACATTTTTAGGAGATTGCCTTTTGAGTTGGAAAGACCACAAATAAAACCTGCACCTGAAATCAAGCACGTACATTTAGCCCTATCAAAGTTTAGAAAAAATTCCACAATTTAAACAAGCGCCACAGGGAAACATCTTAGTAATGTTACATGTTTGCCAAGTATGTCTGAATAATGCCAACATAAGAGGTGCTTTTGCAAGGTCTACATTCTCCAGAAAAACGAAATAAAAAACAAAAAATAAAACCAAACAAAAAAAAAAAAAAAAAAGAAAAAAAAAAGAAAAAACCAAAACAAAAATAAAGCACATGAATTTGGGGTTGAGGTTGGAATAGGAGACAGTTCAGACCTGGTTTAATCCTGAGAAAGATGGGTCCTGAGAAGTACTAACAGTCATGCTTCTTTTCCTCTTCCCCACTGGAGATTCTAAACACTGAACAAACAATAGAGGGTGGCAGTGCATCAAACAGTCTTGCTTACATTGCAACATTGGCCGGCGCAGACAGGCAACACCGAGGCGTTCGAGAAAGAACAGGGTAGCCAAATGCCATCCTTCTTCCACCAAGCACTGTACTTTTCAAAAAAACTCTTCTCTTTCCATCTTTTTTTTTTTTTTTGAGTAATAGTTTTGATTATTTATAGTAGTGTTGGTTTTGGTTTTGTTGTTTGTTTGGTTTTTTTTTCCAAGGAGAGAAAATTTGACAGATGGGACAAGGTAAATTTCAACTGTGAGCCGCTCCAAAATGGCACTGCCTTAACCAGGGATAGCAATGGTGACATTTGGCTCTATTAAAAAAGGAAATTCGAGTTTTTGCTTACAAAAGCAGCCTTTGGTTCCACAAACTGCCCTTCCCCCAAAAGACATTTAGAAAAAGTAAATCTTCAGTAAGGAAGAGGTAGAAGGCATTTAGTCACCTTAAAGTTTACTTTCATAAGCATGCAGGGCTTATTTCTAGCAGAGCTGGAAATTCATCTTTTAAGGTGGGAGCAAAATTTCTCCCAGTTACCAAATTAAAATTTGGAAAAAAAAAATCAATTTTTTTTTTTTTTAATATAACTGACAGGAAGCTACTGGAACAAGATTACCATGCTGTCCTAGTCTTTGTGGCTGATTTTCTTTGAACTGTGTAGTCATTTCTAAAAACCCCAAAACTACACTTGGTTACAAAAAGAAACATTAAATACTGCATGGTGGCAAGTGTTTCCTAAACAAAGCACTTGATTCCAAACTGAAGGAACTCATTCCACATTTTGCTCATGTAAAACTATGAGTTTGCACTTGGGTCAGGAGCTACCTCCTTAAACCCCTGACACATAAGTGAAGCCCATGCCCACAGTGTTTTACCACCATAGCATTGCATGGCTCCCTAACTAATGGGGAAAAAAATGAATGGTTTGTAGACAATCTTGTCTTTCATTTCAGCTGATGCAAATCTAATGTGTTCCTCCTCTAAAGTAAGCACAGCAGCAATTTCTAGGCCATTAATCCACACCAAGATGAACTGGAGTGAAGCAATGCCAACCTAGCATGACTGTGCAAAAGTACAGAAAAATGGCCCAAAAAGAACAATTGGAAATCAGAAACTAAAACTAGGAAAAAACCAAAATAAAAGTTTTCAAGTTCTACTTGGAGTCATGCCAGAAAATTAAGGAGCCTAAATTGCTCAACACAGCAGAGAAAAATAGAGCTGTACAGAGTGAAAGTATGAAACTTGGGAACAAACAAAGTTTAACAGCAACAGGATTACATAAAGACTTCCTTTTAGCTGGAATTACAAGCTTTTTCCAACAATGGTTGTCTCTAAACACTCAGTGCGTTGCACCTCTTCAGACAAGAGCTGTTATCTCACATTATCCAAGCTTTCCCCTTCTAATGCTCATGGCCCTGAAGTTGGCATTCATACAGGCAAACAAAGGTAAACATTTTGATTACTGGTAGTGCCTAACCAGATGAGACATCCTGGGATGGCATATAGAGAAGATAAGTGGGAATCTTGCTTCCAATAAACAGCTTGATCACGTCCATTTGTCCTGAAGTTAATTTCTAATCAGTAGCATGCTTAATGCATTGCCAATGCTGCCTGTCTGCCCGAGCTCGACATACAAATTGCAGGATTAAGCATAGTTCACTCAAGAAAACTAAAAATAAAATGAAAAAAGTTGCCTTCTAGGCAGGAAACATGCACTTCTGACTATGTTTACCGTTCCCAGAAAGTGTAACAACCTCAGCCCACCCCCCCACC
>VWYP01033971.1:80559-120172 GCA_013400435.1 Pycnonotus jocosus | reverse complement strand
AATAATAAATAATTCAATAATTTAATAATATAATGAATAAATTGTTATTCATTTGAGGTATGATGTTTTAAGATTTACACAGACTATAATTTGAAAAATGTAAAAATGGGGGAAACAAAATTTTGTCAAAAAGATTCACATAATACCAATATATCTGTGGTGATTTTCTCCTAATAAACTTCTCCAGCTGTGAAGGCTTTTTGCTGAAATTGAGTTAACCCCAATAGTGTTCTATGCTGTTTGTATTCTGCATAACTTCCCTGAAGAGTTGAGAGTGAGTGTGGGCTGGCAGCTCCAAATCATTTCCAGCATGGGCAAAAGCTTGTCTTGGTGCAAGCCTTCCCCATGGCTTCCAAGGGAGTAGAATGGAAAATTAAGTGAGGGAGCTGATGACTGACATTTAAGTAAGTTATCTAGATACTTACCTTTTTCACTAGGAGGCTTTGGCTATGATCTTTTTTCTAAAGAGCAGCTTAGGGATTTATTAACTATTTGTTCAATGGAAATTGAGTAAGGTGAGCTGATGGCACCAGTGTTCACGTGTATGTTCCTTAGTCAGATCAGGTCACCCTCAGCAAAGTGCCAGTGTTTGGGATGAATTTAACATTTGGGGTGTTGCTTTAACCAGCAGTGATGCTGTTGTGCCGTTTAAAGTCTTCCTCTTCTCCCTGTGTGTGAAGTTCTGTGCTGCTTCACATACAGCAATGTGATTTGAAGAGCTGATCCCAGTTCTTGGGTAAATATTTCTGTTGAGCTAAAAGGATTGATGTTGCCTTTTATGCCAATAGCCAACCTCTTGTAGCAAATTTAATTTAGGCTGTAGGTAAGGATGTAGCAGGATCCAGGTCCTCCCTGTGAGTAGCAAGACAGATAACCTCATCCTTTATGTCCTGTGCAGTCTGTCTTTCTTGTTGTGAAGGATGCAGCACAAGCTGAATTCTGAATTTTGAAATGTCAAACTGAGTAATCTAAAGCATCATTTAAAACCTGTGTGGGCATTTTTTACCCGTTTTTTTATATTTGTCAAGTTGAAACATTCCAATTTGCCTTGTAAGTTTGTTGTAGTGAAAATGCAGTTTGGCTTCTAATAATAACAGCTAGGTGTTAGATAGAAGCAATATATTTTTCTTGCTTAAACATTCCAAAATAATTTCTGTTTTAGGTTATCGAAAAGTCTGTCCTGTGTTCCCGGGATGAAGGAGGAATTATTTGTTTCTTGGGAGAGGCACCAGCGGGAAAAATTGCCTTTCACTTGTGCTTTTGTGCTGTGATTGGGAAGTACCTCTTAGGAGACCTCTTTCAAGTTTGCATTTGTCCTTGGGGAGTTGTGGGGGTGTGGGATCACTTTTGGAAGGTGTTGTTGACTTGTGGTGCCTGCAGCTGACTGGAAGGTTACTGCTGTGTCTCCTTAATTGGTGACTCATTTGTCATTCAGACAAATGCACTTCATTGTGCAAAGCCATTTGGATAGAAACAGGATGATTTTAAATCATTCCAAGACAGGTTTGACAAGACAAGACATTTCATATACAAAACATTTAGGTGTTGTATATGAAAGTTTATCAAACCTTCACATGAATATTGCAGTTCTTTAATGTCAACAAGCATTACAGAATGAAGTAATCTAAATTTTAATGCTAGATTGTGGGTGTTCAAAATACAGCTAAAATATGCATGTAGTAAGGATTCTGAAATGTATGATCTTGTGAGGGTGGAGTGCAGCTCTCTGTATATAGGTGTGGATTTTGTAGGCTCAGAAATCCTAATGACATTTAATTGCCTAAGTCTTTTAAAAGCCCCAGACAGAAGCATCTCAACTTTTTACTCCTGATTTTTCACATTTAATCAAGTAAGTCCTACTGAAAACATTAAAAAATGGATTAAAGCTACCACACCGATAAAGTAGTACCCTCTACAGCCTCTCTCTAACAAAAATGTAAGTCCTGAAACTTCAGTTCTAGGTTGTGTCGGGATGGAAGTCTGAGCTCACGATGTTTTTGACTTCCAGAGCAACTGTTAACTTGGGTCTTCACACTAAGACCCAATTGTGGCTTTCTTTGTGTGGGATAGTGTCTGCAGCATTATGCATGGATTCCATGGATACCAGAATAGATCCAGAGGGAGCAGCCAAAACTGACCCCTGCTTTGTCAAAAAAATTAAGAGGGGACATTTCTGTGGGTTTGAGTTACAAACATACAAGAGTTAGTTTCTTTTTTCTTACCTGAGTTGGAGGAAATATTAAATTGCAGGTCTATGTGCATTTGAGACTGAGTGCAGCAAGAATCTAGGTAAACAGAGCACCTCGTGAGGAGCATTCCTTTATATTCTGCTGCACGTGCTCCTCATTCTCTTTCCTTGTTTGAAACTCTTTTGTCAGAGGTGTTTGATTCTGGTTGTTCTTTGCAGCAGGGCTGTGCTTGCTGTGGATTCAAATCTCATCACTTTCCACACTTTGTCTGGTCTGCCGTGGGTGGCAGAGGTGAGGAAAACACCGAGGAGTCGGGAGCATCCCCTGGCAGAGTCTGTGGCACCTCTGAGTTTGTCCCTGCTTGCCTGTTGGTGAAATGGGGTCTGGTTCTTGCCCAGGAAACAAATGAAGAGCCATTACACACCATCCATCTATTTTCTCTAGGATTATAAATTTAAGTAGTTAAACTGCAGGCTGATGGTGATCAATTTTTTTTTTTGTTAGTGTGGCAGTGTGAGAAATCAGCCTCTTAAATTAGATATTTTTTTAGGCAATGAGAATTTTTCAGGACTGTTACATTTTTTGGTTCTGTGTTATTTTGGTTTTTCCACCCTTATTTTTTAATTTAAATCAGATTTATCTTTAAGGAAGGTGAAATGAAGAACAAAAAGTGTCAAAGATGTTGTGGGGGTCCTAAGTATCTTCGGAAAGAAGTTCTCAATGGGAGATTTGACAGTCTGCTTTGTCAGGTGAAGTGGCTGTGTTCAGAGTCCTTTGTATTTCAGGTTAGGGCTGAGAAGTGATTAAAATTTACATAATCTCGTTCAGAACCTTGTTTTCGGAGGTGGCATTTCTACAAGAAATTTTTTCTTTTTATTTCACTTCATGATGAAATTTCAAAATTAAGCTTTTTCCTGAAATTTCTATTTATAGATCCTAGAAACCCGACACTTTTCTTTGTTGGTGGTGGTAATTTTTCCCTCTTTCCGTAATTTCAAACTGCTGCTCTGTCTCATTCCTGCTCAGCACAAAAAATCTGAACTGCTTAGAAAGAAGGCAGTGAAAATGAACCACTTTTTCTTACTATTTGACAGATCCTTTTTCCATTTCCTCCATTTAGGAAAACAGGCAAAGAGTATTAACAATCAATTATTAATCAATATTAAATAATCAAGTAGAAGTTGGGTTTTCTGGCTTCCTGTTTTTGATACATTTGGCAGTGATTTGGGATTCTGTCAAAACATCCTCTGGGCAATAATACACTATGGAGGGATTTTAGTGATGGTTTCAGGCCAGTTAAAGTCTGCCTTTCCATGATGGCAAATGGTTCTGTAGTTTGTGTCAGCACCTCTAACATATCCTGATAACAGATCTTAGCATTGAACATTTGCATCAGTGCTGCAAATTGAATGGTTGACATAGGCCACTCCTAGAAAAGCCTACTTAACTGTGGTATTTAGAGAACCTGAATACAGCTTCCAGTTTCTTTTGGAGTTCACCTTTCCTAAAAAAATTTGCAGCAGAAGACAAGTGCCAAGAATTTAAATTTCTTGTTGATGGGTATTTACTTTGCAGGTGTGAACACCGCAGTGATTTCTGTAAGCCGAGGATTTCAAATGGAGCAGTGCTATGATGAGATGATAAACCCTCTATGCTTCCAGGTAGTGTTAGGGATTTTATGTGATCTACTCTTCCTAGTGGACCTATTTTTGCTATATTTGCTAGCACCGTGGGTGTGTTGTGCATATGGACAGGCATATGCCATGAGATGATTCTTTGGGGTGTGCTGGTCTATGTAGTACAAAGCCTTTTTGTCACTAGACCAGTCTGGCATCTCTCAGCTCTCGCAGGATAACTCGAGGGGTCTGACATAATTAGTGCTGGAAATAGTGGATCAGTTTAAATGCTGATGTTTTGGAAAAGATCTTGTATTTGATACAGAATTTATATTCTATGATTCTTTGAACATTACTGCGAATGTACAGCTCTTGGACTTGATAAGTAAGTTTGGCGTAGTAATGCACAAGGAAAAATAATTCAATTCTAGTGAATATATGTACTGATGATCAAGTCAAGGCAAATGAACCAGATCACTGAATTTGTGAGAAATAAGAGTTATTGGATAAAATTCTGCGGTACATACCAACTCCATATGCTGTCTTAGTAATGCTATAATTAAGCCAAAGACTCATGTCAAATTGGCCTTTTCCATCTGCTCTGTGATCTGTTCAGGGAGCAATTTGGAAAGAATGACAGCTGATCTCAAAACCAATAAGTTCAGTTAATGTATGATCCAACAGAACTGATACTTAAGCAGAGCTCATCCACTTTCCTGTACGGGTGCAAATTGTCTTTTGTTTAATTGGGAAAATCAAAATAAGGCTTGCCTGATGCAGGCTTGTTCAAAATTTTTGTTTCAGCAAATGCCTCCTGGTATTAGCTGAGCCATTTTATGGTTCATAAAAACATTCTTCCATTTTATTTGCAGCTATGTAAACTGCAGTGTGGTGGTACAAGTTTAAAATAGCACTGTTGGGTTTTTCTGTTCATTTTTTATAGCTTTTGCCAAAACAAACCTGTTAATAATAAAGTCTCAGAAGTTCATGTGAGTAATCGACATGTGAGACACATGAAACTCAGCCTGTATTTATAATACTAATTGATTTCATTTATTTTGCATCCCCTGTGAATTTCTCACTGCCAGTCTTGTCATTATCCTAATGTTGTTGTTTCCAATAACACTCAGAAAAGTCGTTTTGAAGGCAGGGGTTCTTTCAGCACAGATGCACCAGGTGTAAAGCTTCCTTTCCTCCGAGGTGATCAAATTGGCTAAAGGAAACCCCGTGGAATGGTACAGCTTAAAAACCAGGGGCTGTCCATCTGTTTGAGTCTGTGTTACCTTGTGAAAATCTGCTTAATGCTTGCTCCCACGAGTGCCTGTATTCAGATAATGTGGGCAGGGTTTTTTGTTGTGACAGAGAAGTGTGAAAAATATTGCTGCTGGAATCAGTGCAGTATCTGGAAGGTCACAGTCAGGATACACAAATCTAAAGCATCTCCTCATAAGTTTGTTCTGCTGGCCTGGAATAAGAAAAGTACTCTGAATACTTTGATGGAAAAAATCTAGTTTCCATTTCTGTTTGATAAACAGAATTAAAATGTAAATGTGGTTGAGAATACCCTCAGTTAATTGTGTTTTGCCTGTCTGGCAGGTGGGCTCTGCCTTGGTGGCTTGTAGCCAGTGTCCTGGTGTGTCACCATTCTCAGAGAAACAAACTTAGGGTCATCCATAAATTTTAGCACCTGTTATAATTCAAACTAATTTTTAAAACAGAAGTTGTCTTTAATCTGAGCTTTTCTGAGGTCCTCTCCCTTGCCCTCCCCTTCCCCTCCCCTTCCTACTGCTTTTTAGCAATTCTTTGGCTTTGCCATTTACTCTATAGCCCAGTGCCAGTGATTTTGCTGGAGAAAAGACAGCTGGCTCAGGGCTGGTGTCCTGGGACAGCTGCAGTGGCTCATACTGTTCTCTACCTGCTGCTCCTCTTGGCATCTCAGAGGGGAATTTTCTGAAGTCTTCAGCAGCTTGACACTGAATGTTCCAAGTCACCACACACAGTGGGCTTTCACCAAGGGCTTTGTTCAAGGTGAAATTCAGGCAAGGGAATTTGAATTAAGCAATCTCCTTTTTTTTAATTTTCTTTTTTTTTCTCCTTTTTTTNTTTTCTTTTTTGAAGTTCCTGGTTTGATTTCTTGGACAAAGCTTTGGGAAATATTTTCCACTTGTGTTCTCTCTCCTTATTCTGCCCCTTCTACAGGGTGGATAAACAGGCATCACCTGCTGTGTCCTGAAGTGTCTCAGAACATAATAAGTGAAGACCAGCGAGAAAATCAGAGTTAGGAATGATGAATATCCTGACATGTTCATGTTTTAAATATCAGATTGGGATACTGCTTTTCCTTTGCCCACATGCTAGGTGTCACTGGCTGAAGGGATGCAGGAGGTGTGGCCCTCCTGCAGCAGTTTCATGATGGGCAGAGCAATCTCTGTTTGATTCTGCCTTTTGGTGTGTGTTGAGAGGGGAAAGGCACTTTATGTCTGCTGTAGTTACTTGGGAAGCCTCAGAGCTGCAGTGCCTTGGAGCAGCTGGGGTAATGTTTTCCTCAGAATACAATTTCCCAGCTCTGCTCCTGGAAGAGCCGTGTTGAGCTCACAGTGGAAGCTGCATTAGCAGTGTCATCAGTAATGAGCTGCACTTTTTAAGTAACAAGGGCTGAAGCAGTGTGAGTGGGAGAGAGCCAAAGTGTGTCTGGAACGACCTGCTGAGGATTTCTGGGGGATGCCACAGGTTTGAGTGGCCACAGGCTGGTCATGGCCAGGCAGCAGCCAGCACCTCCACTCAGTGTCCAGCTTCTCTGCTTCAGCATTGATGAGGAAAGGGAAAGGATGGATGTCCCAGCTTCAGGTGGATGTTACAGAGCATTAAATTCACATTCTGTTAATTATGCTGCATTGAAGCTTTACCTGTTTGAGGTGGCAGGTTTGCACTGAAGACTGTTGTCAGGGGTATTATGCAATGGTCTGTTATTTCAATGAAGTATTAAATGAAATTGTTTCCACACCAGGAAATAGGGGGATGACCTGCCAGAAAGCCTTAGATAAACTTTCAAATATGCCTGAACCTACTGACCTTCAAGATACAGTGCAAGGCTCATCTTTTCTTTTTACTTGAGACGTTGGCTAGATGGGATGTCTGGAGGCACCGTATCAGTGCACGGGGAAAGGCCTCTTAATGCTGTCGCCATCATTTAAATATTGATCAGAGCATGCAGAAGGACCATGTTGGCTGTGGGAGGTGAGTGAGCACAGTCCCTGTAGGCTTTTCTCTGCTTCTGTGAGCAGGAGCTGTAACCCCTGTCTGCTCATGGGTCAGCGCTGCTCCACAACACCAGCCCCGCACCGTGCTTGAGCTGTGAATCACCAGGCCCATGCCTGGAGAGGAGATGGCTCTGCAGATGGGCAGGGGAAGCCTCAGCCATCCCACGTGCTCGCTGGGCCTTGCTGAGGAGGTGTGCAGGGCCGTGGCACAGACGGTGACAGCCCCAGTGCCCTGGCAGTGGTCCCGGGCCCTGCTCGAGCGAGCACAGCCCAGCACAGCTGTCAGGACAGAGCTGCAGCAGGTTTAGCAGCTTTGCAGCGTGGCACTGATAGCTGTGTGTTTGTGCTCTTGGGTAAGGTTCAGTACCTGCATGTCTCCCTTGAGACTGCTCCTTCCCTTGGGATGCTGCTCCAGGGTGTGCAGCCTCCTCAGAGCCCTGCCAGGGCTGTGCAGCAGGATCGGGTAGCTCAGCTGAGAGCAGCCTGTGTTTGTAGTGCTGATGATGCTTCAGGATCCTACTGAGAGCCCTGCTACTCATACCTACACTCTGCTGCTGGAAAGAAGACATTTAAAGACAGGCTTGTCTGCATGGATTTTTTGCCAGCACTGGTAATCTGAAGTAACCTTGGAGAGACTGGGTTCTCTAGGGGAGGATTTTTTCCCCGTGGTGCCCAGCTATGAGGGCAAGCATGGCATGATTGGGGCACTCTGGCAAATGAGATTCACTCTCTGCACAAGTGGAAGATTCACACTCCCCCCAGACCTTTTGCACAGGAGCTTGCCCAGGGCCTCCTGCTCCTCAGCCGCTTATCCTGGGAAGGTATGGTCTCCCAGTCCCTGCTCTTCAGTACATTGCGCATGAAGCAAAAGAAAAAAAAAAAAAGTGCGAAAAGTAGGAGTAAGAGTAAAGATGTTGCCAGTTACTGAAGTATTCTGGAATCTGGATTTTGTCTCTTTTTACTGGCTCCTGGTACTGCATGTCCATTATTGTATGCTTCAAGTGAGCTAAGGTGAAAAAAGGGTAATTAAGCCTTTATAAGGGTCACAATTCACTTCAGGTGTACATTTCCTTTTCAAAAGTGACTTTTTCCATGCATACTCTGAATGTCAGCTTAGGGCATTGCAGGTCAGAGTTGAAGGAAGTTATGAGAGGGCAGTGACAAACCTTCCAGATGTGACCAGGAGCTGCTGCCAGCCCAAACAAGCCACCACTTCAGGCTCACTGCTGCTTTTCTAGGGGGTAGTAAGAGCAATTGATGATGATTATTAGGTTTAGGTTTCTCCTGCTCTCAGGAGTGAGTAAATTTTTGCAAATACATTGCTGTAACATGACAACCTGGCTGACAGCCCTTGAACTCCACCTGATAAATGAGGGTATACTGCAGCCTGTTTGGAAAAAGCCACCCATTCAGTGTGGCCACAAGTAAAATTTTTGTCAACTTTTGGCTGGAACCATAAACTTCACTCAGTGGGACCTATGAATAGTCTGGAGTCCTGCAAAGCAGCCCAGCTCTGTGGAAGGTTTCTACCACCTGTGAGCTGCATGAAATGTTGTTGTGGTTTGACACTGGCCAAATGCTGGGCACCCATGAGAGCTGATTCCCCACATTCCCCTGCCACAGCTGGGCAGCAGAGAGAGAAAAAATTGACAAAGAGTTCATGGGTTGAGATAAGGACTGGGGGAAAACACTCCAAGGCAAAACAGGCTCAACTTAAGGTTGCAAAGTGAATTCATTACTAACAGAATCAGAGAAGGATAATGAAAAGTAAAAAAAAACCCTCTTAAAACACCTTTTTTCCTCCCAGTCCCTCCATCCTTCCTACTGACAGTACAGAAAGACAGAGCAGGGGGTTTGGTTGATTTGTCACCCAAGATTTTATTCAGCTGCTCTTGGAGAGGATTCTTTCCTTTGTGAGACTGTGGGGTCCATCCCACGGGAGGCAGTTCTCCATGGACTTCTCCAGCGTGGCTCCAAATCTCACAACAGCAGCCCTGCCACACCTGCTGCAGAGTAAACTCCCCCCATGGGCAGACAGTCCTCCCAAAAATGCTGCAGGGTGGGTCTCTCTTTCCATGGGGTGCAGTCCTCCAAAGACAGGCTGCTCCAGCCTGGGAGCGGGGCCCCCTCTTTCCTCTGTATCTCCCACTGGATCACACCCTCCTCCAGGCATCCACCAGCCCCAGCATTGGCAGCTGCCCCATGGGCAGTGGGTGGATCTCTGCAGCCCCCATGGATCCCCATGGGCAGTGGGTGGATCACTGCATCCCCTATGGATCCCCGAGGGCTGTGGGTGGATCTCTGCATCCTCCATGGATCTGCAAGGGCTGTGCGTGGATCTCTGCATCCCCCATGGATCCTCATGGGCTGTGGGTAGATCACTGCATCCCCTGTGGATCCCCATGGGCTCCAAGGGCACAGCTGCCTCACCATGGTCTCACCATGGCCTGCAGAGGAATCTTGGCTCCAGTGCCTGGCACATCTCCTGCCCCTCCTTCTCCACTGACCCTGGTGTCTCCATGTCATTTTCTCTCACATGTCTTCACTTAACTCCTCTTCTCAGACTAGAAGAAAAACTGTGCCACTTTTGTTTTGATTTTCTTCTTAACGATGTTATCCCAGAAGCATTACCAACCTCTCTAATTGATCCAGCCTTGGCCAGCAGCATGTCCATCCTCAGAGCCATCAGGGATTGTTTCTGCCAGGCATGGTGGGAGCTTCCAGCAGCTTCTCACAAAAAGCCACCTCTGTGGCCCCCCCACTACCAAAAACCAGGCTATGTAAAACCAGTACAAATGTGCAGATCAGGAGTTTTGCACTGTACTATGGAGGATATTTTATAGTAATTGAGGAAAAAAACCACCTTTTTCGAGCTATAATTTCATGGTTACAATGCACTGCAGGTACAGTTGGGTTTTTAAGGGACAGTTAATGAGTAGTAAAATAGTTGGACTAAATGATCTTAGAGGTCTTTTTTCACCTTTATGATTCTATGATGCTGTGATCCTTGGCTTTTGATGTGATTTGGGGATGAAAGCTTCACAGTGTGAAGAAATTGGCCAAATAAATAAGTTTCTTCTTTACCGTTGAACTGTCAGCCTGGAAATTTTGGGCTTTGACTGTCCAGAGAATAAAAGCAGGCTCTGCACTGTTGCCTTAATGATCATCTCTCAGTGTGGTGCAGCCATGTGACACAAAACATTCCTCACTGGCTTGTGGGTGACAGCACTGTTACCTTGGAATGGGCTGGCTCACCCTTGAAGCTGAAGTCCAGCCCACAGCAGTGTCCCCTTGGTGATGATTTCATGGACCTGTCCTTTGCAGGATGGTTTGGGGGCGTGTATTTGAGTCATGTTGCGCAGTCCTCACCTCATCTCCTTGCTGAGCTGTTGGGCAGATGTTGTGCAAAAGGTGGGACAGAAAGGAAAGGAAGTTACAAGTCAAGAAAGGAAACACCAGTTCTTCCCAGGGAGTTTGAGTACAATCAGGAATGAGCTTTTGTAAATGAAAACTAAATTCAGAAATCACAGTGGCTGTGAAAGTCAGATAGGCAAATGTTGCAGGGGTGGTTTGCTTCACTTTCTTGGTGTAATTTGGGTGTTTTGGATTTGTTTGTTTCTTTGTAGGGTTTTTGTGGGGTTTTTTTTGTTTGTTTTGTTTTGTTTGTTTAAAATAGCTCACATCAAGTCCTCAGCCAGACCCCATAATCTAAGTGCTTCTTTCTTCGTTTGTATTTTCAAAATAGTTATAAATAGGCAGATTTGTGTAGCCAGCTGTCTTCAGACGCAGACTGAGATGCAGAAAGTCCAGCTAAAGTATTTCTTGTTCATAGTCTGAAAAGGAAAAGCTGGTTGGGAAAAATTGGGGAGCCAAGATGTAAAAACCCCCAACAACCCCACCCTGTAAGGGATCATCACAAGCACAGCACACAGTGAGCACAGAGAGCTTGCAGGTGGTGTGTGAGGGATGCTGATGGAGAAAGGAGCCCTCGGAGTTCCATACAGCTCTGCTGAGGAGGGCTCTGGCAATGGACCCTCACAATCTGGGGATCCTTCAGTGCTGAGCAAAGACATCCGTGGTGTTAGTGAAATTGTGGTCTCTGCTCTTGGACTCTGATGAATCTGAGGTGAAAACAATGTGGAAAGCTGATGTTTTCAGTCTAGGTTTAACTTTGATTATTATTGTTTTATCAGCCTGGAGTCTGAACAAGCCATGAGCAGGAAGCTCATACAGTGAAAGCTGTGGACTAAAAATTTGTGTTCAGATCCCTTCACTACCATTACCTTTGTCAGGAACTGCCTGAACAGTGTCTTTTTAAAAAGAGTTGTGGTGTATGAAAACATTTTGCTTTGAAGCTTCAGTATTTCTGTTTTCTTCAGGAAATGGGGATAATTCCTTTTATCTGCTTTTTAAATCAAACTTTTATATTTCAGTGGATAAGCCTATTTCTGCCTGTTAGATAAACATCTTGGCATGGCCTGTGATTTTTATTCATCCCACTTAGTGGAGAATGTTCATTACAATCACACAGAGGAGACAACCAAGTGCTGTGTGCTGAACCTCAGTGGCGGTGCAAGTACCAGTTTGCACGCTTGAATTGCAGAATTGATGCTTTTTGAAAACTCTTGTGTATTTTAAAAATGATAGTTAGGAAAGGATGGCCATTTTTTCCCCTTTCTAAATGTGATTCCAGTGTCACAGCAAGACATTATTTTTTTAAGTGCCAGAGTTCCCCAAGACTTCCCTTTTCAGCTTCATTTAGGTTTCTGAGCTGAGACTTAGAGCTGCTCTGTGTGGTCAAGTGACTGCCAGGGCACCTTTTGTGTGACAGCATGGAGAAATGGCATGTGTAGGAATGGTCTTGCCCCAAATGGTTTTTCTAGGGTATTATTTTACTACTATAATAAACATTTTTAGTGATAACCATTTTTAGTAAACCATTTTACTTATTTAGTAAATAACAAGATTATTTGTCACATGGCACATTTAGTCAGGTTTAAAATGCAAACACATTCTAGATAAATCAAAAATGACAATAAATGAGCACAGTAAAAATAATTTAAAAAGTGACCTCCCACATACTCACATGGCCAAATATTAGGGGTTGGGATGGAATTGCTGCAGGTCATTGCTAAATGGCATAAAAGTACAGAACAAGTGGATGGGAAATGTCATATTAGCATAGTTGTTTTTCAAGTGTTAGTGTTAACAAAGCTCTTTTGACAAAGTCTGTAATACATAATTTTTCTTACAAAAGAAATCGGAGTTGAAACTGCATCTTTAATGCCGAAGGGATTTTGTTAGCATATTAATCTGACTGGTGGGCAGACTGTCTCCTTGAGAAGGCTGTCCTAAGACAGCCTTCACCATCTGGGTGGATGCAAGACCAGGGAATGCCTGGCCTTGGCAAAGCTGAAAGAAAGGATTTTCAGATGCTTTTTGTAGGAGATCCTCTTTCATTTGCAGCTGATGCTTAAAGAGTCCAACACTTGGACTCATCTGACTGTGAAACTTTTGTTGAAGCTCTAAAGAGACTCAGTAAAGTTACAGGCATAGAAAAAATGCTTGAATGATTCAGCCACCTCTTTGTGAACACTTGTCTTTCCATCCCCAAAGAAATCCCATCTCTCTTGTACATCACTCCACCAGGGAACCTTAGGTCTGTATGGCCAGGATATTTTTTGCTGTTGTCTCCCTGCAATAAAAACAGCAATCCTCCTGCTGGCAAAGACAAAAGGTCAAGGTACTTGTAGGAATTCCCACTAGAATGTATAAAACAGAGCAAACACTCATCTAAGGACTCTTGGGGAGGAAAGCAAACTTCAAATTCCAAGTTTTGAAGTTTTTACTATTGTACAGACAGCATGTGAACCAAGTTAAACTCTGTGGGTTGAAACAATGCAAAAGAAACGCAACCTGTAGGAGACACAATTGAAAAAAAAAAAGAAAAAAATGTTGTGGAAGCCTATTACTTGTCAAAGTTTCAAGTTAGAAGGGATGTGGTAAGCTTTCTTCACTGAATGTGGGCAATGGTAATTAAAGTCAGGAGGATGTAAAGAAGCACAAGGCTGCCTACTGTCAGAGCAGCCTGAACTGTGTACAAACTGGTTTTCTGGGAAATAAGCTTTAAAGTTCTTTTAAGTTCTTGAGCTGTGGTCCATAACACACCAGAAAATAACCCCTGCATCAGCTGTAAAAAAAACAGAAGAGAAACAGTGTGGTAGAAACAGTGGTAGAAACAGTGTGGAATCAAATAAAAATGAGAGAAACTTTTTAAATGTTAGATTTACTTAGATGTGAAAATCACTATGGCAGCAGGGTGAGTAGCAGCTGTTTATTGCTTCCCTCAGACCTAGCCTAGATTTTTCAATTTAGGACTGTTCCAACTGCCAGCTGATGCCCTCAGTCCATTAATAATTCTTAGTCCCTTTGGCTTAGCTCTAAACCCCAGTGGGGTTGCAGGAGCGACTGTGTCCATCCCCACTGCTGTCCTGAGCCTTCACAGGGGTCCCGTGGTGCATCTCACCAATGTGCAATGTACCCCAGTCACATTTGTGTGAGGAAAGAAGGACTGGTTTCTGTTCTCCAAAGAGTTTTATTGAAAATTACTAAAATACATAGCCTAGAGAAACAAGTAGTGATGGGTTAGATTCTATTAATTATTTCCATTAGGATCCATTCAGGGATGCAGCTCCTGCAGTTTCAGTTGTTTTTCTCATGCCTTAGGCAATATCACAAACATAACGCTCATGTTTATTAATTTACTTCATAATTAAACAATGGGAAGAACAAAGTACAAAACAAACCTAGTGTACCTGAGTTGTAATTTCCTTCTGTCCACCAAAATTCTTCCCAAAGATTATGTGTTTAAAAGCTGGCTTGCCTCTGGGAGGCAATCCACTTTATGGATTGAACTGGGAAAGGTGAGGGAGGAACATGGTAGGATTTGATTCCAAGCTGCACTACTGCTCTGAATTGTGTGACAATGTGAATAAGGTGACCACAGCCATGAGAAAGTGGCCACAGCAGGATGTTGAAGATAGGGGAGGAGATCTGCCAGGGATCTGTAAATCAGCTAACAAATAGACAGATGTAATTCTTAGTTCTGTGAAACAGATAGATTGAGTTTTATTCAGTTACTTTAAAGGATCTCTTCAAGGCACAGTCTTGTGGCAGGTGAAATTAATGTGTATGAATGTTCTTTATTAAAAATAAATGCATCTCTTTGTAAATCTATCTTTTGCTTTAACAAAGCAAAGATGAAGTCCAACCATTCAGATATGTTTGGACAAGTACTATCTCCCCTGAGAAGTGCTGTCCCAGTGAATTGGATTGAAAGAGAAGTGCTGTGCTGGGATTTTGGTATTTGTTGTACCATATGGGGCACCTTTACATGTTCTTTGTCATCTTGGCATGCTCGAGCTTAATAAGAGACATTTGTTGCTTGCTTCATTCAGAAACTGCAGTTACCTTTGTTCCTGGTTTGTTGTTGGAGAGAAAATCGTCTTTAGAGCTGGTGAGGAGTTAAACATCACTGTTGGTAATCAACAGCAGATGGAGGTCAGTCTGTGTGAGCAGGTGACACATTGACAACCCTGTGAGGTGATGCTAAGCAGCTCTGTGACTTAAACATAGAATGTTTTAAGCTCCATGGCTTAAACATAGATTCATCTTCTCTGAATCTGAGCACATAACTCCCAGCGTGGGAGCTGGGGAATCAGGTAGGGGCCTTGGGGTTCTCCCAGGTGAGCTTGGTTTCAGCATCTGTAGGGAATTCAGCAATTTATGGGGTTTAAAGTTCTAGCACTTTCAGATATCTCAGCAAATGAACTGAATGTTCCTCTTCTGATAGGATTTGTCTGGAGCTTTAATTAATTATGAGGTGAAATTCTCTTTGGACTGGGTCCAGGCATGCTTACTTTTTGTAGAAGTAGTTGGGTTTAAATGTCATTTGAAACTTGCTTAGGGGACCTTGCACTTCATCTGTTTTCTCAGCAGTTCTCAGAGAAGAGACTGTGCATGGTCACCAGTGTTCCATATTTAAATGTCATAGAACAACAGTATTATATTCCTGAATTATACTGATATGATGAAGTATCTTGTGATTGCATAAAATTATGTTTGAATGAAAATATAAGAAAACCATCAGCTCAACAAATTTCCTACCTATTTAGTGTATTTACCAAAAGTCCATGTATTGCCTTTCCTGACAATAATATTTTTTTGCAGTGTATAAAAGCTGCAGAACATTCATAGGAGAATTTTTCCAATAATCAGTTACTTAAACTAAAAATAAATTATTTTTAAAAATAAGGAATAAAGCGAAACACTATGCATTTCCATTTTTCAAAGGAAGAATAGATTATAAACCCAGAAACTGTATACATTTAACTCTTATCGGGAACTGGTACTTAATTATCTTTGCAGTCTGGGCCTTAGAAATTGTAATTTATTTACTACCATAAACAGTTCACCCAAAACTGTGATTAAAGGTTTAGAGAATGTGTAGTTAACTCATAAAAATATGTACATAAATTCTGCTGATTAATTGGACTGTAAAGCACATCCTTATTTAGTATTACAAATGAAACTCTAATGTAGTTCATGCAAAGTCTTAAATGAGTGCCATTCTTTTTCATTAGGTAGCTCTTTAAAATCAATAATGTTTTCTTTAAGGGAAAGCTTTAGCTGTTACTAATTTAAATCTCATTAACTTTTGCCTTTTTTTTTCCTTAAGGTTCAATTGGAACTCTATTTTTCATTTAGATTTGGAGCTGCAGGCTATATGTAATTCCATTTAAAAACCCAAGGTAGACAGGAGTAATGTTGGGTTAACAGTTATTCAGAGAACCAAAAATTCAGAATATTTAAGCATGCAGCCTACACTTGCCATTTAGCAGTAAATGGTTTTCCCAGCACAAAGTTTGGAGATGTGTGGGCATTTGAGAAAGCCTTTCCTAATTAATGTAGAGTTTGCAGAACCAGCTTGAAAATCTTCTTGCACCATATTCCTGTAACCCCAGCCCCCTTTGTCCGTGCCTGTGTTTGCATGTGTGTTGGTGTGGGTCTGGTGGAACACTGCTGTCATCCCTCACATCCTTCACGTTAGCTGTGCTCTCTGGAGTGCCAAGACTATTTTTAAATATATGCAAATGGAAGCAAAGATGTGCAGGGCCTGTGATTCCTGCTGAGTGGATTTGTCTCTTCTATCGGAGAAACTGCTCAGTAGCAATTGGGCTATTAGTGGTGCTTTTTGTTGTCTAAAGTTTGTAGCTCCTTAATGAGGTTGTGTTTGCTTATCTTTCTTACTGAAGACACACTAATCAGTCCCAGGGAAGGGGGAAAAAAAGAATCCAACTCTTATGATTTCGATGGCATACTTTGGAATATTTAGCATTAAACAATAACAAAAAAAAAAAGCATTGTAAAGGTTTATGTAGCTCTAGGGAGTCTGGAGATTGAAAGCTTAGTACAGTTTTTCAAAACAGTGGTTGGCTGTTGGAAGGGTTCTGGCACCATGTTATTCACTGCACATCAAAATTAACACATTGCAAGCAGTGGTTTTTTTCAATTATGTAAAAGCAGGCGAGTCTTTGGAGAGATTAAAATGGGATTTGTAATGGCTTAGGAGAATTCTTAAAATTGACAATTTGACACAGCATGATTTCAGATTATGTGAAATCTGGCATGAGGATATTTATATTTCTGTTTGCAAAGATTCTGTTCAAAGTCATCATGGTGGAAATATTTACAATGAAGACATAATAATGTCTTTAATATGTAAATCACTCTAATTGCGTTTCTTACACTGTCAACCTCCCAGTGAAATATCATTTATTTCACAAGTGACACATGAAAAAATATGATTGCACTTGTGATAGTCCTATTTTTAACAGAAATATGACAGACAGTCTTTATCTTTGAAGAAGTCCTCTTTATCAGCAGTTCCCTTAACACAGTTTGCATGACGCCTGCATCTCTATTTCTGATTCATATGCCTGCTTCTAACAGAGCCTCTCTCTGTTTTATTCTTCTTCCCCTCTCACAAAGAGGGTTTGCTGTGGGGACGTGTTCCCCAGAGTGTCATCCCCCAGGGCTGCAGAATGCAGAGGTTGTGTGGGGTGCACTGATCTCCGTGGGAGCTGGATGCCATCCACACCTCTGAGGCTGGACCTTGCATCTTGTGAAAACAAGAATTATTTGTTGCCATTAAATTCTGCTTTAACCTTGATAAGAGCAGATTCAAACTGCATTTTTTTTCCTTTTGTGCCTCAGTAACACGTGTTAGTCTGTCAGACACCTCTCACTTCACTTCCCTGTCTGTACCCAAAATTCCTACCCTGAGGTCACATGCCTCCTGTGTGCTTTTTCCTCTCCAGCTGGGAACACTCATTTTCCTCTTCCTTCAGATGTAGAGCTGGACAGATGACAGTTCTGTCATCTCAACTGAAAAAATCTGTCATTGTGAACTGAAAAAAAATAATACAGTCAAAACAGTAATAAAATTGGGTTGAATTAAATAGAGCATTTTTAATTGGGAATGCATCCACTCACAACACTGTGTGTCATAATTAGTCCTCCCTCCCATCTCCAGCTTCCCCACTGGGAAACTTCCCCACTATTTGCTCAGGTTTAGCAGGGGCATTGAGGAAAGGATCAGGGACAGGCAGACAGGAGAGCTCCAGCCCTGAGGTGAGAGGCAGGAGCCCTCTTAGAGAAGCAGGGACAGCTTGGCTGCCCTGAGCAGGGATGGGAATCCCCCAGGCACTGAGCCTCAAACTTACCGAGGCAGCTTCAGCCAGGCTCGGGAATGAGCCTCCTCTCTATGAAGAAGATAGAGGGAAAAAAGAAGGGATCCAGCTTTGCATTTCTGTCCTGTCTTCCCTAATCACTGTGAGGTTTTTCTCTGCTTAAGGATTGAAGTACTGATTTATCATGTTTCAAAGCAGGATTTCTTAAGTGAAAAACATAGTGGTTTTCTTTGGGGTGATCCTTACAGTGGCCAATCCAGGTGTAGTCACCTCTGTGCTTTGCTATGTTAATTTTAAAATATTAATAGAACAGTTGTCTTCAAGCTGTCATGGCAGTCGATTACCAAGGCTGGGACAGGAAATGATGGAATGTGGGTTAGGATAAGAAACTGGGAGTGAGTGAGCAAATGAGCAGTTTCCACACTGCTTACTGAGTATTGGGTACACCAGTGGAGAGACATTAATTAAATATGTTGCTCCAGTTATGCAATTTTTCTGGTTTATCAGTAGCTCAGGTGGAGGTTTTACAACGAGTTCCAGAGGTGCCTTTTACTGTTGAGCTGTGATGATTTAATAATGATGTGCTGATGGAATAGGGGCTGCAGGGCACTGTCCCACCTGGAGGACGTGTTGACACCCAAAGAAAGGCCTGAGGTGCCAAGAGCTCTCCAGCTCCTCTCCCGTATTCTCAACTCTCACCTTTGCTCAGCCTCAGCCCTGGAGCTCAGGCATCTCCATTTTCCCATCCCTTTTCTGTGGAACAGGCAGCAGCTGCATGTTTTGCAGTGAGTCAGGGCCATTGAGGATGACAGGAGGCCCATGAATAAAACACAGACTTGTTTGTTTTGTGCTGTTCTGAGCAAATGATGTATTAGTAATGAAGTATTTGCAGTTTGTTACTTTTGCTTACTAATAAATGAAATCTTTCCTGTTGCCGGTTTTGTTTCTGGCTGGTGAAGTTACAAGGAAGTGTGAGGAGAAGGCTGTGAACTGTGCTGGTTTGGGGTCTGTCTGCTTTATGGGGGTTCTCATTTAAAGACACTACTTTGTGTCACCTTCAAGAAGGGCCAGTTTTTGTGGGATTTCAGTCAGTGTTGCCTCTGCTCTGAATCTCCTGAGTAAACTCTTTGGAAAATTATTTGAAATAGGGTGAAGCCCTTAGGAATGGGACCATATGGGGAGCTGCAGTCCCACTGATGACAAAATGGCCCCTCTACCCCAATAAGGGATGATCAGTGGGGCTGGGGCAAGGGAGGAGCAAGGTCTCAGGAACGGGAGCTTGGGAGGGGACTGAGAGGAGTTGTGGTGACCAGTCCTGCTCAGAGTCACTGCTCACAACATCTGGAAGTGTGTGGGGATTTAGGGAACTGGCAGGCCATGGGGGCCTGTGATGGCAGTCCCCCCCACAGGGCTTTTTTTTTTTCAGAAAAGGGGGTGGATGTGGTCCCGTCAACATGACCTTTGTTCACATTGAGGGGCTGCCAGTGGATGCAGTGCTGCAGGATGTTGCAGTTGGCAGCTTTTAGAAAATGGATATGTAAATGTAAAGATGTTCCTAAGCAAATGTGCAGTGCTGTGTTCCAGAGCACAGCACTGCATTGCCACTTTACCTAGAGAGACACATCTGTAGCACAGATGTAGCTACAGGTAGCTCTTGTAATGGCTCATTTTTCAATCATCCTCCATTTTTCTTTCTTACGTGTAATTATAATGGCTTGCAATTAGAATAACCTTATCTGTTTATTTTCAATAGAAACAAGTCTTAAGAACAAGGTTTACTGTTTAAAAATATCTAATTTTGGAAACATTTCATAATTCATCACTTACAGAAATTTTAATCAAATAACACACTAACACTTCTATTCTTGGCTATCCTATAAAAACAAATACTTTTGATTTGTGAATGTTCATTTTACTGAAATGGAATCTGGTGTGTTCTGCAGTCAGGAGAGTTTCCTGTTTAAATTCTGCTGCATACATGCAGATAATAAATTAAAATGAGAGGAGGGATTCCAACCTAGGTTAGAGTGTGGGTCACAACCTTTTCAAACAGAGGTCCTCCTATCATGCAGGTGGAAGTGGTAATTGGCTCACTGCAGCTGAAATTACCTGTGCCAGATAACAGGAAGAATGGCACAGCAATTCTAAAATGGCAAGTGTGTCTAGATATCCAGATGTAAATGTGTAGAGTCGAAGCAAAGCAAATGACTAAAGCTAGTTATTTGTTGCAAGTAAATTAGATGAACTTGACTTGTTCCCTTCTATACATGTGCATGTCCTGATTGAAAATTGGGCATTCTCTTTTTCTTTTCTCCCTTTTTAAACATTGCTATGTGTTCATCCAGTACTTTACAGATATTCAAGCCCCAAAACATTCATTCTACCGAATGTGTTTAGGATGGGGAAACAGTTTTGTAAAATATTTGGTAATCTTCTGATGGACTGATTGCATCTTTGTTTGCTAGAAAATAAATGATTAATGAGTAGGGTAGTGCAGGTGTGCACCCAGATCCAGATATTTGTGAGAAAGGCTCCCTTTGTGTGTCTGTGGATTGTGAAGGGCTGTGTTGGTGGTAGGACAAATCATAGGGCTGGGTGGGTTGGAAGACACCCCTGGAGGTTTAGAATCTGGCTCTGCTCCAAGGCCCAGGATGATGGCACAGTTGGTGTGAGACAGGCAGGAGCATTGGTCAGGCACCATTTGCCCATGGTAAATGGGGAATTTGGGATATCAGAAATGTCCCTGCTGAGGTGTCCCAGTGAATGATTGGTTAAACCTTGCACAAACACCATGGAGATCATCCCGAGGAATAACTCACTCCTGCTTTTCTCTGATGGTGGGCTCTTTTGATAGTCTCCATGCTCTCTTTTCCTGGCTAGCACTCTGCCACAGATGAGGTGTAATAGGAGCTCTTAGAGCAGACCTGTGTCTCTCCAGGATTGTCCTCTGTAGAAAACAGAAGAAACTGATTTAACCTTGTGTATTCAACAGGGAGCCCATCTTCCTAACCTGACCCAAACTCAAGAGGACTGTGCCCTCAGAGCAGATAATCCAAACTGTCCACATACTTGAAGAACAGATGCCAGTTAAAATAATCTTGTGTATGTACAAGATTTTTCTACCCCACAAGGGCTACCAAGTTAATAGAGATTCATTCTCTTTAATTTTAAATTCTTATTCACAATTCTTTCCTACTACTCCCTGCTGGGAATAACAAGCAGAGGATATAGAGTTTTTTAATTGTGTGATTACTTGAGACTGCAACTGCTTGATCTGGGAGCTAGTTTTCATTTGCTTTACCTTAAGTAACTTTATCCAAAGAAACTAATGAAAAAAGACTCATCAATTATTGAGATGAATTCAGCTTTGTTCCCAAAGTTTGCATGGTGCTAAAGACATGAAAACAGAACTGTGTGAAATTTTATGTGGTTAATGTAGTTGTCTGGAGAATGTTGAAACTGTCTTGGAGAGTGTCTTTAAAGAGCTCATGTGTAGTCAACAGCACTTAAAACAGTAAATGCACATACCTTCAGGTATGAAGTGTGTCTTCAGTGTGTTGCTCCTTACCTGAAATTGTGTTAGGATAAAACTTTTATTTATAGATGCAAAGAAATATTTTCAGTCTGTTTTACTTGTTATTGGTATCAGTTACTGCACTCACTTAGATTTTGATTCTTTCTTTCTTGCTTGCTTGCTTTCTTGCTTTCTTGCTTGCTTTCTTGCTTTCTTGCTTTCTTGCTTTCTTGCTTTCTTGCTTTCTTTCGACTCCTTTGTCTGAATATAGTTCTGTGCACCAAAGAAGTATTAAAGATGCCAGAAAACCTCTCTTTGAGCTTTTCCATCATTCATTAATTCCCTTAGGAATCCAAAGAGCTAACAAAAATGGCAACATCCACTGTGCAACATGCTAGAAAAAAAAATTCCCTGTTTTGAAGCTTGGAAAAGGGAAGTATTTTTGTTTACTGGGTTTTGTCGACAAGAAAAGAAAATCCCATCTTCAGATGGGTTTCAGATCTGGATGAACACTAATTCAAAGCCTTTGAGTTCATACCAGTGTTTGCACTGATTTTTTGGTTGGCTGAGTTAATTTATGGAATTAAAATTTTAGGATTTAAACTGGAAAGTTTTGTTACTTGTTCAGTCCAAGAAGAAGATGTAGCATCTTGCATCTGATCTGGCCACTTCAGTCTAGAGCAACATACTTTCCTTGCTTAAGATAATGTTCCCAGGCTAGCTGGTGCTAACTTATCATGTTATTTCATGGCTGACTTTGAAGAAATAGGCATTAATTATAGATCCTCAAAGAAGAAAAGAAGTTTAGTCAATTGGATACTTTGTTGGCTGCAGATCACCCACGTGGCTTTACTGCCTTGGAGCAAAGAGGGAGGCTGGGCAGAGGCAGGAGATGCCCCATGGCAGGAGGGGAATTGGAGTGGGAAGGGCAAGGGCCAGGCAGTGCTGCGGGGCTGAGAAGGCAGGAGATGCTGGAGCTCATGCCTTAAACCCATGGCTGAGACTTCACAAAATACAGGAAAGCATGAAGACATGAAGTATGATTTCTTTATTGTTCATGTCCTGTTTCTATTGCTGTTGATTTTCAAGGTGCCTTTTACATTGTTTTCTAACAGGGTGACAGCTGCAGAGAATCAAGGCATTACACTGAATATTTTAAACCAGACCACTTTTATAAGTTCCAATTTCTGTACTGTTTACTTCAACACAGGCTCTTTAAAAACCTGCCAGATATTGAAGTGATTAGGAGATCAAGGTCACCAAACACTCATTTTTAGGGTGAATATGCAGCATTTTAAAGAGTTGCTTTAGTGCCCTCCCCCTCTCTTTCTCTATGCTCAGCAAAGCGATCAGCTGAACGCAAAGAGCAGAGCTTTGGAAGGGCACTTCAGGTTCCATCTGTCTCTGGGAACATCTGACTTGGAAGAGGTAGCAAAGAATATGATGAGAACAGAGATTTCCTTTCCATCACAGAATGTGTCTCAGACCTCACTGTCTCGAGCAGAATCTTAACCTGCCAGCTGTGATTTGCTCTTCTCTCCACCAGCAGGCATTCCAGAAAACCCCTGTGATAAGATGCCACCTGAAAAGCTGGCTCTGACAAGTGCTGCAGGACGAAATGCCCCTGTCCAGTCACTTCTTCTGATGCTGCTGCAGCATTTTCGTTCTTCAAGTATAATTTCTAAGCCTTGACCTCATTAATATGCCATTGCTCCTGGAAGCTGAGACTTTGTTCAGGGTTTTTTCTCTCCCTAGAGAATTTTGGTGATCTACCAGTATGTTCTTTCTTTTGCATTTTCAATACAAGGCTAAAATGCTTCTGGCTCCATATGAATGTGTAATTCAGGGCAGAGCAATCTGTGGTTATTTGAACCTCTGGCAGTATATATTTACAGTGAGTTTGACCTCAAAGGAAATGATGAGTGTTCAGCTGGAATATTTGACATTTGAACTGGGTTGTTTAGCTGTGGATCATAAGAAAAGCTGTTAATAAAAAATGAAGCATATACAAGTCTTAAAAATCTTTTAATGCATCCTACAGTAATTTGAAGGCTTGATCAAAATTAGTAAAAAAGTTAGGTAGTGTATAAGGATGTTTAAATGCATTTTTCCATATTTTTGGCCTAGATTTGGGGAAACATTTGCATGTTGCTAAATTTAATGAAGATTTTTTGCACTTAAGAATTGACTTACTTGACTTAAGAATTTTGGAATATTTGCACTTTTATATGCCTTGAAAGTCCCAAACATTTTAAATTTAACTTTGAATTCTTGCTGGAAAATATTCAGAAAATGAGATCAGAGCAGACAAACTACAAACTCTGTGAGTGATCCTGTTCTTATATGTTATGTTTCTACAGCAAAAAAAATCTTGGTTTGTTCCTGAAACATGGTGTTACTATCATAGAAAAGAATTAGTAAAAGATGTTGACAGGGTTGTCGGAGAGGCATGGCAAAATTCACCCATCTCGAACCACCATAAACTTGTTTTTGCTCAAGATTTGTTATTTTCTAAGTGATCTTATCTCCAACAGATATTTTTTTGATTTTATGTCTCTCAGGGGAAAATTATTAGAATTTTTTCTAAAATGCACTTTAAAATGTGGACATAGAGTCAAAACCTAGAGTGTTCTTGATCCAAAGAAGGGTAAAACTCACAGAAAAGAGATGTGTCACACACTTTACCTGAACTTCCCCCTCCTCCCCTCCCTGCCTGCTCTTGGAAATGCTCCTCTGCTGCTGGACAAGGCCACTCTCTCTCCTGGAATATTGCCAGCATGGGCTTCTCCTTCTCCCCTGTAAAGCCAGGTAACCTGCTCTCCCTGTCAGAGATACCAGCTCAGGTGTCTCTCAGTAGAGTGAATTTTTATTAACAGTTGTGAGAGTGTTCTTTCATCATCCAGTCTGGTCAGTCGCTAAAATGAGGGAGCTCCACACGCAGAGATCTCACCATGCTTTGGGGGTAACATCCTTGATTTTGAACAGTGCACAAAGTGGTCAAGAAAGTGGTATTTGCAATGTGTTCTCTGACCAGCAAATATGTCTCTGAGCACTGGAGTATTTAAAGAATTCTCATAAAGGTGTGGTGGTTGCTGGCAGTTTTTAGGTCTCCAGGTCTCCAACAGCTCATGCTGTGAGGAGCTGGGAAGGGCTCTGGGAGGAGACAGGGGACACACACTGGGCTCTGCTGATGTTCAGGCCTCACATGGCAGTGTCAGGCTGTGAGGAGAAGCTGGCAGAGGTCTGCTGCTAATGCAGCAGTGTTAGCACAGAGCAGCCAAAAATCTGAAACCAATTACATATGGCGAGGCTGATCCAACACCCTGACCCTTGAGACAGTCATGTCCAGCCAAAGCTGCTAAAGGCTTTAATGTATGTGCTCAAATGCAGGGCGTGTTCCCTTTTCTCCAGAATCAAGATCTGAAAATACCAAGTTGCCAAAAATTCATAGGCTGTAACTGATTACTCCCCTTTAAGACTCTAAAAAATTTGCATCTCTCTTTGGACATTCTTAATGGAGTGCATCTATCATTGCTGCATGTCTGCAAACCCCGAGCATGATGGATATCACTTCCTGGACTCTGCTGTTCTACAGCTAATGTATACATAAAAATATAACTCTTGTATTAGAGGAATGGTGGTTTTATTTCTGACTATGTGCCTACAGTCACAAGCATTGCCTGCTTTGCAGAGCAATAAATTTAATGTTAGGTAGTGTATTATTTTTTTAATGATTTATTTGTAGATGATTTCAATTTAAAATTAGATTTTCAGGTAACAAGGTAGGCAAACATGTTTAACAATGCCATGATATAAATTGCTGTAGGTGACAGATCCCTATAAAAATTATAACAGGCAGATGCGCAATGCAAAAAATTATTCATGTGACAGCAATCAGAAAGACAAATTACTTAGAGACGATGTACATGCTCCTCTATAATTGCTTATAAATTATTATGGTTCATGTTAAAATGCATCTAGACTCCCTAGACAACTAGATTTATTTAAAATAAGAGTAATGGGAAATTGCCAGGAAATGTTGAGGAAGAAGATGCAGTACATGCTTTGGGTGATTGCTAACATAAAAGTACAGTAACTTATTGTCAGCCAACTCAATCTATGTTTTTCTTAATAGTTTTGTAGCCTTCATTTTCAATTCACTCTCTGCTCAGGGTGCAGTAGCTTAGGTAGGTAAGTGGGATGGGCCCCTTTGGGCTGCACTGGGGTTCACTGCTGCTGTGTTTCCCAGCTCAGGGAGACACAATGCAACACTGTTGTGCACCCAGGCAGGAGAGAGCACTCCTGAGCACTTTCATGTTCCATGCAATAGGGTTGAATTTTGTCAACTGGGGTAGAAGTTATGCTAAGGGGATGGGGAAGATCGACAGATAGGCAGGCAAACTACTTCTCTTTAGGAACCTGGGATAAAAATGGGACAGTGTTTTCCACGTTCTCTTAGCGTTCTAAATCTAAAACCAACCAACCAACCAACCAAACAAAAAACCCAACTATCTTGGAAGTGTGTAAATTACATCCACAATAGACAGGATTTAATTTGAGTGAGCTTTCAGTCAGGCACTTACCAGGTGATTATAGGCTAGCAGAGAAATGGTGTATATACATTTATTATATAAGTGCCTCTGTAATGCTATTATTTTTCTCACCTACCTGATTATATTACATATTGAGAGCCAGCCCAACAAAAATGACAGCAAACTTTGTTCTGGATAATGGAGTGCTGAACTCCACCTAAGCAGCTCCAGTCATTTGTAATGACGGCTTGGAGAATACTCCAAATGAATATAACAATGCTCACGCTCCAGTGACTGACAGCACAGCAGAGAGGAAAAATTTCAGTTTCCATGTGAGTGCGGGGAGCCTGACCTAGATTTTAGCCTCTACAGCTTCAGAAGAGGAAACATTCTTACCTTCATATTTAACAAGAAAAAAAGAACAAGAGGAAAAATTCGTCTCCTGTTTGATTAGTCTTTCTTCAATAATTAAGATTTAGTCAAGGTGCTCTTTGAGACTTCTCCCCTCCGCAGATGTCATCAACACTATAATGACTGGTTGCTCTGTTCCCTGTGTGCTCTTCTCTCTGTAATTACCCCCTCCTGGCCTGCTGCAGGGAGAGCTGTCACAGGGGAGCAGCTGGGGCAGACAGGGCCATGGGCAGCAGCCTGCCTGCACCTTCCCCCTCCACCACACTCCCTGTGTGGGTCAGCCTCCTGTGGGCTGCTCAGATTCTTTCTTTCAGATACTGTTAATAGGGGAAAAAGTCTCTAGTGTAAATTTTTTTTTCTTTCCTTTCTTCTGTGGGATGCAGGTGCTTTGCTGGGCTCAGGTTGTCATGTCCAGTGCCTCCACTGGAGCACTGGCAGTGGCCAACAGAGCACTGGCCCCACTGTTGTGTTGTCCTCTGGGGGCAGCTGGAGGGGGCTTTTAGTCACTCTGGTGACCTGGTTGTAAATCACCATTCAAATGCCTTTTCTCTATTCCACTGCGCTTCCTATGCTTCAACAGCTCAAATTCTGAAATTGGAATAGTAGAGAAGTGCACCCAAGAAGGGAAAAGAAATTTTCAAATGAAAGTGAAGGATGAGGCATATTGGATGACACTGAGGGTTTCTTAGTGTGCATTTGAGCTGGGCTTTGACAAGCTGTTTGTTGTGGATATGGGATAAATTTCATTGGAAGCAGGGTATTTTGAGCTTCCAAATTTAGATTTTCATACTAGGTCAGTTCCTAACTAAAGAACTCCTAGTAATTGTGACTCTGCTCTGTGAAATAAATGAAAACCTGGCACTGCTGTCCTTGATCCACAAACTTTCCATGTGTGTCTCATTGTTAGTTATTCTTTGGTGTGGTTTAACTTTGTTGAACTAGCACAGGTTTGAGAGCATTACATGATGTGACAAGATTCGATTGACACAAGAGTGACAGAATTAATTAGATTGGCTGAATTAATTAGATTGTCTGAATTAGTTTGGATCTAAATTCCAGTTCTGGACTCCCATATCCACTTCAATTTACAGCCCTACTTAGACTCCTGTGACTTTGCTAAATCATGGGAGAGAGGGTACCTTTGAGAAAACCCATGTGTCCTGGAGAACAAAGGATGAGCCATCTGGAGTACTCAGCATTGCCTTGCACAATCCTTGCTGAGAGAAGGCAGCTGTGAGCTCTTGTAAATCACACCAGCCTAAAGAGCAGGACTTAAAAAAAGCACACAGCTTTTCTGAGGAAGCTTTGTGTGGAGGACAATGACATATACTCAATGTAAAAAGTCCTTTCACCTATATAAAATCATGGTGTCAGAGCCAGGCATGTAAAAGTGTATTGGATGAGGCTGTAGGACTGGGAGAACCAGGCTCCTTCTCCAGCTCTGCTGTGGGTTGCTCATGTCTATGCGGCAGCAACACAAAGAGAGGCCAATGAGATGTTTCTGGGGTCCCAGCAAGGGCATGTTGAAGTTAGAATGTGCAGCTTTGGTCATGGTGAAGGATGTTATAAACTTGGAGGAGATGCACTGAGAACAAATGCTTCAGTACAGGATTTTCAAATAATGATTATCCAAATTTGTCCTATTGTGTGTGGCACTAAGTGTTAGAGGAATGACACAGAAGAAGCAGTGAGGAGAAGGAACATCAGTAAATTGCTGCTGGCCTTTCAGTTGATGTCATTAACAGCAGCTGTAAAAAGCAATGAATTTTAATTTAAATCAGTAGGATGTTGTCAGCAAAATGAGAATGAAAATCAAAATTGAAGTTAACTGGAACAGCGTGTACATAAGCCCAGGTGAAGGGTTTGTTTTGGGAGCTTTCTTGATGAAGAAAGCAGTCAGCTGGCACAAACAGCTGCTGCTTTTGCACCTGCCTGTGGGGTAGGGGCAGGAACAGGAAACACTCTGGGGGTAAAGATGTTCCATGATCCCCCTTCACCTGTCAAAACCATCATGAGTAGTGTTTTGAGTAATGTGCTTCCCTTCCCTGCTGAGGTTGTTTGGTTGTTTTTTTTTTTTTAACACTTTTCTTTTGCAGCAAGATGTTACATGGAAGTTTATATATCAGAAAAAGTATTGAAGTGGCCGGTGTCAACAAGCTTAACATGAGGCCCATATGGTCACGCTACACTTAAAACTGATTTACTGCAATGGGAAAATTAAAACTTTCCATTTGTCATGGTTACTTTTGAATGATTAAAGAGAAATCTGAAAACTTGGTAGACATAATTAAAAGGCTGTAAAAGTCACTAAAAATAGGATCAGACATGATATTCCATGTACAGAAATTTTTGCTCATTACCTCTGTTTAGGAAGTAAATTAAAAAGTCACTTGTTGACAGAATGCAAATGACAATGCGTATGAGATAAAAAGTGTATGAGGATATCCAACATTTATAGTTCGAGAATTGATACTGTAAATGCAGAAAGGGCAACTTGAGAGTTACCTCTTTGAATCTGAGGTGCTGTATTAAGGGTAAAGGTGTTCCATTTACTTGTAGCTTAGTATGATCAATAAATTCTAAAAGCTACATATGTAATGAAGTCTATTAACATTAGATATTGTGTATGCCTTTTGATGACCTGCCTTTGAAATCTTTTTCTTTGGTTTTATTCTTGGCTGATTTTTCAAGCTTACAGTTTTTCCAGCAATGAAAAGGATTGAATTAAAAAGTCTCTGATATGTGATATGTTGATATGTGTGCATGTGCTAGAACTGTATTTAACTAAGATAATAGCAATGGGAGAAAAAATTGTCGGGAGAAGTGATCCTTTATTAAACTGTCTGATGTATGTTACTTTTAGAGTAAAGTATCGAGAAAATGGTTTCAAAAGTTTCTGCTGAACAGAACATCAAAAGAGGTCCTTTTTTATTTGTACGACCACTGTATTAAGATTGATTGCATAGGCAGCACGTTGTAATTGTATCCTGTTGTATATAATACAAATCTCTACAGTTTGAGTAGGCTGTAGGGAAAAAACCCAACTATGTGGAACTGCCTTGAAAAGAAAATTCTAAATGTNACTAACAGAGGTGGATGGAAAAGTTTTAAGGGATAAGATTGGCATCAGATGCCAATGTACATTTCCCTCCAATAAGGAATTGGAGAATTCAAAACTGGTTTACAGAGGCAAGTAGTTAAGGTGCAAAGCATTTGGTTTAATTAATAAAGAATTAATGTTTTGGGGATGAAAGTAATGATATTCTAAAGAAGTGGAATTCAGCAAGCTCAGTGTGCCTGCACTGCACATTCACAGTTACATGTAATTAAAAAAGGTATGTGATACACCTTAATTGCCAATAATTGCTTTGTCTTTCATATTACTTTAAAAAAAATCAGCACATGCCAAAACCCATTGCTTTAAATGTACTGTATTACATTTCCCAAGCTGCCTTTCACTACATTGAAAAATGTGCCTGTGTCTAATATTTCTTTATTATTGTTTTGCTTTCAGTTGATGGTTGCATTGACTGGTCAGTGGATCTCAAGACATACATGGCTTTGGCAGGTGAACCAGTCCGAGTGAAATGTGCCCTTTTCTACAGCTATATCAGAACTAATTATAGCATGGCCCAAAGCACAGGTCTTAGGCTTATGTGGTACAAAAACAAAGGAGATTTAGAAGAACCCATTATATTTTCCGAAGTTAGGATGAGCAAGGATGAAGATTCCATATGGTTTCACTCGGTTGAGCTGCAAGACAGTGGTTTCTACACGTGTGTTCTAAGGTGAGTATCGTGTTAAAGTCTAAATAAGAATGTGGGGATTATTGGTTAATAATGTGTGGAGTATTAGATATTGGTTTTAAAAAAATCATTTTAGCTATTAGAATTTAGATATTCATCCAGTTACTGCATACTAAAATTTTTTTTATTCTCATAATTGTATGTGTCACATAGTGCTTTGTCTCAAAGTTAGTTTCCCTAGTAATTATAGTTACCTCATCCAATAGTTATAAGTAATGTATTTTCACTTAATTACTTCTTTTGTTTTTAAGTACAACATTTGCAAATTCTTAATTTGCTATAAACCTTCAGAACCTGATACTTCTTAAATCACAAAGTATTTTATTTAAGTACTGTTCTGTTTCAAATCCTCTGAGTTAGTAAAGAGTTACAGTTTGAATTATTCTGATGGGATTAGGCCATAGGTAGTTACAGTTCTGTCTGGTTTTGAAGAAATGTTTATTTTTAATATACAACTATGATTTGCCATTCATTTAAGCAGATCTTGATTGGTAAGACACCAAAATGCATTTCTCAGAAGTATCTTGGAACTGTTGGATAAGCCTTAAATTAAACATGTGCTGAAGCTTGTGATTTCCATCATGTAGACATTGATGTCATCTCTATGCCTAAAATGAGATGATAAAAAAGAGGACTTTTAAAGAATGAATGAATAAATATTCCTTAAATGATCCAGTTTTGAATTAAAAGGAGTTTACAGATACTTTGTATGATTTGGTTTTAAACTATTCAGTTTCAGATAATAAGTTTGCTTCATCCTTGTCTGCTGTTCCATACTGAAATTAGACCCATTTCATTAATTAAATAACATTAAATAAAACATTAAACATAAAATAAAGAAAAAAATAAAGTATTGCAGCATATCAGAACCCAGAGTTTGCTCTCTGTCCCTCTCTTCTGAGTCTTGCTGCCTCAGCTGCCTCAGACCATTTTGATCCTGAGGAGTGCTACTGAAACCAAAGACTGTGCCCTGGATTGTGGTGGCTTGTACTGGGCACCAAGATCCAGTTTAAATTCTGGATATATCTGCTAAAGTCAGCAGTGGAATTGTGCTGCAGCCTTTGGAGTTATTCTTTTATCAGCTTTTCTGACAGAGGTTGGGTGTGATGTGAAGTCCTTGATTTCAAAATGTTATGGGAAGATGGTGATTTGTATGTTTCAAGGAAGCTATGCTTTTCTCATAAGAAGTCATTGTTGTGATAATCAAGTTACTAGTTTAATACCCTGAAACATTTTTATGCAAATCCTTTGTAAAAAATAAAGAATTGATCTTGGATCAAATTCTGGGACATACTTTTTTCTGGGAAATTTCAAAACTCAGCTCATTTACATGACAAAGTAATTTTGGTAACAAATGGGCAAGTTCTTGAATAATTCATGGCCTCTTCTCATTTTCAACTAAAAACTATATGACATGCTTATTGGAAGGCATTACACAGCAACTTGTCACTTATGCAGATTCCTTGCTTTGACTAGAACTTTCTTATATAATTACATATATTTTTGCCTTTTTCAGATTTATGTCAAAGTGCAGAATAATATGTATAGTGATTACAGATAAAAGACTATATTTCTTCCATTAATGAATTAATTTTTTCTTCCAAAAGCATGGTAATGTATCCTTGCTGTTATTGTTTATGAAACCATAGAAGGCTTAAAATAACAGAGGATGTAGCAATAGTAATTGATTTTAATTTCATTAAAATTGAGCTAGATGTAACATTCTGAAATGTGATCACACTTCTGTGGGAGACTATCCACACCATTAACTGTGTAATTTCAGCTTTATTAATCCATTTTTTTTTTTGAGTGGGATAAGCAGATGTTTGCATTTTAGTCATTAACCAAGATCACCTGGTTTATGAGAATTAAGAGGTCACAAATGAGAGCAGTTATTTCAGAACATGATTTTATTTTCTAAAAGCATTTACAGTCTCTGTTACAAATGCCATCTTTTGTAGACTGAATTAATAGAGACTGGTAGATAGAATTTGATGCAGTGGAAATGGAGAGGTGACTGTCTCCATCAGTGTGCAACACTGGGTTTAGAGTTGCATGCATAACTGAGTCTTTTGTTTTGGAAGCTGAAAGAAAAAAATTGGGGAGGAAAATGCTTTTGATTCAAGATAAATTTAAAACTTTTTTTCAACAAAGAATTTTTCATTCAGGTTCTTTAAGAGAAAATCAGAAGCAATTACATTCTAAATTGATGCCTTTCTCACCAGGGATGTGTGAAGCTGTGGTACATCTCCCTGTGCTGTCCAAAGTGTGAAATCCCACATTTGCATGTCCCACTGGGTAATTCCACTGCTTCAAGTGTCTTGCCTCGGAACTGTTCTTTGTGCTTGTCTTTGCAAAAAGATGCAAGATGCTTAGATGTGGTGCTAAGGCCAAGTGGGATGAGTGGACCTGGTCTCAGAAGTTCATGGGTTGAAAGGAAGGACACAGCCTTAATTTGGGAAGGCAATAATGAGAGCTTTGTTAATTTATTGTCCCCCAGTTTGTTACTTTTTTCCCTGTCAACACAAGATGACAGGTAAGAATGTATGGGCAAAATGTCAATTGTACTTTACACTGAATTTCTCATTTGTTGAAGTGTTTCTTCTTGATTCGTAAAAAAAAAAAAAAAGAAGAGCAAACCTGTTTTTCAAGAAGCTGCATTTTCTAGTTTCTCACGTGTGCTCATAGGATCAAGGCATGACTATCAGTGAAGCAGTGTGAAGGAAATTTTCAGAAGGCGCCTGAAAAGGATGGGTATGAGCAGGTGAAGGATAGGCTGCTATGACAGTGATTTGAAGATGGGTAAAAATTAAATGTGTCAGTGGATTCTTTCCTTTACAGAATTGTCATTTCGATAATCATAGTATCTGTTTTGTAAAAGAACCTGTAATACTGCATAAAATTAAGGAGTATTAGATCAGCCCTTTTAAATGAGGTTGCTTCTCTGGGCTGAAGAGATCTGATATCATAATTTAAATGTTGCCTCTCCTTTATTAGCCAATTAAACATTATTCCATAGACAGGTGTGGGAGTGTGTGTATAATAGGAGGAACTTATTGTTGCATTAAAACCTACTTCTCCCTTCTCACAATACATTTTGGCACTGAGCTCACACTCAGATGCAAACTGAAGTGTGATATTTTTCTCCAGTGTTAAGCACGTGAAAGGACCTGATTCTGCAAGAACTTTTAAAAGAGTGCAGAGTTGAGCTGTGTTAGGTTAATGCGTTAAGTTAATGTTAGTTAAGTTAATGTTAGTAAGTGTGAATTCCATGGATTTTCTTTGTTCTTGGATATCTTCTCTGTGCCAAAACAGGAATATTGCTGCTACATCCAAAAGGCATCCTAAGTAACAGATAGCTATGCATTTAATTGCAGTTCCCAGGTAAATGCTGTGACATTTGTATCATGACTTTACTGCCCAGTGTGGAAATGCTGTGTTCTGGAGGTCTCCTTCCAGTACATACCCTGGATATGCCATTAATCTTCCAGCGCCCAGCAATGCTATTCTCAGATGAAGCTGTTGGTATTTTTGTTATGGAGGTTTGATGTCCTAGGATTTTCACATCAGCACTCTGGATTGCAGCTTCTTCACTGAGGAATTCAGAGATGAGCTTCAGAATGAGGAAGCATCAAATTCAAACATGGAAATAACACTCAACCTAAATGCATAGGGTGGCCCTAAAGTTCTGAGTATGTAGGACAGCCTTTTGCCAGATCATGATCTGCTTTTGCTCTCTGAAAAAATACATCTGTTTTTCTGTGTTAAAAATCTCATTTTCTAAAGACAGAACAAGAACTGGGCCAACTTAGATCATCTTCACCTGGTGAAAGAAAAGATGAGCTGGAGAAGAAATCTCAGCAAAATTTAGCCCAAATTTGCCCTCATCTAGGGACTGCTCATGAAAACCTTCTTCTAACTAGGCTCAGCTCCAAAACCAACTGTAGTCAGCATTTAAAGAATAAAACCAGCAAGAGTAAAAACATAAGTACATATTTGCTGTTAATTAACTGTTGGTGAAATAAGAAAACTTGATTCCCATAACATTAATCAAGAGGGTAGAAAATCTGGGCCTCAAGAGGGTGCAGGGAAGCAGGAGGTGAAAAACTGGTCACCAAATTGTCTAATGAAGCTAAGCCTTGATTTTTGTGCAGGATGCAGAACAACAAGAGACTGAGAGCCTTGAATGCCGATGGGGGAATAAGCTGGGAGATCTCTAATACCAGCATTTGATGCCAGAGAACTGCTGACAAATCAAGTTAGGAAATCTGTGTATCTTTTTCCCTTGCTGTATCCCTGTGTGCACAGCTCTTAATGGAGAGCAGTGTTGCTATGGACATGCACAGAGGAATTGAGCCTTTGCTGAGCCTTTGGTGAACTATTGAGATACCACTTTCTGAGCAGTAATAAAATAGAGCAATAGTCATTTTTATGCCTTCTGGCTTCTGAATGTCTGTGGAGCGCATGACCAGCAAATCAAAATCAGATTTAGACAGCCTGGAGGGGCTGGCAGTAAAATCTGCAGCACAACCTGTGTGCTCTCACTTCAGAGGATGCTAGGCAGGGCTTAGGGGCTTGTTGCAAGTGCCTACCTGGACTGCAGAATGCACCCATTAGCCCAGGAAAAGCTGCACCCCTTCTCTTAGTGCTGAAAGTCTGGCTTCTGAGCATCATGAAAAAAGAGGTGTTTTCAGATCCAAAGAGAAATGTTGGACTAAGTCATAAGATGAACATGTGTAGGGGTAAGGTTGCTTTCTCTGCTCTTGTTGTTCTTACAATACGTGTTTTAATGAAGTTCTTCATTTTGTTGATGGCAATACAGAATGTTTCAGGTGCTTTGGCTTTGCTCAGCATTCAACTGCTCGTGACAAAGGTGATTTTGTATCTCAATCCATGTTGGATGCAGTGTTGTAATTCCAATTTAGCCACAGAATGCCAGTAACAGGTATGTCTTCCGTATCTATTACTAGCAACAGCTTTATTCCCTCATAGAGTTACCCTGGAAAGATCTAAAAATTATATTTTCTTGTGGGCTAGTGTCTTTAATTGTTGGATATCCAAGAGGAGCACATCTAAGTAGCTGATGGATTACCTATCACATAGTTACCTCTCAGCCTTGCACACTGGTATAAGGTTTCCTGTACAGTCCCAGGCATGTCTGTAAAAGCAGCAACATCTCACATTTGGAGCAAGTGGATTCAACATGGAACAGGCCTTCCAGGCTGATACTAACATTAAATGCCACACATTAAAAGTGGGTGACATTTCCCACAATAAAATTGACTGATTCTGTATAAACAAAATCCCTGTGAGATATAGTATTCAATACTTGAATTCAGTGCTACAGCAGATACATTATAAAGTCAGTATGATTCATGATAAAATAAAATTTTTTGAGGTTTTATCACTGAGATATAATGTTTTGGCATTATCAAAATGCAGGGGAAAGTGGAATCAGAATGCTTCTACATTTGTATCTAAAACCATGTAGAAACTGATGGCGCTCCTGCAAATCATTTTGATGACATTGTCTTTATTGAGAGAAATCCATTCTATCTATTCTTTCCTGAAAAACAAAGATTTGTTTCTCTTCCCTGGTGATATGTATATTTCTGCTCACTCACCCTCCTCCTCTAAAGCTTTAAAAGAGAAATTATTCATCCTCTGTTGCTCTGAAAAACAATGTTTACTGTTGATGAGAAGCTGCAAGAACAGTCAGGGCTTCAAGCAGAAATATCCATGTTGCTTTGTGGTTGGAGGGCATCCAGTGGCTTCCCTGTTGCAGTGGCATGGACAAGAATGACAGCATTGCATACCCTTCAGTTTTCCTAATAGTGAAGTCGCAGATTTAGATACTTTTAAAACGACTGAGCTTACTTTGTAGCCTCTACAAGTCGTCAGAACAAAGCTCCCTGTGCTGCAGTGCTTCAGTAATGTTTCAGCTCACTGTCACTGCTTGCTCCTGAAGTGCCTTCCCTGGTGGGCTTCAAACCTTGCCTACAGCAGAGAAAGGATGCAGAGTGGAGGGAGTGCTTCCTCATGCAGTCAGAGTTTGCCTGCAGGAGAGTTGCTGCTGAGATGTTTCAGGCCTCCCCAGCCATCTCCTCTGCAACATGTCACGGAGTTTTCATTTTCCCTCTGTTCTCCAAATAACAGTGACAGTGTGCTCACGCAGGTATCACTCCTGTTGGAATCCCCATGAAGCCAGCTGTAACTACAACATGTCCACAGAAAATGTTCTCTGTGTCCTGTGAGTGGACAGACAAATGGAAGGTTTCCTGAGGAAATCCATCATGCCCACAGTACAAGATGACAGAACTGTAGGGAGTTAAAATGATATTTGGTAAGTGATACTGGAGGAAAATTTCTTCTTTTCTGGCCACCACTTTAAGGGAAGGCACAGACAAGAGGACTCAGCTGCAGGACTCAAACAGTTCACATTGCAAGGACATTCATTTCGTGATTTTTTCATTCCTTGTATACCCTGTGAGACAATAACTGATCCACTGGTTTTCCTGCTCAATTGCCCGTGTGCAAACAGAGCAGGACCTGCCTTTCAACATTGCATCTGCAAAATAGGACTTATGTGCAGAATGAAGGATGTGCTCCACAGGTTTTATTCCCCCAGGCAATAAAATCATTGAGGTTTAGCAATGCAGACAAGTCTGATGGGTGTCTTGAATGCAACTTTTGTTTTGTGTGCTAGGTGTCTAATAAAAAAAAAAGCACAGAGGAATAGATACGCTAATCCACACAGTGTGTGCTTTGGAAGAAATAAAGGAGAAAGCGTTAGTTCTCTCAGAAACAGGGTATCACAATAGCAAAATTATTAGAAGGGGATTTCTTAGTACTGTCCTGGGAGCAGTTGTTCCTGTGCCTCAGATTTATGTCATTTATAATGGTACTTTTCAGTAAGACAATGTGATTTAACATTAATATCCAACTTCTAATGGAAAAGTATTAGGAAATAAATGAAAAGGGCTTAGTCATTTGCAGCAGCAAACTTTAAAGCAACTTGCTGCCTTGTAATTCTTAAGGACAAGGAAGGAATTTTCCCTCAGAGCAAACCCAGCCAATTACAGGATTTCTTTTGCTGGAACAGGGTGTCTGAAGCTGACAGAGACCACATAGTTCAAGGACTTAGGTGGGAGATGCTGCAATAACTTGGTGTTCTTTTGGCTTCTGCATGTCTTCTGTCTTCTGTATTGTATTTTCTTATATTCAATTCAATAATGTTAGTCATTTAATGACTAACATTAGTGAAAAGTTTTAAAAAAGCTCCAAACACTGTTGGCCTGTGTGATTCAGCTTAAACGTTGGGAGATTTTCTCTTTGTGTAGAGAAGACCTTGTGTAAAAAATACTTCTGGGCAGTCGCTGTTGGAATGACTGAGTGGTGATTGATTTGCTTTTCAGTTGTATCTGTCACAATGCAGGGGTCATTGGGACCAGTGCATGTGTGAAGGCAACCAGAAGAGAAATAGCTCCTCCTGACCATGACCATGTATGAATCAACTGGCTGTCACTTCTTCTTTTTTAAGACACACTTAAGAAACATAATACTAGAGATTACCCAAGAATTTTCAAATCATGGCCTTGCTCTTACTGGCTGTACTGCTGACTGTAGTTGGTACATTGCGACAGTTTATGTCAAATTTCCCTCTTAAGATGATGTCCAAATTAAATTTAAATTTGGACCTAAGGTTTGGTGAGAGAGACCCAAATGTGAGATGCTCTACCCAGCTCTCATATCCAAACATCTTTTCTTCTTCGTCCCAGGATCAAGAAGTACAAAAATTCTCTAAAGATGCCTAAACTCATAGTGAGGAGCACAGGTCTTGCTTTTAAGTGCCTCTGGTGAGAGCTAGATTGTTGACAGGTGACTTGAGGAGACATTCCTGGGTATCTATTTTTCAAGCTGTCATTTATGTGAGCCTTTTAAAATTACCTTTCAGTGACTTTGCTCAGAAGTTTTTTATTTTAAATAGAGACGATATAGCCTTTCTTCACTGTAAAACATGGCCCTCTGAGACATCCAGTATGTTTTAGTCAAGGTCAAATTGTCTTGTTTCTAGTGAGTCTTATGTAGAGATTGGATCTCAGGAGAAAAGAAGTGCATAAAGAATATAAATTCTTGGTGAGTGGTGGGTTAGTTCCACACAGATACTTTTTCTGCTTGAAGGGAATGGGGCCTTGAATGATACCTCTGTCCTGATTCACCACCTCTTCCTCTGTTGGAGGAAATAGAGATAATATAAGAGCACTGGGTTTGTAAAATTGTGCCAGTTTAGCACATAATTGCTGAGATCATACTTTCCACGGTGCAATTTTTGTTTTAGTAGGGGGATCTTGAAAACATGTCAGATGCTAAAGTAACGGTAACATGGAATTAGGATTTCTCTTTTTCAAGTGTTTTAGTAGCTGGTGTTAGAATAACAGTTGTAACAGCAACAAGAAAGTAAAATACAGGACAGGAGTGTCTGGATCAGTACTGAGGCTAGGTACCACACACAAGCCACAGAATCACTGCACCTCTTGGCTTTTGGTTCAGGAATTAACTACAGTACCATCCGCCTGTTCGTCTTTGGGTGTTGCCCTTTCACTTGACGAATTTTGATTTTTAAAAATAAAAAAAAATCAAGGGTCTGTGATTTGTAATTTCTGGCTGTCGCTTAGACCATGAGTGGGAAATTGACCTTTTTCAGGCAATGACCTCGAATATGTAGGAGTGAGTGGGAGTCACTGAGAAATAAGTTAACACATGAGTGAAACCTTGGAAGAGTAAGTAATAATCTGTTTGTTTTTAAGATGTTACAATTGTGTGGTCTGAAAAAAAACCAATGTTGATAAACAAATAATTTTTCTTTAAGCAGATCATCAAATGATAACCTTGGTAACCATTGTGTGAACTGTAAAATTTGGACAGGAATAAATTTATTAAACTGTCATGAAGTGAGAGGAAAACAATCAAATGTCTAAATCAATACAAAGTCTAGGAGCTGATAGAACAGCATATTTATAGAGCAGCCAGTAGTAGATGTGGTTGTGCATTAATGCTTCAGATGGATAAAGATGGTCGTTGGTGTAGTTACCACTTGTTGGAGGTTAGGATTTTCCTTTTTTTTCCCCTTCTTTCCTTGAGGGAATTTTGCCCTACTTGTTGCCTAAGAGATGGTAACAACTGGTATTTAAGAGACAAAAGAAGTGGACATGGTGGGGAGAAGAGTGCTGTTGGTTACTCTCTTAGCTAGGAGGTTTTCTTTTTGGAAGGACAGAGATACTGAGATTTTGGCCGGGGGGTGAGGGGGTGGCCTTGGTTCTTCTCACTCTCTGTCAGATCAGAGGGGAATGGTCAACTTGCTGCTTCTGTGGAGAGAATTCTCTGCCGCCGTGGAGTCCAGCCCTGTATGGCTTCGCCTGCTGTGAGTGAGCCTTTGCTTGCTAGAGCAGCCACTGAATTGGAACCTTATTAACAACTGACCTCACTGGAAGGGACCCTCACCATCTACTCGATTTCCTCAGGGAAAACCCGGGA
>VWYP01033971.1:0-80369 GCA_013400435.1 Pycnonotus jocosus | reverse complement strand
GGCCGTGCCCGGAACTGCCCCGCAGGGGAAGGTGCCGCAGCCCAGCGAGGCTGTGCCTGGGTTTGTGCTCTGCTCATCGGGGCTGCCGCTGCTCTGTTTGTTCGCATTGTTATACAGCTACACACCAGTAAGGAACTGTTGTTCCTCTCCCCATATCTTTGCCTCAAAGCTCTTTAATTTCAAAGTTATAATAATTTGGAGGGAAAGGGGTCATATTTTCTATTCCCAGGGAGGTTCCCACCTTCCTTGGTAGACACCTGTCTTTCAAACCAAGACATTGCTGTTGTTGCTCCAACTCTGAATGAGCAAAGATGAATGTACAGGTTCATCTATCCGGTTCCACAGTCAGCGAGCCAATAAAAATGTCATTAAAACAGCCAGAGTGTTCAGAGACAGGGAGCGAGACCTAAGCCTGAGGTGTGCTGTTCCCTGAGCACTGCTTTGTTAAATACACTTCCCAGCTTTTGGATCTTCTGCTGAAGTCTTAGAATGTAATAAAAAACCCAGTAAAATGAAAAATGAATCTGTGAAATCTAGTTTGAATCATCTTGTGTAAATATGCAATTTAAAATTAGGTGGGGTTTTTCAGTCTAGTAGGTATAAGATATTCAATGACATTTTTGCCTCCTTCCTCTTTATAAGAAAATGAATAAATGGGGGTAGCTGGGGGAGATTATGAGCATATTAGAGACAAAAGTTTTCTACTTGACTCTTTTAACAAACCACCCTCACTTAGCAGATACACAAATGTACAGAAAGGGTTTTTTTCCAAAGTTATGAATGTTTACTTTAATTTGAATTCAGCCTTAGGGTTCATTAATTGTCTTGAATCCAAAACAAGATGAAAAATAATTTAGGGACTGACACTCCAATTTCAAACGTCCTTATCCATTTCTTTATATCCTCCCTTTTGTCCTTGCTTCGAAGTCAAGCCAAACACAGTTTTGCTTGCTTTTGTTTTGAGACCTGTTAAATCCCGTAGTTCTCCCTCTGCTTTTCTACTGGGTTCGAAGCTGGCTTCAGTTTGTTGTTCAGAGCCAGCTCCAAGTGTCCTGAGGATTACAGATGCCTTACCACCAGAACAAAGGAGACTGCTTTGTGAACTCTGGCAAAGCTAAGCCCTTCTTCCTATTTCCCGTTGAGAGACTAGGCCCAGTGTGTAACTATTCCCTTGAAATAGAGAATTACAGATCTTAGTTTCAGTGTGAAAATATAAAACAATTTTTCTTTGCACTGTGGAGTGGTTCTTTCTTTTCTTCCCTCTTCCTGTTCCCTATATGACCCCTACTACTTCTTATAGAATTAGAACCCACTAGAAATCAACTCCTGTGGAAAATGAATGGTTTGGAAACATTTCAGAAAAGACAAATTATCAAAAGACCCACTTCCAGACCCATGGGTTTATTTCCTTTACATGTGTGTGGAAAATGTCACCTGACAGGTTTGTGTGGGTTCCAACATTCTCTGCTTAGGTACAACTCTTCTTTACCTGGCCTCGCAATGCTAAGATTACCACTAGAAGTCCTCCAGCGTCTTCCTCATCCACCTGGAAGCTGCTTGCTTTTTATTCCTTTTGGCCACTGTTTCTGACAGCAAGGTTACCTGTAGCTTTGCCATTGTTATTTGTTGTTCTTGTGTCTGGCTTTCCTCATTAAAAATGGCCATATAACCTTTCCTGCCAGCCAGACACTGCTGGGAGCACTGACCTCCCCCACCAAGCTCCATGACCATGTACTGAAAAACAAGAGTGGATCCTCCTTTTAATAATTCATAGGCCATCTGTTTAGCTTCTGAAAGAAGAAAAGCAAAACCATGGAGTTTGTACTAGTTTATCTACATAGCTCTACCACAAAAAAACCCCCCAAAACCAAAAAAAACCCAAACAAACAAACAAACAACCCCCCCCAAACCCCCCAAACAAACAAACAAAAAAACAACCCAAAAAAGAACCTTACCATAAACAACTTAAATGCAGTTCATGGAGGAGAGTACTTGTGGACACAGGGATCCTGAACATTGTTGGGAAGAAAGAATTGGATGCCTTCCCAACACAGCAGCTCTATGGGTTTCCTGAGAGAACTCTTTAGGTGAGCTCCCATCAGTGCCCTGTGTGGCCAGGACTACCCTGTTCCTGTCTGTTTGCCAGGTGCCAAAAACAAAGTTGTACCAATCCTCTTTGTGATCTCCCTCCTGAGTTCTCCCTCAAGCTGCCAACTTTAGAGAGCCCCTTTATGCCTCCAGAACCCAGCAGGCAGTAAAGACACCAAGAAAAAATCAGCACAGATGCATCAGCTGCTCAGAGAACTGAGAGATGAAATCTAATGCCCCAGCACTGGGGAACAGCTCGCCCAGTACAGGGAGGAATGGCTTAAAACTTCAGCAGACTTCAGCTTCCAGACTTCTTCAAAGCTGAGAAAAACAGCAAGGCTGATTGTTTTTTTCAACACCTGGCTACTTTTACATGTGACTTGTAATATCACTGCTTCCCAGAGCTGACTAGATTAAAGGAAGACTCCTGACATCCCTGCAGAAATTGCCCTTTTCTGGACTACCAGCAGTAACAGTAATGTGAGTGGCTGGTGAAGAAGCATCCATGAAGCTTTCAAGTCTATTGCTTTTGGCTTAGTGAGGGCTTTCTTCATCATGAGCCTGAATAGATTTATTGTCTTGGTCATGGAGTGTGAACAAAAGTGATAGTACTCACCAGGCACTTAGTTTCCTCAATTCTACTCAGTTCTAATTGTAACTAATGAAAAGCATACTGCATTTTAGGTTGTGCTTCCAGGAAGCATTTTAAATAGAAGTAGCCTCCAGCACTGTTCAAAATGCAATCTAAATAATGCAAGATTGTTAGGAGAAAATGCAGCACTATTAAATAACACCAAGTAATGGACAACTATTCAAAGACATTATTTTTTATTAGACTGGATCATTATTGCTGGGTGCATGTGACCTTACTTGCACTCAGTAATACTTATAGTCATTCAGGAAAGCTAAATAGCCATTACTGATTAATTACTATTGATTATACTGAGTGGTTGTATCCATATTTTGTGGATTTTCATTGCTGTAAAAACTCTCAAATATGTTTTGTTTTCTCCCTACAAGAAGGATAACCCTTTTCAAAAGATAATTTAGGAGAAAGTTGACTTATTTTCCCTAAATTACATAAGCCCACCCCAAATTATGGATTGTTTTCGGTCCAAAGAAATTTTCTTTCAGGTAGAATAGTGTGTTTTGTGCAGTTTGCGAGAATGAGACTTTATTACAGACTCTTAACTGAAATACATAATGTCAGTGTGCAAAGTGAGCCTTTTCACTCGGAGGTGAGGGAATGGACAAAATATCCACCTCTTCTTACACAGATGTACAGTTGGCATTTTGAAGAGAAGTGAGTAGGAAGGACGAAATCTGTGGTTTTGCTGAATGCATAACACTAATGACGCTGAAAGTGGGATGTTTCTGAAAATTGCCTCCTGGTTTGCCTTGCGTATTGCTCTGTCTGCCAGTACCTGCTCATGCCACACCTTTGACAAGAACTCATTTGCAGTGTTTTGCCAGCACTTGTTTAGCATGAAACTTCGAGCTCTGGGGAAGTGTCCCTGTAGACCTTCCTATTTTCTTCCCAACTACAAGCTCCCTTGACAGAAGGAAATATAAGAGATTTGTCATGGAGCATGTTGGAGGTTTTTTGGTAAAAAATCACTGTCCTAAGTCTAGTTGGTGGAAGTGAGCAGCCAGCATCTGTAGTGTCAGGGTATGACTGATGGATCACATTCTGGGTGCACAGGGCACCCTCTGGTCTTTGCTGAATCAGTTTGGGCAGAGCTGTGAGAGAGGAGGTAGTGGCAAAACCAAGATACCTCCCACAAGAGCTCTCCACAGCTCCTTTCAATGGGAGTGAGCACCCAGCATGACAGGTTTGCTCCTGGCTTTCTTGGTAGTGGCACAATCAGTTAAAAGGACAGAATGATGCACGGTGGGAGGAAGAGCCTTGTTATATTGTGGCTTTTTCTCCATGGCACAGGATGAGGGGCAGAGCTGGCAGCCTGGGCTGCAGCTGCCCTGCCCAGAGTGCCAATGCCCCACAGGACATCAGGATATGTGTCTGATAGTCCTGTTAAAGCTGCACGGCTGAAGGAATTTAATCCTGTTTTCATGATCATGTGGAAAAGAACTGGTTGTGTTTATTGTGCCCTAATATTAGGAACAGCTCTCAGGATTCTTGGGGTTCTTTGGTACCCCATGCCCCAGCAGCCACTGTGCTGTGGCCAGAGAGGGATCCTGGAGACCTGATTTTTGTGACAGGATTTGCAGCCATGTACAGCCCATGCTGGAGTGGGCGAGCACATGAGGAGAAAGAGGTGGTGGGGAGATGTTATGGGCAGACCACAATCCCCCAACTCCACCCCTGCACCACTTGGGGAGGTAGAGGTAGAGGAGGAAAAAGAGGGTGTGAGTTGAATGTGTTTTAGCTTTTTCATCTTTCTCGCCATCAAACCTATTATAATTTGCAATTAATTAAAATATTTATTTTCCAAGTGAATTCTGTTTTGCCTGTGACAGTAATGGGTGAGTGGTCTCCTTGTCTTTTTCTTGACCCATTAGCTTTTTCATTTTATTTTCTCCTCCCCATCCCGTTGTGGGGTGTGAAGGGTGCAGCTGATGGGAGGCTGGCAGCTGGTCCCGGTCAACCCACCACAGTATCACATGCTGTGGAATTTTGTCCAGGGGTTCCTTCTCAGGGAGGAATCCTTCCTGTGTTATGTGCTTTAACATCCAGCACATAACCCTTCTTCTCAAGTGTGTAGCACTGCACACTGGAGTGAAACCTCCTGAAGGTGGGAGAGAACAAGGGTGAGGATAAGTGTGGGGGGGATACAGAGGAAATGGGACAGTGTATCCTGACCAATATTTGAGGTGCCAACAGGTTCCTGTGTTCGTAGACTTACAAGCTTGAAAGACCTGCTGTGCTGGATTGGATAACTTGTCAACAATATTTCTTCAAGGTTCTTCATAGTCTTCACAGTCAGTCAGAAGTGTGCCTTTATGTTTCCTAGTAATTCCTCTGTGCTGGGAATGCACAGCATGGCTGTCACTATTTGAATGTCTCACTCAAGTGTTTGTGAAAATGAGAGCTTAACAAAGAAACTTACTGTTACCAAAACAAGCGTGGTGAAAAGAGGGCCGGATAAATGAAACCATCTTTCTGTCCCTGCAGAAACTCAACGTATTGCATGAAGGTGTCCATGTCCTTGACGGTAGCTGAGAATGAATCTGGGCTTTGCTACAACAGCAAGATCAGATATCTGGAAAAATCAGAAGTCACTAAGAGAAAGACAATCTCCTGTCCTGATATCGAGGATTACAAAACAGCCGGTCAAGAGCCCGATGTGGTGTGGTACAAGGTAACTATTGCTGTTTTATTGCTGTTGTGCTGAAACTGCCCAGAACTTGCACTGTTTTCAGTGAGGCTTAGAGCTGACTTTCTCTGAGGCATCAGTGGTTTGTGACTGGTCTGGAGAGTATTCTCCCAGTATGCCAGTTTTGCAGGTAAAACTACCCAGCATAGTCATTGTCCAACAGAAATCAGGATCAAGGAAAATGTTCTGTGAGAGAGCTCACGGGACTTCTCTGTCAGCAGAACCACATTCCCAAACCACAGTGCCTCTGTACCAGTTTGCACCTGCATGTGGTGTCTCCCTGAAAGATACTGGAGTGGAAAAAAAGGGAGGCACCTGCAATGGAGCCAAAGGCATATCAGCACCACCAAGCTTTAGTTGTGCTGCCCAATTAATTTTTATGGAGTCTGTCGGATAATTTCACTAAGACTTGTAAATTTTCACCAAAGTCTCCTGGAGTCTGCACAGAAGTCTGCTGAGGTTCATTGAGTAACTGTTGTGAAGTCAGTTAATTTTAAATGAGGTCAGTTAGACACTTTTACTACTTGCCAGGTAACTCCTCTGCCTGTACCTTCTCCAAGGCCTGTCAAGTACCATACACCACTTTCATCAGCAGATGTACTGGTGATGTGTTTCTGTGGCTCCCCAAGAAAGAAGGAGAATAAGTAAAAAATGAGTTGGCTGGCAAACATCAGGTAATGAGACCATAACAAGGTCTAGCAAATTTTGCCTGTTGTCTGGACCTGGGTCAAAGTCTGATATTTGAAAAGCCCTCAGGTATTAGCTGAGGGCTAAGACCCTCAACTAGAGATGAATAAAGAGCTGAGAGTCAGAAGGAACCAGAAATAGTTGGGTAAGAGGAACAGTTCAGTGGGATTTGTCGAAAATAGAGTTTGGATTGTAGGAGTTTAGGATAAGCTTGGTTCAGGTAATACAGACAGAAAACACACAAACTAGTTAAAACCTAAATTTATAATGCTTGATTTGCCAGCCTCAATGACATTCTTTAAAGAAAACTATTTTTTATGAAATAGGCAATATGGGCAGACTAGCAGATTTTTTCCTCCTTAGCATGTTGCAGCTGAAAAGAGCAATTATAAAAATTGTCATTTATTTGGTTTTTTACAGAAATCTCACATATCTTATAGTTACAAAATGTGTGCCATAACCCACTGTTAGTGTGAATAAAGTTTTTCTTTCAGCAGTTGAAGCTCTTTCTCTCAGCATATGGGTTGATATCTTCAGTGCTGTTCATATGTCAAATATATGATTTAGTTAATCATAGAATATCCTGCATTGGAAGGGGCTCACAGGGATCATTGATTCCAAATCCTGTCTCTGCACATGAAGTCTGAAATCAGACCAAAAAGGATACCGAAGAGAAGCTGTTTCTTGCCGTCTCTACCTTGGTATTACTGAACACCGGACCACTGAAGATCTCGATTTTTTGCAAAAGCACATTGAAAAATAGGCTGGCAGAAATGATTTTCAGCTGTCATGGAGCAGAAATGAGTCTAAAAAAGATGCACGTGCAGCCACACACCAGTGATGCTTTGTACTGACCGAGACAGGGAGTTGATGGGTCTGTTCCACAATCCCACCCGTGTTGTCTGGGTGTCACACACAAGTTGTGTGACACCAGGCTGGAGTGTGACAGCTGAGTGACAAATCATCACTGAGGTGAAACTGAACAGAATTGATGTCACTGGATGATAACAGTGAGACAATCAAAGTCGACATCCTTTAGTGTGGCTTGGTAGTGAAAAGAGACATGGGTGAGATAACCTACTACATATACCTTATCTATAATTAACAATAATGAGTTATCAGTCTGGCTCTTAGAGAAACATCTTTGTTACCTAGACCTGAGTCAGGAAGCTCAGCAGTGTGCAATAGCACACACACAGAAGGTGTGTGTCAGGTTATCCCTTGAAACTTGTTCCCGAAAAGAGTTTTGGACATTCTAGAGACTATTATGTTACTGTTAATAAAATCTGCATATTCAAAAGTGCAGAAGTCCAGTTTCTAGAAAATATATAATTATATGGATTTCCAAATAATTTGGTGAATACTGGGGTAACCCCTACAAATTGCAGTCTGGGACTTTAGACCATGCTGTGGGAGGCACATGAGTAACAAAAAGCAGCTCCCTTCATCTGAAGAACAGAGTAATATGTTATCCTGCCTTAGGATAATGACTTTCCAAGGGAGGCATCCATTTCTGGTCATAGCACTCTGGATCCTCAAGCTTTCCCCCTGCCTTGGATTTTAAGCTCGATATGTACATAAAGGCACCTTCTGGAGTAAATCTGCTCCAGAGGGACTGGTGGGAGCCAGGGGGAGGGTGGGGGGTGGTATTCCTTTCCATTATGCTGGAATGATTAGAGATTTTCACCCAGACAGAGAGCAAAAGTTGTTTAAAATAGAACAGTAGATAGATAAATAAATATGAGGAAGTCCTTGAGATTTCCTTCTTTATCCCTTCTGCTGAAAAGAGGAATCCTTGTGTTCATGAGAACCTGCCAGTTCACTGGTAGTGAGGGAGTTTGGACTTGTGACCTGTGAAACACCATCAGACAGGACAGTGATGATGCCAGCCCAGTGTGTGCAGAACCTGCTCTGCCTTCCAAAAGGCTTCTTTGCGTTGAGGGATTAGTGACTCTGAGCTAGTAATTGCATCAATTTACTGGGAGTTAACTGTAATTTAAACATGCTCTTAATTATGCCTGAACAGAATTCCACATGCCCACCCAGTACGTAAAATAACATTTGCTGTGAGGATTTGTTTTAACAGTAGTGTGAACTTCACTTCTGGCTAGAATTACACTGCATTAAATATTTATTTTTAAAGATTTCCCCAATTAATGCCATTGATATGTGCTCAGCTCAGTTATGCCTATTAGAACTGTTTTGACAAGACGTATGGGATTTTTTTTTTTTGAAGTAAATGTGTGTGTCAAAGCATGATTGAATGAATGGGATTTAAGAGTAAGAGCAGTTTCAAGAAAAATAGCTGGCAGAGGGAAAAGGTATATTACATCTTGAGTGTGGAGTCTTAATCCATTTCCATCATGTCTGTTCTACTACTGGGTTGAAAGAACAATCAAAATGTCAGGTGAAGGACAGGTAGTTGTTATCTACCCAGAAAAATGGACTTTTGAGGTACTGCCACTTAGATTTCAATGAAGACAAAAAAAAAAAAAGGCAAAAAAAAAAAAAAAGGCAAAAAAGTGCACACCTTAGTNNNGCAAAAAAAAAAAAAAGGCATAATAGTGCACACCTTAGTTACTGGGGGGGAAAAACCCCAAAACATTTAGACATCTAAGGAAAGTAAGTAGTCTAGAAAAAGAAACTTGCAGATTCTTCTAGCAGGTAAGCATATTGCAGAAGCAGAAAAGAGCAATTAGTTGGATAAAGCTTTTGGGGAGAACTTAGACCACCTTCCAGTACCTGAAGTGGGCTCAGGAGATGATTGGAGAGTGATTTTTCACAAGAGCATGTAGTGAAAGGATGGGAGGGAATGGCCTTGGTCTGAAGGAGAGTTTAGATTAGATATTAGATTTCTTCTGGTGGGAGTGGTGAGGCACTGGCACTGGTTGCCCAGAGCAGCTGTGGACTCCCCATCCATGGAAGGGTTCAGCACCAAGTTGGATGGGGCTTGGAGCAACCTGGTTTACTGGAAGGTGTCCCTGCCCATGCAGGGGGGTTGGAATGAGATGATTTGTAAGGTCCCTTCCAACCCAAACTGTTCTGTGATTCCCTGAAATAAGTCATACAATTGAGCACTTACCCTTTTAGGGAAATTAACAGACCTCCTACAGTAAAGTATAGATTGTTTTCACAATATTAAAACTAGTAAGAATTTTGTTTCTCAGCCATTTTCCAGCCTCACCCCTTTTTTGCTTTCAGTTTTGTGTATTAACTATATAAACAAGCATTTTCAACATACTTTTTAAAAGCCTGCATAGTCAACCAAATAAAAAATAATTAGCTGAAATTTGGAAAAGAAAGGCTTATAAATAATCTTTAATAGGAAGTGTTTCAAGAAGATACAGAAAAACAAAAAAAATAGGAAATTAGTGGTACAATTCCACCAGAACAATTCCTCTATGTGAAACCACAGTAGCACAAACATTGTTTTTGCTAAACCATTCATCTTTGTAGTAGTAAAGGTGTCATCCTTCTTATTGTAAACTTGCATATAAAAATATAAAGCACATAAAAATATATCTTTCATCTCTTTGTTCCCATACTTAAAAAAATAAAGCAGAGAATATAGAACTGGTAACACATAATAGGTTATTTCAGTGCTGCATTAAAGGGTGCATATCTGAAATATGCTTACTTTGTGTGTTCTGGGAATTGTATTGCTTCTAAATTAGGATTGAATAGGACTGAACTGTATTCTTTGCCCAGTGTTCAGATTTAACCTACACTCCAAGTAGGTGGTTGATGTACCTTTCAATAGAACTAAAATATCAAGCTCAAATCAGAAAGGATTTAGTGGCATTTCCTGGCTCAGATTTGTGTCTTGAGTGAGTCTCAGCACAGTAGATGGGATCTAGATTCTGGTCATTCTGTATCACCAGTGTTAATTAAAATTGACTGGTAAGAGAGATGGTGCTTCCCTTACAGCTGTACTTTGGAAACAGAGAGAGGTAACAGAGATCACTCTGTGACCTGCAGTAGCGTTGCACAGCTTCTGAATCTGAAATCTGATGATACTGTAACTGAATTTGGCCTCTTAGGGACAGAGAGATTTCTTCAGTGCTCCATTTTCAAGTGCAAGGCCAGAAACTATCAGTTCTGTGGTTTTTTTGTTGTTGTTGTGGGTTTGTTGTTTGTTTTTTTTTTTTTTTCCTGTTGTCCTTTAATTTAGAATCTGACGTGGATTCGGAATGCGTATGGAGTCCATGAAAAATTTATGTTTGTGTCATGCTGATCTCTTACTGTGGTAAGAGATCAATATATTTGCATGTTGACATATTTTCTTGTTTGGTTGTTTTCTTAAGAGAAAGCTTTGTTCTATTTTGTTTTATGTGTTTCTGACACTGCTGTTGCAGACGAGCAGAAAATGGGCCATAGGTGTGGGCATGTCACCAGTCTCTGAAGTTGCTGAGGCTGTTGTAACTGATGTGAGACTGCAGCAATCTGAGAGCTTATTCCAAGATGCCACCTTGAGAGAGGGAGTAGAGAGGCATTGAAGGTACTCAGGCCCTATCTTGCTTTGTGTTTCCTGAGTACAGGATTAGCCAGAGCTTCTAGAACTGCTGGGACTACTGAGTGCTTCAGAGAACTCGAAAAGTATGATTTTATTGCAGGCAGAAGAGGCTTGATGTTAAAGGTATTTAGAGACAATAAATCTTAAGGTGCCACTTTCAAGAGACAACTATTAGACTTGGCCCATGCTTTTTGTTCAGAGCATTCCAAGAACGATTCAATCATGAATGCTCTTCATCTGAAGGGTAACTGATCTGCCTGCAAGGATCCAGTGTATAAGAAGAGGAGACCTGCTTCTTGCACTGTATTGCACCCTATCCAGAAGGACTCAAACTCTGTTCCAGTCAAAAGCTGTTCCACAATTTGTAGCAATGAACCTAAATCTGCCAAACAACAGCTAAGGACCCTGTGGGTGAAGCCTGTGGGAATTGCAGGCTATCAGTACTATGTCCTGCATCAGAATATGGGGGAGATGTTGCAAAGTGCCTGGTCTTGGGAAAAGGCTGAATCAAAGCTCAGCAGATGTTGGAGAAGCTAGTGATGAGAAATAAGGCTATAAGGAAACTACACTTCTGAATTTTCTCAAAAAACTGCTGTTCTTCCTGTTTTCTTCTATAGGTAAGTGGTTCTGGCTTGGGACTGTGTTTAAAATTTGCCTTCAGGCTAGCTCTTAACAGATGCTGCCCTTACTCTCTTCAAATAGAGACACATTTTAATGGTCCATCCTAAAGGAGAGGTCTTGGCAGTTGTTATGAAGAAAAAGAAGATACTTAACCATTGCTTGAGGGCACCATGTATTAAACACAGCCCAAGTGATACAGTAGGAATAACTGAACCTTAAAAAATTTCTGTTTAATTTCAGTCTTCAAATTAGTTCTAGTTTCAAATCTCTCTGCTTTCTGAAATTATATTTAAATTTTAATTACAAAATAGATCTAGGTGATTGTTTCCTTATGTATAATATTGACAATCTGATCAAGCAACACTGTCTTATGTTGTACAATCCAGGTAATTTTGGCACTGGATTTTTTTCTGCAGGAATGTGAGCCAAAAATGTGGAGAAATGTTGTAATTCAGAAGGGAAATACTCTCTTAATTCAAGAGGTCCAGGAAGAAGATGGAGGAAATTATACCTGTGAACTAAAGTTTGAAGGCAAACTTATACGAAGAACAGTTGAATTTAAGGTTACTGGTAAGAATCTTTTTTTCTATGCCAGTAGGAATAAAGCTTTGAAATAATAAGGAAAAAAGGTATTCATGTGTTGGTGAAATCTGCTGGAGAATCTATTTGACAGAAAGTAAGTCCAAAGCAAATCCCAGTAGCTGAGCAGTCCCAGACTCAGGGAAATTTACATCAAGATCTTCTAAAATTCCACAGAAGAGTATTTCTACCTTTTGCTGTGTACAAAACCTGGAAGTGCTCTATATTTTTAAGCTTTCATTTAATTTCTGAGGATCAACTTTTCTAGTCTAGGGATTGTCTTTAGTGAAAAGCTTGGCACAGCCTATTCCAAGAATGAAGTTAACAATATTGGACTGTCAAAACAAAGTAACTTGCTTGTCAGGTGGTCATATACTCTATGGTTCTGACTTCATGCAGTATTTACCAGACAACAGTATTTTTCTGTCTATTTTTGCCAAGTACCAAAAATGAACAGCTAAATAAGGTATTGTCTACTGATATATTCCTGCTCCCTTTTCATCCCACTGTACAGTACGACATCGATAATTATTATTTTTCCATTTGTGGAACTTTGCAAGTACCTGGAAATGGTTGAGGTTTTCTTCAGCCTTTCACACAAAACCATATAAACAAATGGTTAGGTATTTCCCCACATACTGATTAAAAGGGGGCCCTACTCAAAGCAGTGACTGGTAGAATTTCTCTTTCTTATATCAAGCTAAATTATTCCATATGATGTTTCTAATATGTTCTTGAAAAGGAATTCTTCCCTTTATTTTGAGTAGAATTTGGGTTTTTATTCTTATCATTATTCCTCATTTTTAGTGAGTTCTTTTCCCTGTGTGCCTTATGTCATTTGACCCTTTATTACCCATTTTTGACCATGGACAGAACTATAAAGTATTGATTTGACCTACCTGACCCTAGACCTGAGATATGAATGAAGATACAGTGAATGAAGATATAATACCTGGTTTGTGGATAGTTGCTACCCTAAGTAGCATGCTGGTCTTCAACCAAAATGTGAACTAGGTTTGACAAAGTGAAGATGAGATGCAGTTAACTCAATTCCTCACAATAGATATTCTATGCTCTCCCTCTCATTATGACCTTGCTAGAAGTCGTGTTCTCTTCATTATTTAAACACTATGGTGTATTTATGCTTCACAATTTAATGAATTTGCCCTAAGCTAAATATAATATTTATTACTGTTATTTCTCTTGTTAAAAAGTTTATTATCTGAATTATTTTAAATGTATATCTGAAATATATAAGCGCTCTCCTTTTTGCAAAATGCTTGAGAAGCAGAAGATTTTTCCCTTTTAATTTGGTGTTAATTCATGTTGCATTAAATTTTGTTTCGTTTATAAAAGCACACATGTTTGTAAACACCTTTTCCAGGTGGAAATGTTTGGGAGACATATCGGATGTTATATGTTTGCTGGTTGAATCTCTCTAGATATGTGAAAGAGGCTAGAAAGGTTCTGTGAATGAAAACCTAAAAGTGTGAATGAGAACTACAAATGTAATAGAACCATGTAAGCATATCATCTTACAGCTTGGTTGAGTAAGTTTGTTTCTCCTAGTTTTGTTTTGTTTCAATTTGTGAGTTTTACATGTGTGGGTTTAGATCTTTGTGAGGGAGAGGTCAAAGAAAACTTGTGCAACAAACAGCAAAGGATTGCTTGTGTTGTGTGGCTGTCCAAGCCAGGTGGGGGGGTCCTGAGGTCAGAAGGTACATGACATCCTCAGGGCCTTGGTTGAATAAATGTTGTGGTCCTTCATAGACTCATCCCAGTATGTCCAGGTCTTTCTTGTAGTGGAATTGGTGTTGCACTGGGCCTCACTTTTCATCTGTCTGAAAATGAGTTCTCATCAAAATATTGTACCAGGAGAAGCTAGAGGGAGAACCTGAGCTCCAGCTTCTGAACCTGCTGGTCTTTAAAATCACTGTTAGTAAATATTGCTGATGGCTGGGGTAGAATTGTCTCTGCTAGACTGCAACACAGATGTGGGGAAAAGGATCTTGCCTGCTGCTTTCTTCTGAAGAAGCTTTGTAATGCTGTCTCTATTACTGGTACTTATTACCATGCCTGAATTGGCATTTATTGGGAAGTGTCTGAGTTCCTCTAACATAAAGATTTTGAACAGAAAGGCTCTGTTGGGCACTGCTAGCAGCCATGGTAACCTGAAATTGTTATTGAAGAGTTATTCCAAAAGTGAAATAGGTAACTCCACGTCTCCCTTGAGCAAGGAGAGATGCACTGCCATGGAGCGAGAGAAAGCTGGCTTACATTCCCTTTTAGTCTTTCAGGTGTTTGCTAAAGTACACAGTACACAGTACTGATGTACAAAGTACACCAGTTAGGTGGATGAAGTTATTTATCTTTTGATTGTAAGACAAAGATCTTTTCTTCTTTGATGTCACATCAAATATGGTAGGTGGGGTTTTTAGTGCTTTGTGAAGATTCTGGTAGTTATGTAAGTAGCAATATGAAATATTTGCTATTCATAGCTAAATGGAGAATGGGCATCTAAAGTAAATCTTGAAATCAGAATAAATGCAGTGCTGTCATAACAGAAGTTACATCAAAAGCTTTAGGAAAATTTCAAGATGCAGGAGCCAGATGCACCATTTTAACTTGCTCTTGGTAAAACTAATCAGAATAGTTAATGAGATCCCAGACAAATGCAGCAGTTTTGCTGAAGATGTGATCCCACAAGCCAGCCTGATCAAAGTTAACAGCAGACAAGAGAGCAGTTGTGGGCCAAGTGAAGGATGACTGCTGGTTTAGTATTCATATCAGTGTTGCCTAAGGATTTAGTTCAAGTAGAGGCTTTCAGTTGGGGTCACAACCCTGCTCTTATTATTAGTTATCCAGCAAAGTCCAGTGATGTCATTAGAGCTATTAGAAGGTGTTGCCTTGACTTGCTGTGCCAAAGTGTCAGCACAGTTGTCTTAGTGGCTGTGCCTGTGGCAGGGAGCTGCAAGGACAATGTGTGCTTTCCTTGGATCCTGTCTTGCCTTCTGGTCTTTGCAGACCCAAATGGGAGATCTCAGTGGGCCAGTTAGAGGTAGGAGGGCAGTTCCTCCTCCCTTTCTTCTGTGACTAAGTCATGATATGAGCAGCTATGAGAAAATTTGTAAGAAAGAAATCTCCGGAGTCCTAGAGGGAAGCTGAAAGCTATCAGTGTGTGATGCCTGGCCAGGGGAAGACAGACAGAGGGACCTGAGTGGTATTGGCAGGTGAGCAGAGCAGAAAGCAAACAAGTCAGATGTCATTTTCAGGAAGGGTCTGTTGGACATAGGGCTGGCAGTGTCATTGTCTGGCTGTAGTGGGTAATGAACAGCTGGGTGTGATTCAGTTGATAAAAGGCTTCAGAGGCTGTAGCTACTCAGGGCTGTAAGGGAAAGGCTTGCAGCCTGGAATATATTTGAAAAATATTTTGACATGAAGTATTTATAGGGACAGAATCCTGAGCTACAATACAGCACTAATGAGCAGTGCCTAAATCTTGGTGTTTGGGTGCATTTAACAATAATAGATTGTCAACAAACCAGCTTTTTCATCACTAGTTCTTCATGGTTTGTTTTATTATGCAGACAGATGTGAAACAAGTCTTGTCAGCCTTTTTTGCCGAAGAAACATGACAACAGTGTTATCTCTTAGCAAATAACACATAACCCTTCAGTCTATGTAAAAAATATATATTTATACTATTTCACTTGTAACTTTGGTGTGACAAACAAAAGAGATTAGAAATTGTGATCTAGGGTTCTAAAGAGTAAAAATGTAACAGCAACTTCATCTTTAATTAGATAATAAATTTGAGTGCACCTATTTAGAAAGAAACTGAATGCACTCATATAAAGTTACAGATAATCTACATTATTAGAATTTATTAAAATTACAGTTATTCAGGAATATCAACAATCAAAAGCATGTTAATTCACATTTTAAATGCCAATGTTCGTTGAAGAACTGTTATACTATTCAGATTAAAAGGAAAAACCCAAACATAGGAAGTAATGTTGGTTTTGAAAGGCAATTTATGAATCTTCCTGTTTTCCCCAGCCCTACCAACAAGTTTACTCTGTCTTGATGCACAGCAATGTTTCAATAGCTTTGAGGGTGAAAAGGTGCCATTGTGAAAAACAACTGCTGTGTTTATCTGCTCCTCCAGCACTCTTTTTGCTTTGGAACCCTGGTCTGTAAGGGCACAGGCCGAGAATAAGATGCAAGGAGATATATCTTGGAGGTTTGGAAAAGGTGATGCCTCTGAGAAGGGAACAAGAAATGCTCCCTTCTGCTCTCACAATGTGGCCCGGGTGCCCCTGGCAGATGAGGCTGTTTTGCAGGGATGTGTTTATTCAGGGACAGCTGTGCTAGTGGGGGAGGTTGCCTTGTTCTTTTTGCTGCCTGTGGAAAGAGGTGATTTGTGAGCTTGTACTGGTGAATTATTTTCCAGTATGACAGCAGAAGGTGGCCATCTGACCAACTTCATAAACTCCTGGTGATGGATTGGAGTGACATGCAGGAATTACTGGACCACTCTGTCCAGGAGCTCTGTCCTCCAAGTTTCCTTCATCCTCTACTCAGGCATATTTTTCACAGGCTGCTAAAATGCCTGGCTTTTCCTAAAAGTCATTTATGCAGCAATATCTGTTTTGACCATTGTAAATGACAAATTATTCCACATGGCTACTTGAGTTGAATGATTCTGCCTGAATTCACTCTTTGATCATGGTTTTTCAATTAAATCCTTTCAAGTCTCATTACATCTCTCACTTTTCAAATTACACCTGCTGCTGTTCCTAGATTTTGTTTGTGGGTTTGGGACCCCTTTATTAGCAAAAGTAGTTGATGGTGATCTGCTGTTGTTAAACCAAGGGGGTGAATTGGATTTAGAAAGGCAAACAATTAGTTGGACTTTCCAGCAGCTCTAGTGCCATAGAGAGAGAAGCTACCACAAAAGAAATAAGGATATGAGTTAAAGTATCTCTGCCATTTGGTAGTGGTTGTTTTTCTGCCCATTTTTAATTTTCTGTTAACTGGATATGCTGCTTTACATTATTAGAAGTTGAGGTCAATGACACATTTGCAGCATTTACTGGGTGCTGATCAGAGTCAAATTTATACCTGCAGTAATCTGTAAGTGCACTCTAGGCCTTATAAGTTTATAATGGATAAGGTATTGTCACCAAAGTCGTGCAAATGACGTATTGACTGACAACAATTTTGGCTGCTGACAGTTTCCGGAACAACCACAGCAAAAAGTGTTAAGATAAATTAAAGCTTATTTAAACTTATTTAAACATGGAAGTCCTTCCAAGTCCTTTGGAATTGAGACTATTATAAGGGATTTATTTTTGTGGTGTCAAATATAAGAGTTGGTGTTTGCTTAAAAATCTGAAAACATGTAATTGTGATTCCTTCCCAACAGCATTATGTTTTGGCATAAACAGTTTAGTAATCTGCAATGAATTTATGAAATGGTTCAGTATTGCTTAAGTAGCTACTTATCCAAAAATCCAGTTTAGCTCTGAAAGGTCACTGATCTCCGCAGATGATTTGTAGATGTAATTAAAAGCAGGGCCAGCATAAGATTCAGGTTAAAAAAGCAGGTGGCTGAGGAGCAGAAGCTGGACTGAGCATCCCCAGCAGTTTTGTGCAGTGACAGGTCCTGTGCTCAGGACATGCCTGAGCTCTGGTGTGCAGGGGTTCCTTAGTTTGCTGTGAAGGAGCTTTTCCAGCAGAGCCAGTTAACTTGTTTGCATGGATTTTGGTACCCAAACTAACTCTGACATCTCTGCCTGGCATTGCACTCTGCTGAGAAGGCAAAGCCTCTGGATCCTGACAGAGGCTGGACATGCTTCCATTCTCCCATAGTTGCTGTATTTTCTGAGCTCCAGAGCCTTTTCTTTGGAGATAGGATGAAATAGCTATTGTTGGCACCATTTAATCATCAAATGAGGCAGGAACATCAATTAGAGCACTGTGTGAAAATAACATTAATTTCCATTTATGTAATTTTAACATCAAAGGTCATATTGCAATACTTTGCTTTTCTGATTTTATGTTAAATTCCTTCTTTGTTGTAACCCAATATATTTTATTTTGACTTGTGGCTGTACTATTTTTAGTAACTCATATCGCTATAATGTATATTACTGAAATTTTTCAGCATTTCTGAATTGAGCTGTTTTGAATGTTTCTGTAAATTTTATTTTTAATTGATATTTTGTAGGAAATTTCCTGTGAGATACCAAAATTTTCCCCAAATGCAAGCTCTGGTTCCTGTCAGCACTCAATATCTCACCTAATCCCTGGGATCTGGGAGCTGCTTGAAGTGCAGGGGTGTTCTACTCTTGATTTTGACCAGCAGCTCTCATGAGAGCTGTTAGCTCTTGTCTCCCTTATTTGTTTGTATTTTCAAGCATGGGTCAGAGAGTCTGTTGTCTCAAACAAAGCAGAAAACATTTCAAGGAAAGCCTAAAGCAGCCTGTGAATTTTCCTGATGAAACAGCCTGAAAAGCACTCCAAGGTAAAGTGTGGTGACGTGTGGATGGTGGTAGCTGCTCTGGCCCTCAGGGCTTGCTCCTCCTCACTTCCTTGCATGGCCAGTGCTGGGAAGTGTTTACTGTACTTGGAGCTGACTCCCTTTTCCTAGAAGCAGATGCTTCTTCTTGAGAGCTCTATTTGTTTAGCTCCACATCTCCAAAAGAGAAGTTTCCCCTCTTTAGTGTTCACCAGAATTCTAAAGTGATATTGAAGCTGTCAGCAGCTGTCAGTAGGATCTAGGGACATGCTTTTTATTCTTTCCCTTCTCTCCTGGCTTGGCTTTAGCCTTCCTTTGCCTGCTGTGAACAACATGCAGCTCACACCCAGTGCTTGGCAGTCCCCTCCACTTCTGACATGGCCTGGGATGCTTGTCCCCTGTTGCATCCCATGCAAGTGTTCCAACCAGAGCTCCCTTTTGGCAGGAAATGTGCTGTTTCCAGCTGAAGGCCCAACTCCTGTTCCCTGTAACTTCTTGGGGAGCTGCTGGAGTGCAGTCAGGGAGCACTGGAATATTGCCACTTTCTACTTTAGCACTCATTTTTGTTCTTAACAAGTGATTTTATCCGTAAGTTGGAACTCCCTCCTATACTTTGTAACACAGACAGCAAATCCCTGTTCAGAAAGTTCCTGGAGAAAAGCGGTGATGGATGTTTGCACGCTGTTGCCTTGCTTGATATGAGGTTGCATCTCATCTTGGCCTGGGAGAATGCAGGGAAAAGGGGGCTCACACTGTGGCTCTCCTGGAACCTGCCTCTGTACCATGGTGGCTTTAGGTATCACTACCCAAATAGTGCCACAAAGAAAGATACAATGATTAACCAAGCAGGGCTGCTGAGCTCAAAATAAAGTGTGCATTTTCAGATTTTGCTCAAATGTAATGTAAGCAGTGAGGGGGGTTAAAAAGCTATTAAGATTTTCAGTTTCCTTTTTAGTTCATAGTGTTAGTACATTCCATTGACTAATGGACTGCATTTATTGTGGTAGATGCAGAAAGGCCTTTCCTCCTGGAAAACACCCTATAACATTTTTTTCATAACAGAACTTTTACCAATATTTGAGTCCAAAAGACAATAAATGAAAAGAATCTGGAGAAACTAGATAAAATATTTACAAAACAAAAGGCAAGGAGAAAAGCAGCTTGCTTGTGACTGCTGTTCTAACAACTGTGAAAATTAGATAATTGTTAATTTGGAAATGAAATCTTAAAGTGAACAAGTTAAATCTGCAGAAGTTCTTTACTTCCGGAGAGATACTGCAGATTGTTTGGGAATAAAAAATCCTTCCTGTTCACTTATAATATTGACATGTTATAATATATAACATGTACATCATATCTCAAGTGACATTTACTTGCTCATATAAATTACACATTTCCATAGCAAGGCTTCATCTCTTCTTCTTTGCAATATCTTGAAACAGTCAGGGAATCACTTTTTCATTAAATGCAAGGGACAGCAAAAAGCCTGCCCAAATTAAGTTTTTACCGAGAGTCCCAAGCTTTAATAGATTTGTGGTAGGAGATACTTAGCATTTCCTCTGCTGTACTTTCTTATAAATGATGCATTGCATCTTCTAGTATTTTTATTTTCTAAAGGAAACCTTCCTTTCTGTGACAGAAAGCAAGGCAGAAATGGGTTAAGTGCTGACAAATACAGTACTTAAAGACCAGGAAATGAATTTCACAGCTGGGTTCTTGAGCCATTGCCAAAATAACTATCTATTTAAAGCTACATATAGGAAGTGCGAACAATTAGAGTTTTCTTTCGATATATTTTACGTGATTTGTATTAATTTTTACCAAGGTCTTTGTTTTGTAAATATTAGCTTTCTGTAATACAGTAAACTATTTATCTTAAAACTTCAATTTCAATTCCGATTTGTTACGTCTGGCATCCTCTTAACTCCCTCAGACAGCTAAGCATGTTTCTGTGGTCAAAGCAGACTTTATTTGCACTGATTTCTGTAGTGACTTTAGTTTTTCTACCTCAGGCAAAGCCCAGTATGATCCAGCAAGAGAAATGTGTCCATTTGCTTTTGACCCCATTTGGAAAATGTAGCATTTCTCTGCCTTTTTCAGAGTATTTCTTGGTCAACCATGCAAAAACTGCATTATAAATCTACAGCAACTTCTGTGTCTGCAAAGAGTCAACAAGAAAATTCAGTCCAGAGCGTGGTATCAGTACAATGAGGGTGCTCATTCACTTGGAAGAAGTGCCAGTCCTGTTCTGTCTTTTAACATCTCTTTTTCACCTGACACCCAGCAAGGTCCTGATAAATGGGACCAACTCTTCTGGTTTCAAGAGCACCTCAACAGAGCCTGTGAGGATCTGGACAGTATCTGAATGCCCATTTGTGATTGCTGTGCCAATTGTGTCACTGTTGAAGTGACACAAAATATATCCACAAGGATAAAAGCTCCTTTGTTTACAGTCCCTCTAGTGACCCAGATTGATGACTTTTCCATTCACCAGAGTGACCTGTTAATACAGGCTTCGTGAAAAGTGAGATTGGAAGATAAACATTAGGTATTGCCTCCATATCTCCTGGAGAAACTGCAAGTTCTAAGGGCAGTGAGAAATGTAGCAATATGCTGCAGTCTATGAATTATATATAGTGTCAGTACTCTTGGCACTTTACTTACAGCTCCACAGCCTGCCTTCGTGGGTCATGAACATGCAAAGTAATTAGAATGGCAAATAGCATTAGTTTTTATTGACCTATGTTGCCCCCTAGTTCTCTGTCATGTTCTTGAACATCATGGCTTTTCCCTTCCACCTTAAATCAGCAGTTTGCAGTTTGTAGCATTGATTATTTGGTATTGTCTAATTTATTGATGCAGACAGCCAAGGCTTCCACACATGTTAAGGGCTGCTCATTTCTCCAATGATCTGTCTTTGTGCACAGCAACTGTAGCTCTCTGAATCACTGACTATATACTGTAAATGTCAGATATGAGCTCCCACTTTAAAAACTGCTGTTCATTCCGGGAGCTGCTGAGCCACATTCTCTGTAAGTGTATTGTGCTTTCAGTAGTGGAGGTGACTTAGTATAAATGATAGGATTGTGGGGGTTTTGCCCACAACAGTGAGGTAAAGCACACACACTGAAAGAAACTTGTATGTTTTCATTTTCTGTGTTAGAGGAGGCTTCCTTCATCATGAAAGTGTAGTCTGGATGCTCTTTCTTCTTTATTAATAATAGATAGGCAGATAGATGCACAGACACAAAATAACACTGCCCCTGAAACCATTTTGCTAATGGTAAAATAGATACACTTGAGTGAGCAGATTGCCTTGTCCACTGAAAATGCAGCTCTCCCACTCAGAGAAACTGCAAATCTTGCCTAATATTTTGTCTCATAAGAAAAGCTTGAGAACAGGACTGTCTTGTTCCTTTGAAATGACTGGAGAAATTTTAATAGGTGAGTAGCTCTGCTTTAACTTGAGCTGGAGATCAGGATTATATTTTCACAGCACAATGTTGATGCCTTTCAAAGCTGGTTTGTGCTGCCTGGCACTTGTAGCCATGTATCTGAGATGAAAAGTTCTGCTGTGGAAAGAATAGTGCTCACTACTGAATTGTCAGCATTATTTCTTGCTGCAGTGATGTGATCCTCAAAGGTGCCTTATTCAAGAGCCTGTTTGGCCTGACCCTGTTTAGCTTATGAGATCTGACAGTAGTAGTATTGCTTCAGGCTCTGATGTTGCTCTTATGAAGTTCACCAGAAGACTGGAGCTAATAACTTACTGATGTTTGCTCTGTGCCTTGCAATTTTTAAGTTGAAAGGACATACAAAAATATGCTGTGTGTGTTAAGTACCTTGTTTGTCTTTGATATCATGGAGCAGCATGGAAAATATGTTCTCAATTTTCATCGGCACCAACCAAGCTACTTTTTGTCTTTGATAGCATTGATTGACCTTTTGTAAGCAAGAGAAAAATCAGCATTCAACTGAATTTGTGTTTAGGTGTTTATTACTCCAGCCTGTTTCAAAGGGCTAGGTAGCTACTCTGTTACATTAGACTTACACATACTGACTTATTTACTGTGTGTGTTGAGTGGTTTTTGCAATGCAAGCATGTTTCAGTAAATAAAATCAATTTGCAGCCAATGGGAATGCAACAGTAAGTGATTTAACTTTTCATCTTTTTCTTTGGCTTAAAATGAAAAGCTCTCCAAGGTCTTTTTTATGACAAGCCCTCTGGGCTCAAGTACTCTGTGAAAGTGCAGGAAATATAAAGTGCAGAATTGCAAACCAAAATGATTTAACAGTAAAATTAATAAACAATATAGTCATAAATTTCTAAGGCAGCTTTGGGTTCTTATCCTCTATTTTTTTCTGGTATAGCCCAGCAGTGGACCTAAAGGCATGTTTCTCCTCAGAAAGGGCAGTGTGGTCGGTGCGGTCTCTGATTTTATTTTATCTTGGCGGATGCTGGTTCTCCTGTGTGGGTACCTGTCTGCCAGGAATTGGTCTGAGATAATTTCATAATCGATTGAGATGATAAAAGAGCTCTGGTTACATTCAAGGAGGCTAGATCCAAGCACCAGATGGTTTTTCATCTTTATACAGTGCATATCACATTAGCAATCCAGTTGAGGAGAGTCGAGCCACTCATCCTGGGCCAGGAGTGGTGATAGTTTCTGGCAAGGAAGGAACCAATTTGCCATAAGCTGTGTATGCCCTTATAGCTTCTCTGCAATACACTACCATGCTGCTTTTTTTTCCTTAATGTGAAGTAAGATGCACCTGGAACAAGACCGTGCCAGGGCTATGACAGCTCTGTAACCTCTAAGTGGCCATAGAAACTGTGTTTAGGCAAATGTTTTTACGGAGAGTATTATCTAAATATTGGTACACATGACTGTGCAGTAAAGCAACCTGATTTAGAGATGCCATTTGTGCTTCTCTTGGAACATGCATATGTTGCAGAAATACAGGGAGCTTAATTTGTAAATGAAATAAGAGGGGTGTGCGGTGGGTCCTTCAGCATGGTGTGGATGCCAGTGTGAGAGGGTTGGACCTCAGGAACACAATGAGAAGGATTAGATGGGTGGAGAGGGAGAGTCTGTTTGAAACGGGTGAAAAACCTAACAAATGTATCAGGCTGATGAAGAAATGTGACTTTTCAGAAAAAAACATGTGTTTTGTCAGAGAGGAATATTAGCATTTGCCCCCTTAAGAGATTCTTTTTTCCCTTTATAGTAAGAATTCCATTCTGGGAAAAACTGCGGCTTTTCTGTGTTGTTCTCCAGAGGGAGAGAATTCATTGCTTTTCTAGCTAAAACTCTTTTTCTATAATTTGACAAAGAAGCTGCCCTAAAGCTTTGGGCAGTGCAGCACTCAGAGGAAATACTGTGATCACAGACTGCTGCTGGGAAGTGAAGATGTTGAAGAGGTCAGTCTGGAAATGTGGAGTCCTCAGGGGTTAGAATTGTGGTTCCTACACCTCCTAGCAGTGACAAAGCCTGTTAAGTTCTCACCTTTAACAGGTTTCATGCATCTCACACAAAGAAATGTTTCATTGTTTACTCATATACTGAAGTTAATTCATTTGAGCCTGTTTGTCTTAAACAAACTTATCCATGAGAAATTTCTCTTCCATGTTAGCGGCTTCCTATACAGGAATGTTCAAGTTCTGTAGATCATGGCCACATGACTGAAGCAGTATGCTAAAGCATGGAAATACTTCCAACAATTCCCTCAAGGAAAGTTATCAATGCCTTCATCCCAGAAAAGCAGAAGCATGGAAACTGAGCACAGCTATAATGTACATGTTGAATCACTCTATTTGTGTAAGAAAACACCTCTTTTTTTTCTTTCTTTCTTTCTTTTTTTTAGGTCTGTTTTTTCTCCACCTTCCAAAAATGAAAAAGTCTGTTCCCCACTATCTACTGTTCTGGCATTGCAATGGGAATTGTGTATTCCATAAGCAAATACTGAGGTTTATTTCAGCTGGAGCTCATCATGTAGGGGAGAGGTTAATGGGACACATCATACTCTGAAGATAAGGAGTGTGAATTATATATATTAGTTTAATGTAGAAGATATGGACTGGAAAGAAAGTTGGTTCCTTTCCATTAAGTTGTCGGGAGGGTCAGAGAAACAGCTTTGAGCACCTCCAATGTCTCTGGCTATCTGCCACCAGATCTATATCGACTGTCAGCCCAGACCTCTTTTTAATATTTAAAATGGTACTTGCTTTCTTTTTCTAGCCCTCAAAAGGCCTTTAATTCTCTCCCTTGTTCTGTCAGTGCTCAAGCTGCTACAGCTGTTGCTGTCACATTTAATAAGGACTTCGCAGAGTTTAAATATTGTGTTGTTGCTTTTCTTTTGTGTGAGAGAAGAGCTTTGTTAAGTTTGGGTGCTTCTCACTGACACAGCTGCTGACATGGGGTGTCACCTGAAGGTGACAGGAACTTGTCACTTGCCCTGGTACTCGTATGAAGCCCCCCGTGGTGCCTGCCACCACAATCCACCCATGGATGGACGTACTGCAGACAGACCCCATCCAGTGTGGGGTCCTGGCTGATTTTTCCCAGGACTGTTGTGTTTGAAAATGTATGTCTTTCAAATAAGAACATAAAAATGACCGCACTGCAGTTCTTAACCTATAGTTGCACCACTTACATTGAGTTTGTGGTTGCACATTTCTCATTTGAAGATCACCTGTGATCCTGTGGTCCTTTTTATGCAGTAAACAGGTAAATTTCCCTTGCTCAGTTGGGCAAGGTGGGAAACAAGGCAGCGATGTGGACAGAAGCTTGACATTTCAAAATGTCAGAAGGAGGAGGAAGTGAGACTAAAACTTGATGTCCTCATGCCTACAGTAACTTAGCTGCGTATTGAAATATTTTCCCCAGCCTTGAGCTCTGTATGTGTCAATCCAGCTGAATATAATTGGGACTGTTTACTGTGACAGACAGTCAAAATTCAAGAAAAACTTAGAAGAAAACACTCAGGTCCCAGTCTGCAGTGTCTGCTATATACTCTCCTGTGTACATTATATCTCTCTCTATTCTCCTTCCCCCCAAATCCTCCACCTCTCTGCACAACCGTGCTAGATATTTACATTCATTCTCAATGTTAGACTGCATTTAAAAAAACCCATTTCCTTCCTGAAGTTATTCATCTTCTCTCTGGACCTTTGAAGACATCCACTTCCTTTGATTCCATATCATTCTCACGTTTTCAGTATGACAGAGAATGATTTTATTTTTTTCCCCTCAAAACTATGAAATGACCAACTTCTCTTGTTAGGATTTCTTTTGAAGTATCCAGGGTGAAAAGAGCTGAGCTGTGGGATAGAAAAGTATTGCTAAAACACGACATTTTAAAAAATTGATGATAAACTCTAGGTTAAAAGAGAAGTTACTGTGCAATGCATATATTTTCATCTGAACATTACAGGCTGTTCTTTTCTTTAAATTTTCTGGGTGATGAAGGAAAATAGATAAGTGCTCATTTTGGTATAAATACTACATTTCAAGAATATTATCAATTATATTTGGATACCTCGTGGCATGTTTCTATCCTTTAAATAGGACTGATTTTGGCTTTAGTGTGCTTTTACTGCTCTGATTCTGCCTTAATTCACAGACATTTGCATTTCTCTGCTTTCCCTGTTGGTGACATGCTTGGTGAGTAACAGCTTGCTGGGTTTACATTATGAAAATAAGAATAGGAAATGAAACTGCAGATCCTTATCTTCAAGTAAAAATGCCTAAATTAGAGGAAATCTTTCTGTTGTTCTTGTGTTTACTAAATATAACGACGCAGTCAAATCCCAGAGGCTGATGCGAGAAACAGCTGCAAGTGTGGAAAGTAGCAGTTTAAATTCCCAAATCCGTGACATAGCCATGCCTGTTAACCCAGAACAAAGGAAAATTAAAACCAGAGATTTTTTCCATCCTTGAGGTTCTCTGTCATTCTAATGCATGCCTGAATGTCTGGCTGAGAGCTTATAACCAGGCTGTGCTGTATCATCATGGAGAAGGGAGAGAGTCTCCAAAGAATGGGTGCAATCTGTGACCCAGCACCAATAATCCAAATCAGACCAAAGACCTCGTAGAGATATGGAAGGAGGCAGCTAAAACAGGTGCCTGAAAGAATCCAGGGCCTCAACCAGCTCAAATCAGCAGTAGAAATGAAGGAGACAGTGCTGCTTTGTGCTGACCTTTGTGTTTAATTCTCAGTTGGTTGTTATGGAGGTGGGTTAAAAAAGTTGCTCCTGTTGATTTAGACTCAGCCTGCACTTGTCATGTGTGCCAAGGACCTTGCCACCGGAGAGGGCATTGCATGATAACACAAGTAACAGCAAGAGCAATTGTTCTCCTCTCATCTGAAGCCCTGGTGCACCAATAAATATTTTAAATCATTATTTAAAGGGTTTATCACAAACCCTTTCATAGCAGGAGCAATTCTGAAGTATTAAATGCTATCCTCCTTTTAGCCATAGCAAGGATGGGGGGAGATGGAGTCACTTGAAAGCATGGGGCTGCAATTTCGTGTATGAAGCTCATTTGTCACTGTAACAAATGTGGTGCTGCAGTGATGGGGTTGCTGTGTCTCACTCCTGGAGGCAAGATGTACATGTAATACAAAGCAGTGGAGGAATGTAGCTCTGTTCCATCTCTGTCAGAGGGTGTGATGACTGTCCCAAGGGACAGCACAGATGCCACCATGCTGTCATGGTGCTGCATCCTTGCAGCACTGTCTTCTGGGCTGGCTGGAACAGTTCTCCTGTCCCGGCAACCTTGGTTTTGAGTTTCTGACCTTCACAAGAGAAAAAAGAGCATCTAACGAGATATTTTCCTTGCAACAAAAATGGCAACAGCAAAATCAGCTTTGATCTCTGTTTGCTCCTGGGAAGTTTCAGCCTGAAAGGGAAAGATTTGTAAGCCACTGACTTGGCATGAAAGGGGCAGCCTTGTAGCATACGTGTAGGTACAGCTGTAACTGTTGTAACAAGGGCTAATGTGTGCCAAAACCCCCTCAAAATGGCAAAATGTAATGTGAGAAGGGTAGCTGATAGAAAAGTAACCGGGTGAGGAAATAGTACAGGGTTTACAAGAAATTCATTGCAGCATGGAACTGGATTTAGGGTATTTGCCAGCTTCCTGAAGTGAAGGTGGCTGTGCTCTAGACAGTCAACACCAGGAGGAAAATCCAGGATGCAAAAGCAAACGTATCATCTGGTTTTATCTGGGGCAGTCACTTAGACCTATAGCAGTTAGATGGATGTGCCACTCCGTGGCTCAGCCTGTGCCACTGAAGGGGCAGACACCCAAAATGAGCAGTCTGCCTTCTGTTGGTGCTAATCTGAGAAACCTGTGTCACCCTCAGTAGGGTTCCGCCGCAGGGCAGATGAGTTTTTGGTCTGTGGCAGGCATAGGTGCCAGTGCTGGAGAAGAGCTGTTCAGATGCATAGGCTGAAGAGTTAGAAAAGCAAGAGTTGAGGTGAGCTGGTAAGAAAAGCCTTCCATTTTTCATGGAAGAGAGGAATTTTGGTGAGTGTTAAATTCTCTTTGCCATGGAGAGCAAGCTTTTCAAGCCATTCTTTGTCCCCAGCTAAAGAGAAACATATGCAGTTCCAGCTGTGGAAATTATCATGCAGTAAACAAGTCTCAAATGACTTTGCTACTTCATTTCGTAGTTATAATTTTGGAAGCATATCACAGCAAAGGCCTTCATCCAGGGCTAAATTCAAATCAAGTTTTGAGTTTTGAAATTGAAGTCTGTTGTGAAATCCCCAACCATTTAAAAATAAATGCCCCTGGAGCATTTAGCAGAAAAATAAAAAATTAAAATTTTATGTTAAGCAGTTCATTCAAAAGATGACAAAGGGTAGGGATGAAACAGTTGTTTCTTAACTACCAAAGACTCTATTCACTTAGGTTTTGGATTATCTTCTCTGCAGAAACTCGTGAAGACACTAAAACAAAAGTAAAGGTAGGAATGCATTTATACCAGGAGCAGGCATGCACATCTGTCTTGCTGTGTATTGTTAAAATGATATCACATACCTGAGCTTACTTGGAGCTCCTCATTCTCTGCTTGTATAGACAAATGCTTTGGATCTGCTTGCGTTTTCCAGTGTCAACTCTGACTCTGAAGTTCCTTACTCAAGAATGTCAGGAAGTACTCATGGGCTTTGATTGATTTCTGTGGGACCAAGGTAAAGCATGAACTCATTGCCTTGACCAATTGTCTGCTGCATTCAGCAAAACATAAACAAGTGTTTTATTCTGCTGGAAGTGGAGAAGATTTAAGCACAATGCTTAAGGGCAATCTCAAGACTTGGGCAGAAGAGAAATGGGGTTTCAGAGGAGGGTACATGTGAAAACCTGTGCAGGGTTCTTCTGTCTCCCCAGAGCTGCCTGCAGTCACCTCCAGCAGTACATGTCAGAGCATAGCTTTTCCAGCTATCACAGCACCCCAGCTACAGCTGTTGTTGTAAAACATCCAGTCCTTTTCACTAATGCCCTCTAATCCCAAACACTTGAAAGTATACAGGAAACTTATGCTGAATCAATACCTTATGAATAAGGAAGCTTTTCTTACAGAGCTCTTGATAGAAATGAGTGTTTGGCTCTCATATTGAACAAAGTGTACTTGTGCAGCAGCTTCATCTCTAAATGGCATTTTTAGATGCAGCTACTAGAAACATAAATGGCAAAACCCCATGCTCTGTTGTGAAGACCATTTTGAAAAGAAAACTTGTCTTGTGCTCATGTACCAAGTAATAGTGATAATAAAAAAGCTGTTCAGAAAGTGCTACTACTTGAATTAGGCCTGTCTTCATCTTGTTAAAATAAATGTATTTATTAAGTATGCATATCTTTATCTCTTATGTAATGAGAAGAACAGAGGCGTATCACAGATCTGCAGTGTCTTTTGTGCTCCACAAATTCGATGCGACAGTCACCAGACAAAAAGTGATTTATTCTGTGTCTTGTAATGGGTGGAATAATTAGCAGTGATGGCATCCATCACTTCTACAACATGCTTATCTCAGAACTTTTCCACTGATTCAAGAGAAAAGCAGGAACAGAACAATAAAAGTCAGTTGTATACTCGGTCCTTTAACTTGGTGTGCCTGATTTGGACACCTGATTAGCAGGTCTCTACAGCTTGAATGAAGTGTCACTTAGTAATGTGGACACAGTCTGGCTTCAGTTTGTCAGAAATTAATTCAGCAAGGCTGAGAACAGAGAAAAATAAGCACCACAACTGTCCATGGGATGTTAAGGCTGTCAAAGGAGTTTCAATTTTTCTCTCGCACAGACACTTTATTCACTGGGAGCATAAACAGCTAAAGATTTTGGAAAAGCTTCCTGTCATTGTGAAGCATGTGATCTTGGATTTGGAGAAGGAGATGGTATCTTAACAAAATACTACATGAGTAAATTGTTGCTCAGTTCCGGTGTAACTTACCTCTGATTTACAACATCTGTTTTCTCCTCCAAAAGTCCAAGTTGTAAAGTGAGACTGATTGGGAATCTGACTCCATGCACTTCTCTTTCATTCTCCTGGCACAGACAGGCTTTTGGGGTTACTGTATTTCTGTCTGCTTTTTTTCCTCTTTTTTTTTTTTTTTTTTTTTTTTTTTAAGNTTTTTTTTTTTTTTAACAGCTGGTACAAAGCTGCTTGCCATCAAACTGCATGGAAGTGGCAATTCAGTGTTGTAGAATCCTCTGACAACAATTTGGGAGCAAATGTAATGTTGCAATAGAAACAGGGCATGCCCTAGTGTAACCGAAACTCCTGTGCATCTTCCAGCAGCTTTTTGCATGTTTTCTGCCATCACTACTCTTCTGTTAAAAAGTAAAGGTTTTTTGCTAGTTTTGTTGGTTTTGAAAAACAGGGAAGCAATAATTAAGTACAAGATATGGAGAAAATGATCCTCAGAAAGCAACTGTAGAAATCAATAAGTGGGATTAGTTTTTTGGTTTTGTTTTTTTTTTCTTTCATTGAAAGTAAAACTCAACACCACATTACAAGTATTGGAAATGTCTGGGAAGGATTAGGTACAAGATCCATGAGCAGCCTAAGTGCAGTATGAAGCTGGCTGACTAAGAATATTCCAAGGTTAAAAGAGGGAAGGAGATAATTTTCTGACTATATATAATATTTATAATTATGCAAAGTAAGGTTTGGTTCTTTGGCTTCCCCACCTGAGATGGTTCCCTTAATACTGATGTCTTCCTCAGCACTGTTTGATCCTTCATCATTTGTTGTGAGGTGAAGGAGGGAAGAGATGGTTACCAGAAGTAACTCACATCACACTCACAGATTTTGAATATTTTCCACAAGTAAATCTCAGACTAAGGATGGGGCAGTTCCACGCTTGCTCTCTAGGAAAGTAAAAGTAATTTTCAGGAGTACCTGTGAGAGCTCAGAGGAGGAAGTGGATTTATCTCCAAAGCCCACCACCAGTTTTGTCCAAAGAATGCACTCAGAAGAGGAGGAGGCAATGGTACAGGTCAGTTAGAAACCATTACATGTTGATATGAACCAGTGCTGGAGACCTGAGCATGAAAAATCACAGTACCTGCCTGCAAAGGAAGGGACACAAGGAAAATACTTTGTTCATTAATATTAAAATTCTACAGTTGCTTGTATGTTTTGGGAGCTATTGCCTTATAATCCAAGCAGAACAAAAGTTACTTTCAAACAAGAATCATTCTGGCTGCAATAACTCAAGTCACATTCAGATGAGGAAGGAAGAAAATTTTTAGTTCAGTTGTCCTTGAAAAATAATGGCCTTTAATTAAAGATTGATAATTTTGTGAAATACAGAACAGCTTAATAAAATATCAAACTTTTCTATTGATCATTGAAATTCATATCACTCTGAATCCTGGCTTAGTGCAGAAAGAACTGTAATATAAATAAGCACATAATGTCTGTCACTGCTCTGGTGCCATGTTGGTTGTATTCTTAGACCATAGGCTGCTTTCTGTGAATCTGCTGACGGCTAAATAATCATGTCTTTTTCTGAGTTCCTGTAAGAGCAGACACATAATCATCTGTTCAAAACAATTATGTAATATTCTAGTTGATCTAAAGAGAGTAATATAGCTTTTTAGCCTATAATTAGTATAGATATTTTCCAGCTTTGCATTTTCAGATAGAAATACGAGCAGTTGTGTATTTTACTACACTTTTTGCTGCTAGAAGTCTACATTCCAAACTCTTCTTGAAAGCTGTGAAGGCTTTACAGACTTGGTGCTGTAAAACAGAGCTTACACCCCAATAATTTCTGTGCAAGAACCAGAGGGGAAGCTGGGATCCCAGTTCAGTAAAAGAGCTTGCACTGCTGCACCTACCTGGATTTTCTTTCAATAACTTAAGAAACAAAAAATAATATGAACATTCCCTTAGGATGCAAGTGCCTTTGGTTTTAGTGAACATAACTAACTTTGTCAGTTACTGAGGTGCTTCTGTGGAATAGAACAGGCAGAACCCAAACTGGCAGAGAATGAGTTGTTCTTCTCCACTAGTGCTTGACCCAGCATGATAAAAATACATCTGGTTGAAAGTAGCAGCACTACTTAGCATGGCTGCTGTCTGGCTGCATGTAGATCTGCCAAAAATTAAACCTTCAGGGTTTCAGCTCTATTCAACTCATGGCTTTGCACAAGTTTTCAGATTTGGAGTGTGTCCTTTCCCCTCCCAGCAAAAGCTTGAGCATACCTAGTGCATACATAGAATGTAGGATACCCAGTGAATTCATGCTTCCAATATTCTGTGGGTAGAAGGACAGAACTCAGAATAATGGTTGTTATCTACTGGGGCAAGAACACTGAATTCTTCCTGTGCTTGGCTTTGACTAAAAAGTTTTCACATTTGATTAAGACATCATGTAACCCTAGAGGGTGTTTTAGCTGGGAATTTGGAGCTGATTGTAAAAAAGTCCGTGCCCCAGCAAATAATTCTTATATAATTGGTAATATGCCAGCAGAACAGCATTTCAGTAGCTGAGATTCATGCCAGTACCAAAAAAATGGAAGCTGGGAAGAACAGCAGCCGTGTAGTGCTGTACACTGTTACAGTGTTTGTCCTGCCTCCACTTTTAAGACTAGTCATACAAAATTCATGTCTGTCCTGCAATCAGAAAAATGTTTATGGATTCAGAAACGCTGAATCAGTCACCCAGGATGTGAGGAGGATTGGTGCAAAATTTCCAGTTTTGATGTGTCCCTTTGGGTTCAGAACTGAACTGAGAACTGGATGGTGCCTTGCTGCAAATCATCTGATCCCAGGCTGCCCCAACTTCTCAGGTGGTAACACAAGACCCAGGACTGTACACAGTGGTAAATAACAGCAAGAGGTCTGTTCATCATGGTGTCTGTGATACTAGCACTCTTGTAAAAAAGCTCTTTTCATGTAGTACCGTATTAGCAGTTTTTTTTTCATAGAGAATAAAAATACCTGGATGAGGACCATATGATTGAACCATATATTCAGAAGTTAGCCCTCACAGCAGGAGCAAAAATTTGCTGGAAAGGCCTACTGGTGTTAAATCTCTCTGCAGAGTGGCATCATTTTATTAGTGGACTAGATATGATGTTAAAAATTATATCTATTATAGCTGTCCCAGAGGCGTTCATTCAGAAGAGAGTAATGGAGCACAGCTAACAAAAGAGATTTGTCCATTTGGACATGCTGAAGGGCCTTGAGATAAGAAATAATTCTCACATAAGCAGTTTCTGAGTTAAAATATTAATATATAGGAAATACTTTTTTTAAAGGTCTTTTGAGGAGATTTTACAAGGCTCAGGCTTCTCATTTTTGAAAGCTTTAGAGCTTACCTCACCTGGTAAGAATTTACAAATCCAATCCAATCCCAATGTGTGTTCACATTCACACTTTTGAAAGCATAGTAACTTCCTGAGCAAGGAGTATGTTTTGTTCAGGACATAGCCATGCTGTGTTGTTGGGATTAGTTCAGGGAGCTCGTTATCGTGGTAGTTTCAGTGGACAAACCTTTGCCCTGGTGGAGGCTCCATTGCCTTCCCTGAATGGTGCAGTGGGGATGAATGGGCATCACTGCACAATCCTGCCAGCTTTGCTTACTCCCTGAAAGCCCTCCCTGAGCAACTGGGTTGGAGGCAATTCTCTGACAGACTGAGCTGTTGTTTTTAAAATTACTTAGAGACATAAGAAGTACAAAACCAATGCAGCAACAATGCCACTTTTCTCTTTGGAGGAGCTCTGTTTCCCTGGTACTGTATATCCCACTCCACCCATTGTCTCTCTAAGGGCTGTGCTTCCTCTGACAAGGGACAGTCTGTAATTCCCCTTTTACATCCAGCTTGGCAGCCAGATTTCACCTTACATGCAAATACGCATTTCCTGGGATGTCTATATACATTTTTGTAATAAATTTATAAGGTTCTGTCCTGGTTTAGGGCAAATTTGGAAGGAAGCTTCCAAAAGGGTCTTTCTAGAAGGCAGATTCAAGTGACCTCTCCCCCAACTGGTTTGGGAAAAGGTTTCCTTGGAGAAAAGTGGAAAAAGCCAGTCTATCTAACAAGCAAAGTATTCACAGGCACAAAAATTGAATAATATTGAACAATAAAACCTCTCACTGTTCCAAAGAGATGGCAAATTCAAAAAGTCCTTTCTGTGGGGTGTAGCTCAGCTTGCTCAGTCTCTCATCAGTCCCTCTGGCACTGGGAAATGCTGTTCTGGGCCCCAGTGGGCCCCAGGTGTGAGTTCCCAGTGTTTTTCTGTGTTTTCAGTCCAGAGCAGGTTTAAACAGTACCAAGAACAAGAAAACCCTAACTAAAAGCAAAGGGGAGCTCTCTTGCTGTCTGTGCTGCAGACAACATAGTCCAGGAGAAGGAATGCAGGGGAACAAGACCAGTGTCTGAAAACAAAGTCCACACTTCTTTTTCTCCTCTTTGCTCTTGGAACCAGTCTTAAAGGTGCAGAACTTAATATCCAGCATAAACAGAACAGATGATTGGGGATACAAGCACCATAAAGTCATCCTAGGACAGGAGCACTCCTAGGCACTTTGCTGACATCTGAATTTCTGACCTGTGCTGCTGCCTGCCTTTACAATTCTGCCAAGGAGCAATCAGCTTGTCTAGGGTGGTTAATTCTGTGTGTACCATGCCTCCTGCTGCTTGGGTAGCCATTACCCAGTAGGTACTTAGAGAGTGCTACTTTGAGGGGTGGAGGAGAAGGTGTGAGAATTATGTTGTTCTTGCAGCTTGCCAGAAACACTGAAAAATCGTGAAGGCTATGGGGCTTCTGTTGAGCTCAGTTTTAAGTTGATGTAGAGTTTTGCCACTCCTCTAAATGAGTCAGAGATTACATATAGTCCAGCTACTAAACCCCTCTGGTCAGCAGTGTACAGGGGAGGAGTGCCCTTGGTCTGTTTTTGTGATTATTTCTTGTTAACTTCAAGAAATCTGGTTCAAACTAATAAAAAATATAGCAGGAATACAGCAGCTTGGAGAAACTGCCCCTTTTGAAGAATAACTTTTATATTAGTAGGTTTTTAGATGTGTGGAGACTTTTTAATGGAAGAGACAGTGTCAAAGCCCTATTTGCACCTGCATGCTTCAGATTGCAGCTTAAGACTTCTTTTAAAACAGTATTGGAAAATGATATTTATAAGAAAATGCAAGGAAATTGGACCGTGTAAAAATAATGGACTTCATTAGAGAGCCTGGGGACTAGTATTGTAGCTGGCATCTCTCCTTATTTTGGTTTTGAGAGCATCTTATGTCAATCTTAATTGCCCAAGGTGAAAGACAACCATCACAAATTTCAGCAGTCCCCTGTGCTTAGGGTTACTCTGGTAACAATTTCATTTTCAGGAATTGGGAGTAGTTTCTCAAAGATGTTCACTAAAATGAAAGGTTTTTCTTTGCTTTGACGCATTTAAGATGCCGGATCTCCGAGGCACTCAAAGCACTTGATGAAGTCCAGTTTTTTTCTCTGCAGCTCATGAAAATGGTGTTGCATTTGGTGAGATATTCCCAAGTAATATCTGCTGTTTACTCACTGTTATTTGCTATCATCTGTTCAGGGTGTACTTACCTCTCCAACCTGCAAGAAATATGAAATTTGCCTCTGGCTCTTTAGATTTTATATTAAGCTATTTTTCAGTCTTTAGTGAAGAAAAATCTTTTTTTTTCCTTAGTGTTGGAAGTGGCAGCAGTCTGGTCCTGCCGTCTCGCAGCCTCACTTCCCATCAGCACTTCTCTAATTGCTGTGAGATTTTATTTTATTTTTTTTGTTCCTCACCATGTAGCTCAAGCAGAGGCTCCCAGCCAGTCCTAACAGCCTGTCAATGACATGCCAGAAATTGTTTTTCTCCCCAGTGCCACGTGCTGTGTTTTGGGGTGAGTCTGTCTGCTAATTGCATGCACAAAGCTAATGCCTTCTGTCTGCTTCAAGGTATGGTATCAAAGATTGTGCAGGACTAAACCCTAAGCCTGATTTTCCTGGGAATAAGACATGGAAGCCTCTTCTTCCTTTGTACACAGGCTGGAACATTCTAACAGAGCAGGGAGGCTGGGCCTGGGGGTGTGGGCATTGGTGGCTGGAGCAGCTCACCGGAGCTGCTCCTCATTGAGAGGAATTGTCAGGAATCCTCTTACCCTCAGATGATCCTGTCTTTTTGTGGCAGCAGCTTAGTCTGCCTAGAACAGTTTCGAAGTTTTCCTGTGGCTGGGAGTAGGGTGAGGAACAGGAGAAATATGGAATTAGGAGTGACAACAGGTTTTGGCAGTAGCAGGAGAAGGCTTGCTTGCAAATCCTAGTAAGTGTGCTCTGAGTTCTGAAGTGAAAATCATGAGAAAATCTCAGGCAGGGAGACTTCACACAGCCTCAGATATGGAGAGGCAAAGCAAAGAGAGAGAGCAGGGTGTGTTTTCTTTGTTGTCTTTATGAGCAGCCTCACACAGTATCATCCATCATTCTGGATTTTGTTTTGCCTTTTTCATTTCCCCAGATATTCTCTGCAGTTAAGTGTCCACAAAGATAATGGATGCATAATTTCCTCACATTCCCAGTATTTACTTAGAAGGGAAGCTTCATGATGTGCACAGACAGACACGTAGACACAGGTGTGTGAAAGCATGATGGTAAATTCTGCAGGCTCAGACATGGGCATCCACAGTGGAACTGCTTCCACAGATACGAGCTGCCAGCCTACACACGTTCTGGCACCTGCTTAACTGTACTCAGACTGAATACTTTGTTTTATACTAATTTGCCATAAGGAGTGGAGGCTTTTGAACCCAGGTTTAACACTTTCCAAAATGAACTCTTGCATGCAGTGGCATGTCAGGAAAGGCTGCTCTGCTCTCACTCTTGGCTTCAATGTTTGAGTCTGTGAGTGGCTCCATGTTCCCATGTGCTCTGTGGTCCCCTTTGGGTGCTTTTGGTCCTGAGTTTCTTTTAATTGCCTTGCATTGTCTGTTGGCTATCTCTGTAGGTACAGAGCTACTGAAGTGATCTCTCATTATGCAGTTTGATGTAGCCATAATTATAAAATTACAGCGTGTAATTTATTCATTTTGAGACAGGCCTGTGATAAAATTCACAGCTGTTTCTTTCTCTAGAAAATTCTTTTTTATTTTTCACTCTCAAGGTTGAGTGGGAGGTTCCAGAAACCAGGTAAGGGGTTGTGTTTGCCTGGCAATAGAGCAGGTCAGGAGGCTGCCAAGGGTGGGTTGTGGGCACACAGAGGTGGGGACAGTTCTGTGCAGGTGTGTGGCCAGGTCTGGCCAGGTTCAGCCACAGCTGCACCCCTCAATCCTGCCACACCTGCACCCTGCAGTGTGGTTTATCTCAGATCTGACATACCTTTGCACACTTGAGTCTCAATGAAGGCTTAGCAAGTAGAATTCCTTACAGCGGCTTTGTCACTGCCTACAGGTTCTGATAGGGGAATGGGAAAGTGAAACATCTTTTCAGTGAAACAAAGGAAGCTGATAAAGTATGTCCTGTGAGGTGAATGTTAATTCTATTACAGGGCAAATACTTGACAGATTGAGATATCCTATTGAGAGTAAAACTGATCACAGGCCTTTAAGTGAATACAGTACCTTTTAACTCATATCTTATTTCCATTTAGAAGTAATTAAATGACTTTCAGATTAAAATGGGAATTATTTTGTGGTGATTTAGATCTTCATACAGACAAGCTGTGAAAGTATCCCATTTTTTATTTTATCTGTATTTTTAGCAGAAATTTATAATAAAATTGAAATGTTTTTTATAGAAACTTTAGGTGATACTGAAGAAATCAGTTGGGATTGGTTTAATTCTAATTTTTTTTTAACTTTAGCAACTATATTTTAACCTAGCTTTATGCAATGACATGATTTAAATACAGAATTAATTTAAATAAAATACATTTTTAATTGGCAAAACCTTTCAAATGCAGAATTTATTTTTGCTTTGGGAAATACTGTCTCATCAACATGGACCTGCTCATGGAAATGCATGGATATTGGTGGAAATTCAAGAGTATTGGCAAAAGTGAGGGCATTACAGAAACAACCAGGAGGCTGATTGTCCATGCAATCACCTTGTGGAGACTGAAATTCTCATCCCCAATTAACTGTTTGCCCTTTCTGCCAGACCACTGCTCCTTCTATTCTGTTGCCTTCTATTGTTTATTCAGTGTTTTGGAATAGAAGGATCAGGATTTGCTTATGGCTTAGAAGCAGTATTGGAAAAAAACCCAGTCTCCTCTGACTTTGCTGCCAGATTGAATTGCTGTTTTCTGTTTATCCCTAAATCAGTGCAATTGTAAAGAGTGGAAAATGGACAGGAAATATGTCTGACCCAAACTTTCAATCTTGGCTTGCACACTGTACCCACTGTGCCCTTATGGTATCCCTGGGTGTCACAGCCTAAATCATTTCAAGGTCTGAGAATGATTCCATTTCATGCTGGTGTCACAGGTGAAGAACATCACGAGTGTTTTCCCATGGCAGGGTTTCATTATCTGGTCTCAGCTGTGGAAAGGGAATTGCTTTGTGCCACTCCTTTTTTTTTTTTTTTTTTTTTTTTTTCNTTTTTTTTTTTTTTTTCAATGGGTGCATCTTTTGAGTGCTGGGAACAGCCCAGCTGACTGCTCCCTGACAGCTCAGAGACATGTGGAGGAGACAAATGCCTTCTGCTGTGAATTCTAGTGTAGCCCTGTGAAGGGATACACCAGAGGTGTCCCTTGGGTATTTAACTTCTGTACACAGGCATGCAGGGCAGGTGTATCACATCCCCTGGCAAAGGAACTAGCAACTCCCTACTGCTGCTGGAAGACAGCAGGTCAAAGATTTTACTAGAGCCCAGGAATCTCTTTAACTTAGAAAAATGCTTAATTATCAGACAAATCTTGCCCTCTCTTCGACACTGTGAATAAATATTTAAAGACATGGAACAACCACTTCCCTAGGAAGAAGATTCCTCTTTGGCTGGATATTTCTTTTCTTGCAGCATATTTCTCTCTACTCTTAGGCACTATTTTGTTGTCTTTAATACCCCTTGATTGCATCTTGTTATCATCTTGTCTTGATTGGCTTTGTGGCTCATTATACAAAAAGGGTGCTAATCTTTGTTAATTAGTTCCTTATTAGAGTCAGTTGAGATTTGTAGCACAATAAGTGAGCTGTATTTCTGATGGTAAATAATTGGCTGCCAAGGAATCCTTAGTGTGAAATCGTGTCAGTATAACTGATGATACTTTAATATTTTATGTGGGTTTGTATGTGTTTACTAAAGTACTTGATTCTTCCAGCTGCAATTCCCAAGACTTCTTTTTTTGTCCTGCAGTTCTGTTACTAGCTTGAACATTCCTTACTCCATGCTGCATTCCATGATTTCATTACTTCATTGCTAGACAGCTATTTTGTTCATAAAACTGTCTCCTGTAAATGGCAGGATTTTGTGTTGCTTTTTCACACTTGTCTTTGTTGTAACCCGGTTTTGCTGTGTCATAGCACTGGATATTATATATCTTTGGAGAACGTTAACACCTGAAATCTTTTCTGGAGAACTGGTAATAGGAAATGGGATGTAAGGTTGTAGTGGTACTTTAAATCAGTGGGATGCTCCTGTATTTCAGCAGAAATCCGATTCATTGCTCTGTACCTGGCCCCACTGATGATGGTATCTCTCACAGGTTACATGAGCTGCTGCTCAGGGGGAGAACAGTGAGAACTGGGTGTGAGGATTAAGACCCTTGTGCTTGCTGACCTCTGGGACATACCCCAGGAGATGAGGCTGAACCAAATCCAAGCCTTTTCCCAACTTTTTGTTATGCCACAGTATTTTTCCTGGGAGGCAAACGAAGATGTGCTTTGCAGCATTAATCCATATCCAAACAAACAAACCCTCAAAAGCCTAAGCATTTTGGGACCTGTTTTCCCACCCGACTCAGCTACAGCTCTGATGCACTGACCTGGGTTTTGCTCCTTTCTCCTCTGTAAAATGAAATATAGGCACCCCTGGGAGCACAGTGGTGAACTGGAGAGAAGTTGAATTTGTTTCTTGGCTGGTGCTAGTGAGGGATTGTCTGAGGCCAGAGTGGGCACTTCTGCAGCAGAGCATCTCTGCCCTGGTATGTTCAAATAGAGAAAGGCAACTATCAGCTCATTCAGCCAAGCAACAGGAACAGAATGGGAGAATGTAGGTGTAACCTCTAACTTAGTTTTCAGTCTATTTGTAGCCCTTATGTGTCCATCTATTTGTTTTGTTAATGTGCAGGGCTCAGTGGGATGCCAAATGTCCCTGCTGCTGTCACAGTCATCAGGGTTGTGTGGAAGAATGGGATTTCCCCGCATGCATGTCCCTGATGGAGCCAGCACAGCCTCCCTGCAGTGTTCTAGTGCATTCATTTCAGTAGGGATCCTCGTGTTTAAATAGATTATTGCTTTGCAGAAGGGTTGGGGATACTCCTGGTATGGGTATCTTGATCTGAGAGATATTTGGGGAGAGCTTTGATCTAACATGCTGCTTTTCCCAAGAAGCAGCAGAGAGAGCAGTGTGTAATTGGTCTCACATAGTAAGGCTGATTTGCCATATGGAAGAGAAGTGGAGCAAAAAGGCTAAAGAAAGTAAGAGAAGTGTCAGTTTGAGCAGCTGGTTGAGGAATCCTTGGGTTGTATGTTCCTCCCAAATACTGAAATGTTCTGAATATCATTAACATACATTTTACAGGGCAAAAAAGTGAGTAAATTATTTTAGTCCCAATGATAAACTTAGAATTTAGCTTGCTTGCTGCTTGTTTTCAATTTCCTTACATTATGGATGGAGCCTAGATATGCCCGTCAAATATATACTTTATGTTTTGCTTTTTATTCCCCAGCAATACTTCAATTTTATAAAACTACCAGAACAATTCTTCTGTTCAAGTAACACACATAAAAAAGTTATTATTGTGACTCCCCCCCGAACCACATTTATTTTGCAGATTGCTTTGACATGGTAGAGGGTCATTCTGGAGCACATTACTTCCATTATAGGAAAGGTCACATCTCTCTCTTGCTCAAATCCTGTGGGAATTCCATTTTCAAGAAGGAGTTACAGCTTCAGCTTTGCACATTGAGACTTAGTGGCTGGTTCTCTAAATGATAGGGTTTACACAAGTAAATACTGTAATCCAAAGATGGGCATGTGTGAAACGTGTTTGGTATCCACGGAGTGGGCTTGTCTCCTCTGTACAGATGCTGCAGTATTCCCATGCCATGTTGAACATGTTGTTTATCCAGTGGCTGCTCACATGAGGTAGGACACAGAGCAGTCAGGTCCTGGCACCCATTCCATTCCCAGCAACAGCAGCACTGTGGTCTGGGCTACAGCTCTGCTGTCAGTTCATGTGGCAGATAATTTTTAAAAGATGCCACTGTACCTGCAACTGATGTTGTTCATGTGTACAAATCTGTAGAGGTTTGTGATACAAAATCCATCCTAACTTTAATCATAAAATTATGTTCTTCCACTGCACAGTACCTAACCTGGTTTGTACCAATTTATCAGTCTTTCAGCTTACATTTCTTGTCTCTAGTCTCTCTAATATACTGTGTGAACCATGATCAGGTTATGGAGTTTTATATCACAGCTTGTAAATTTTACTATTTCTTCAAAGCAATGTAATTTCACAACAAACAAATCTTAAAAAAAAAAAGGCATCAAATGTTTATAAACAGGCTAACCTCTGGGCATTCCAATTTACTGTGTAGTGGTTGGAACTCATCTGCAAAATAATGTTGGGTTATTTCTCAAGGATATGTACCAAAGTCTCAAATCGTTTCAGTATTTGAACTGCTAAAGGATCACAGTACGTATCAAAACTATTTTTAGTGTTTGAGAAGCTGCATGTAGAGTGATGCAGATTTAAATAGTGCATAAGATATTTTGACAATTAAATATTTTTTAAGACATACACTGAATATTTGTGAATTATGAGTTTTATCCTCAGTAGTCAGAACAATGTGTTTATTCCCATTAGTGAAAAAGTCATAAATCTGAGTGGCAAGATACCTGCTCACAGACATGCAGATGTCTGTACTCTACCCATTTTCAACTGAACAGTTATGTTCATTTCGTTATCCCAAACCAAAGTGGTGAAAATCACTGTAGCTCACACCACACCACTCACTAGAGTGAGATAAGCTGCTTAGCTCCAGCTGACTCTTCTTCATAGTGAAAAATAAGGCAGGAATCTTATGGCATTGAATTTTCTATTAATGGGACAATTTGTGGCAATTTCTCAAAGATGATTCCTGTGCTACAAGTTGGAAGTCCCTAACTGAATGAAGATACAACCTGCTGTGGGCATTCTGACTGTTTCCAGTGCTGAGTATTCCAATTGTGCTTGTTCTAGTGAGTTGTGTTGCTGCTGGAGCACAGAGTTAATAAAAAAAGCTGGTTCTTGCAGCGTGAGAGGAACACAAAATATCACCAAAAGATCCTATTAACCCAGGAATGACTGCTAATCTGTAGGTGAACAAAAAATGTGGACATAAAACTGGTCTACAGCATCCCTTCTGAGTCTCTTTTCTGTTCTGGACATGGAAGTATGTACCAAAAACGTGCATTTCCATTTAAGATTTAAAGCAAAAGTGTCATTGTGGGATGAATCCAATCAAAGGAAGATGCCTCGTTTTAATAATTGCCTATCTAACAAGTTAAGAATATTTTTACAGCAAAACGAAAGAAAGCACAATGCAGGACAAAGTCACAGTCTTGTAAAATAATAATAAAAAGACGATTATAAAAGAATCCAGTAGCACCTGTTGTATAAAAAAATTATGAATCCTGAACTGAAGACTGTCATGAATAAGATAAGGATGAAACTCTCAAAGAAATACTTCAGGGAATTTCTTTTAATAAGACCTGAGAAGCATGCCTTGGGCATAGTATCACAGGATAGAGATTTGAAAGCCTCAAGGCAACTTTCTCTTTTGCCATTGTAATTTGACCCAGCTATTGTAGTTAATCACTGAATATAAGGTATCTACAAGTTCCATCCTTTAGGTAACTTATTAGAAGTTCAATAATTAGAAAAGTTTCAGCTATTTCCCATCGTGGCTAAATGGTTGGAAAAAACAACATTAAAGCCCTTTCTCAAGAATTTTAAGAAAGAAAAGTACTTAATTTGGAACCTCCCGTTCTCAGATGTTCTTTAGTGGCATGTGAAGAGGAAAACAAATTTTGAAGTGTTGAGATGTTTCAGCGAGGTGCCTGAGGGAAAGTAGGGAACACTTGACATGCAGTGAACCCAAACTTACAGGAATCCGATACTCTCATCTCACTAAAAACATAGGTAGTTTTGTGCCAGTGGGAACTGAAAGTACTTAGCCTTGTGTGAACAATCTCTGAGATTGCAATTTACTCCTGCACTCAGGGCTGCTGGAAAGGGCCTGGGGGTTACAGTGGATGCGGAGTTGAAAATGAGACAACAGTGTGGTTCGATCGCAAATAAGGCAAAACACACACTGAGATGTGTTGTGAGGGGTAAAGGCAGAGGATAAGGGAAGAAGGCAATGCATGTCCATTCTGACTGTTCTTGTTATGGGAAAATTGGTGCTGACCTACTGAGCTCTTGGTTTTGATTAACAGCATGTGCACTATCTTATTCTGAATGTGTTTACCTGCATCAGTTTACTCAGAGTACTTTAGGTTGGGCTAAAATCCTGAGCTCAGTTTGGGAATAGTTGAGCTTTGTATAAAACATATGAAATATCAAGGAGCCTGTTTCAGACAGTGACTTACGTCATCTTGAGTATCTTACTGTAACACTGAAGAACTGGTTCAATCAACACTTGTCAGGATGGCAGTGGTCACAGAGGATTGTCAAAAGACGAGCTGATCCTCCCTTGGGGTGAGGGAATGGTAGAAACGGTCTTTACAGGCACCTTGCCATTTTTTGTCAGGCCTCAGTAAAATGTAGCAATGATAATCTGTCTAGTTGCTTTTATTTTTCTGTCTGTCATTAGTTCTGCTCCTGAGACCCTTTTGAGCACTGTAGGTCCCTGAAGCAGGAGAACTCTGCAGTATATCTAAGTATATCTAAGTATATCTAAGTATATATAAGATTTTGCAGTGTATCAGTGCATGTGAGTGTAAAATCTGTGATCACATCAGTCTCACTTAATCCTTCCTAATACTTGGTGTACTAATTGCCTGATTATCTCGCATTTTGAGTGTGACCAACAGGTTCACTATTTATTGATTTTAATGTGCCTTGTTCTCAGAAATGTGAATGTCCTGTTCATCGTTTACAGTGGGTTCCTTTGAAAAAGTTGCAGATTAATGTACTTTTTTATTGTAAGAATCTTACTAACAGGAATAACATCCAAATGCAGAGTTTGTTTGAGAATCAATAATGTCATTTTCCATGGTTTCCTCAGGCAAGGAAATGACATTTTGAAAGATTGGACTTTAAAATGTATGAAAGACCCAGCACCCCAAGTATTGCAGGAAATCAAAAACATTGTCTGTTACGTTAATGCCTTGATTCCAGACTCTGTGAAACTATTTTATTAAATTTACAGCTGCAGTTCTCTTGCAGAAAATCATGATATATTAAAAAGTTTATGGAAATAGACAGGCTCTGTGTGAACCTTCAAAACAAAACCAAACAGATTGTGAGTCCAAGTTTGGCTGGAGACCACATCAATCATCTTTTGGAAATCATTGTTTAACAGTAGATGTGGGATAGTCTATTAGAATTTAAGTCAAATGTATTTTAAATTGGATTTATTTATTTGTTTGCAGTTTTACTAGGAAAGGCAGCATTTACAGAAGACACCTCTGAAACTGTAGTTTTCATTCTGAGTTTTGTCCTGCATCTGTGAGAGTTGGTTGGAGGGAGGAGAATGACACCTTATGAGTATTTTTAGTCTTGTGCTGTTTTACAGTATGATATACACACAAACCATTGGAGAGGTCACCTTATAAATTGGCATAAAGTTTCACACTATCAGCTAATAAGAGAGCTGTTGCTAGTTATTACATTTCTCCAGTCTTCCACCTATTCCATCATTCTAAAACAAAGCCAGTGAGGGAATTTGCTTTTGTCTTGTGCTTTGAGTTAAAATACATACATTTGAACAATGTGAGTTTCCTCAGTTCTGCAAGGTGAGCTCTGCTTCTCAAAATCTATTTTCATGGGGTAACTTTACTCTGCCTTTTTTAGCTGAGTTCCCCACTGGTCTGCAGGTCCATGAGCCCTTGTGCTGCAATATGCACTGAAGTTTGTCATTTTAAGTGGCTTCAGAGAATGCCTCCCTGCTCAGCACTTATGCTTGTTCCTTCTCAGGATGGTGGGGAGGAACTGTGAGAAGCCAAGATACAGGGACAGCCTTTCACATAGCAGTTGAGCAGAAATGAGAAGAAACAGCACATGCACTTTGGTTTTCCAGTTTTGTAGCTTTCATATGGACAATATGGACAATGCTGATTTTCCTCTCTACTGCGTGTGCGCTACTTTGAACTCAAGGAGATGTGTTCACATTTACAAGGACACTCCTCAAGCTATAGGAAACATTTACACACAGCTGGATGCAGTTGTTTTCTCCAGTTTGGATGTGTCATGACTATCTCATCCACTTTTGTGACAGATCCTTGACACAAAAACTTGCTTCAGGCTTATACAGCTCCAGTGACGATCAGTTAATCTTGTCCTCCAGTCTGAGAAAACTTTTACCACCTGTAGTTCTCAGACCAGAGTTAACATCCATCATTGCAGATACTTTCATTGCTGGAAAACGATGAAAATACTGAGTGCAGTCCTCAGAAGAAATACCTTCTCCTCTCATTTTGTTAATCTCAGAATAAAAGTTAGCTTCTAAAGCAGACCTCAGTGAAAATGAACTTAGGCTGTATTAGAAGCAGGTTTTACATTTTGTGTAAATCTAAGAATGTTGGAGGTTGCTGGCTGGAGTGCTTAACAAAGAAGTTTTCCCATGGCCATGATGCAATTGCTCATAAATTGAAGTTGGAATCACTGTCTGCTGAACAGTATGGATGGACCATTCAGGGCTGTGCAGTGGAAATTTGTTGGGGCCAAGATGTTCCCTCCTTTCACTTTTACCTTCTTCTATCCCTTGATGGTATTCAATTCTGAAACTCTTATTAAATCTGGAATATTGCTTGTGTGCTTGTGTAATTATGAATTCTGTGCTCCGTGGCCTGACACTCGTTATTCTGCGTACACTGTCCTTTGTCAAAAGGGCAAGAAGGGACACATCCTCAATACAGATGAAGCTGTCTGTATGAGAGGATCTTCCAAGTCTGTCTCTGCACTGGGGAAGGATGAGGCCATTTGAGAGCCACAACTGAATTTTGGCTAAATCAAAATGTTCACCTGCTGCATTTTCCCTATCAGTCAGTGAACAAACATCAGCATAATCAAGCACAAAGGAAAAGCCCCAGTTCTCAGATGAAGGAGTGAAGACAGACTTGCATGTATCACCCACATAAATATGTAATTGCAGAGTTTGATCCTTATCCCTGAGATACTCTGGGACGTGCACAAAAACCTCCTCAAACCATTGTGCTGTGAGTCCTGTTTGGATGTTGAGGACTCCTCTGCAGGGACTGTGTAAATCAGCACAGGGACTGTGCAGTGCTCACTTTACAGCCTGGGGAGAGGGGAGTGACAATTTTTATTTAATTTTACAATATCCAAAAGGCAAAGCTTCCATGTGATGCACTTCCACTCAAGAGACATTAGTTTTTGCCACAGAATTTGTGTTTCTTAAAGCAAAACATCAGTCCATGACTGTCTCACATAAACAAATGCAGGTGTTAGAATTGTTCCCCACTTTGCTGTGGGAGTTTTTCTCCTGTGCTGTTTGTGTGAATTTTCCTTCTCAGTGGAAACCCCATTTACCTTAAACTTGTGGGGTTTTTTTCTCAAAGTATAACCTCAAGCTAAACTCTTTTGCTTATGTTGCTATTTTTTACAATGGTTTAAGCTGAAGTTAACCTTCCTATTAGCATTTTAATGGAAAAGGAGATTCTAGCATTTAGCAAGACATTTTGTCTGCTTGCAAATGGCAATGTGGTAAAGGTATGAAATGTTGTATTCCATTGTTTGCAAATTCTTTCTTTTCCTGCTGCAAGTCTCTTTTTCCTTTATTGATATAAATAAGAACAGCATTTGGCAGGGACATCCCAAGTCATCTGCTTCAGCCATTCTCTTTATAACAACATCAAATACTCGACTTTATAAGCTAGTCAGTCCTGTTTTAAATGAAATTGACGGGGCTTTGCTCATTCTTTCTAAGCCTATTCTGAGCCTATGTTCTCTTTACTGGTTATTAAAGTACCTCTTCATAACTTAAATGAATTCATGGTCAGTTATAACCATTTGTTTCAATGCCAGGTAATGTCCTTTAGCTGAAATATTGTTCTTTTAAGTGAAGATGACTTTCCAAATATGGTTCTGTTGCCACAGTCCTTCCTTACAAGTGTCCCCATCGTGTGACACTGTATGGGGAGCCCTTACCTCACCTTGTGGGGATCTGAAAGTGGGTCAGGACACTGTGTGCCTAAGTAAATAATATTGAATGTATTGTCAGCTTTCCAGAGGCACTGCGGGGTCTTTCTAACACCCTCCCAAAATAGTGGAGGTTAAGCCATGTGAAAATTGAAGGGCAAGCAACGGATTTGTTGTACAGGGAAGAATTATTTATTAAAAGTTCCCAAGACAATAAAGATTATAAGGTAATGGTTATAATAATAGCTTTGTTCCTGCCTTGCTAGGATTTCCATTCGATGTTAATTCTATTATTAAAAATTAAATTTGTTTTATTTATGATCCTGCTTTCTAAGGAAGCACCTACTGATCAAAACAGGCCTTGCTTTATCAAAAATTCAGAGCGTTATCCAGATCAGTTGTCAAGCTGGATATATTAAACCAGAAGATGTTTTAACAGTAGCAGACACAAAATGATGTGTCCAGCAGAGGGAAAGCCAGGCACACCTACAAAGTGTACCCAAAAATCCTGGAGCACCTTCAGGGCGGCAGGGGTGAGAGTACATTGTGGTGCTCTGCCATTGGAGCCACAGTAGTTCCTTGGTGCGTGGCCAGGGCAGTTGTTGGCAGGATGAGGATGTTGATAAGGGCTTCATATTGAAAAACTTTAATCTCTGTACTGGTTTAAGTGCTGGGAAGGTACTTTTCTGATGGTGTGTGTGGTGCTTTCACACTGAAGGGCTTGCTGACTGTCACTCAGAAAGAGAAAACAGAAGCAACAAGGAACCAAGTGAAGGCAGACAGGTGCACACAGGACACCATGTCCATGTGGTGGGGATGGTGCTGTCCCTGTCCCCTGGCCTCTCCTGGCTGGAGAAGCAGGATGAGCACCAGCCCGTGCGAGCCCTGAGCTCTGGCAAGGAGTGGCATCTGCAACGTGCATTTACGTGGGTGCAGTAGGAGGAAAGTTGGCTTTTTGCTATGCTGACTGGAAGACCAGTTGAAAGAAAGCTGCATTTTTCTTGTAAATTGCTGAAATAATGGTGTGTTTGGGGAGAGTGTTGGATCTTGCACACAGGTATCTGATGAGGCTGTGTTAAAAGACAGAAGTCTCCATCTGCTGTACAAGAGCAGTTCAGTGTAGGTGTCAGAACAGCAGGTCATTGGGGCTTGTGTGACTTAGCTGTGCCAAGAGTTATTTATATTCTCTTATTGAAAGCAAGGTCTACAAGGCTGCTGTCCTCAAGAATGAGAAATTCAAATAAAGGAGGATTTCCAACCAAAAGATGGACATTGGATCAGTAAATTACATTTAGTTGTAAGAGGATAAACATACATTGTCAGGCACGCCATCCTTCCTATTCCTGCTGGTTTGGGGTGGTGTGGGTTGGCGATGTTGCATTACATTAATATAAAAGATTTCTGTGAGGGTGGGTGGCTGTACCTGACATCATCCACTCTGCCAGAGGAGAAAGTAGCTGTAAATTTAATGTATTTTCTGGTTTGGATAAACTGTTTTGTTTGGACAGATGGACAGAGTGAAGATTTTCCAAATTGCTTTTATGCTTTTAGGCAAAGAATCATGAGGAGAGTAAAATCACAAAGACCATGCATTAAGTGTTGAGATCACTCTTGCTACAGAGTTAAATGGTTTGAGTTTAATAATAATTATTATTATTATGACAATAATCACGATTATCATTATAATTTTATATCATGTCTAATATTAAGGAAACCAATTTTAAAAATTGTGATATCTTAACTAATTTGTGTGTGTGTTGTCCAGTTTTCAAAATTATTCATTTTAAGAAGTACTTACAGGTTGTTGGAGTTTAAATGTGTTATTTTCAGGCATTGTAACCACAGGCAGGTACCCCAAATTCCCACATATAAAGCTGTCATTTTCATTTGAAATAGCTCAAAAGTACCATTTAAACCACTCAATTCTGCCCAAGTTCATAATACTTGGGGCCAAAATTTTGACAGCAAAGCTGTCACATTGTGACAATTGTGTCAATTGTGTCCTAAATTATACTTGTTTGATTTGTCAGCATTCAGGAAGAGAAATTAGAGGCATGTAGCATGATTTAATCGTGAATCATGTATGCAAGAGGAATGTTGTGAGTATACAACTGCAAAGTAACTGGTGTTTGCCAGCTGCTGCTGTGACTCTGCTCTCAGACTGTTGACTTTGTGTGTATGTAATGATTTTTTCAAAGAATCAGTGATCATTGAGGCAGCAATAATTGGCACTGGGGAAACCTTTTAGCAAGTCTTCCCTAGCAGTTAGTGATGTGTTGATTTCACTGGCTTCTGAATAGCTAGGAAGCACGCTAATTTTCAGTTGTGTAGTAGCACTTAATTAAAAATGCTATAGAGACTTGGAGGGGTGGGCTCAGCCTTGGGCAAGATCCTGCTAAGTGAGCAGTGACTGAAGAGTCTGAGAATGAAGTGCAGTCTCAGAGTAGCTGAGCACTGGATTAACAGAAGTGCATGTCCAGCCCAGCAAGATCTTTTCAGAACAGAGAACTGATGCTTGTGCTAAACCTCGACCATATGCAATGGCTGCACCATTCTAAGGCTCCGCCAAAGAATAAGCTTAGGGTTTGGATAGGGTTAGGACAGAGAAAAAAACCTAATTTGTAGCTGTAATTTCATTTGACCAGTGTGGAGCAACTGTGTGCATGGTGTTCAGGAGCAGAACTAAGCAGAAACAGGAAGTTCTTCTCTTCATTTTATTTTCTAAACACTACTGTAGTTGTCTTTACTTCTGCTTTCCTGGACATAGCTTTAATGCAGAGTAGAGCAGAAGGTCACCCCTTTACCTTAAATATTGGTATAAAACAGGTTGTACATGTGGATGACTGAACAGGTTTATTAAAAAAGAAAAAGGCAATGGTTAAGGCTCTAGCTGCTGCAGCTGTGAAAGAAGCTTTCAGAACTTTAAATGAGTTTAAATTAGGAAGTTTTATGCGCCTGAATCTGAAACTTGAAAATGTAAGAGTCATTGCAGTCAATTCAGTTGCTTAATGAAATAATGAAAGCATCATATGAAATTATGCAAAACCAGAGGAAATTCAATATCCTGAAATCCTACATGCAGATTAATCAAATTAATGGCAAGGTATAAAAGGACACATTTGGGAGATTATGAAGAAAGTCAGCTGTACAGAGTATTAAGAGCCTTGGAAAGGGAAGACAAGCCATTGCTCAATACTATATGGCAATTTTCTCAGTACGGTAGTTAAATATAATATTTTGGAAGAAAAAAGCAGTATTTTGTTTTTTGCTTTTTTTATGAAACCTCCACAGCACACTTGTTTTAGCTTGGAGGAAGTTAAATAATCTTCAAAGACATGTTGTAATTTTCTGAAGAAAAATACGTAAGTATGTTTCATATAGCAAAAAATGTCAGACCAAGGGGTTTCTATTTGTGGAGACATTATTCTTCATTTTAGTTGGGTTTTACTTTTTGATGGGCTTTTTGTTGTTGTTGTCATTGTTTTTTAATTTTTGTTGTTACCTAAAACTGAATCTGATATTAATGTACAAACAGTTTCAGGCAACCAACAACATATTTCTTTTCTTTCGTAAACCAGTTGTCTAAAAAAATTAATGGGGCTTCTATCTTGAATATTTGAGAACTTCTCAGTGTTCAAACCGTGTGAAAATATAATTGGAGTCTCCTAGTTTCTGCTTCTTCTCACTGTCACATTTTAAAAATAAAAAATATGTGGAAGTGAAAATGAGTTAATTATTACCTGAGATGTGTGACATTTGGGAAAAGATGTAATACATCTAAAACTTGTAATAAAATTTATGAATTAAAAAATGTGCTTATCAAGAATATCAGCAAAAAAGAACACGAAAAATCAGATACCTTACTGCCAAACTATTGCCCCCAAAATTTAGGAACTTGGAACTCAGGTGCCAAATTTACTCTCCTCAGTGACAGGCTGCTGTGCCAGCACTTAGACCACAGAAAGTCAGGAGACAAAAATCATAAAGGATCAAGATAAACAGCAGCATGACAATAATCAGCCCAAAATTTCTGCTTGGCCTGAGTGTGCTCACATGAGAATGCAGCATCATCTCTCAAAGGAAACATCTCCTGATGAAATTTACTTCACTAGAGGGACTCAGATTGGAAATTTCCCCAGTCTGAGGGATTTTTCCTGCTTTTAAAGATCATTCTTCCCCTTCAGCAGTCCAAAACACATCAGTTAAAGTGAGACCAGGCCTTTGCATGAGGTGTGAGTAAAGCACTGCTTCACTTGGCGTAGAGAGCTTGTTCCCATCAGGGCACCTTGTCACATCCCACATCTCATGCTCCTGTTCCCTGTACAAAGTCCCTCAAGGTAGTGTTCCATCCTCACAACCATATGCCCATGGCTTGTGCTGGTACTGTACGTGCCTCTCCTCTTCCCAGCTAGGATCCCTTGTGCTTGTTTCCCAAAGCAGACATTTCAGGCTGTGATATTGGTAAATCACTGCCCTGAGAGACACAGGAAAATGGAAGGGAAGAGGAACAGGGCTTGTGCCATCAGAGGGATGGAAGGAGCACATTCTGTCGAGCTGTTTCCTCTCACCATAAGTGCAAATCTGCAGATTTTGAGCATTCCCTGGTGGACGCTGCTCGTTCTGATGCACATTTTTCAAATATGTTGACAGAGCAGAGGTGAGCACCAGGGAGAAACCTGTTCTTCTTTGAAAACACTTCATCAAAGCCTGTTTGCTGTGACTAACAGTGATCAATGTACAAAGGAGACACCTCTTGAGCTAAGATGAATGATAGTGAAAGAAAAAAGAACAAGCAAGTTTCCTCAGATGCAGCCAAAGCTCCTTCCAAGCCACTTTGCCCACCTTGGCCAGCTCAGCTGAGTCACAGAGAAGAGCATCTGCCTCAGCCATGGTGTCAAGGTGGGCACAGAGGCTCCTGCCCCTGAGCTGCTGCTTCTCTCAGTGCTCACATCAGACTAGGTTAAGTCAGGTTCTTTACACTAAAAAAGGCTTGAAGAATCATCCTTGTTGGTTCATTTCCGTTCCAAGTAAGCCAGTAAATACTGTCCAATAAATACTCTCGCTAGGTCCTCACAGAGCTGTGGGTGATGTGCTGCTGGAAACTTGGCTCTCAGGTAGAGCTCCCATTGCCTCAGAGGTAGTTCACTTATTATTAAAGGAAGTATCAGACTGCCAAAGGTGGAGAGATGGTGTTTTGGAATAGGCATGTCTGTAAAATCTGGGAGGAAAATACTGGGGAGGAAGATGGGGGGAGGAAATACTCTGTTAGATATCTGTGTATTGAAAGTGACAACACCTAGTACTACTAGCAGGAAAATGTATCATGTGTTAAATTAATGTACTGTATTATGAGATACTTTTATATTGCAATTTGGTTTACTTGGTGAAGTTTTGTATTGAGAAGTAATAAAGAAAATTCTAGTGTAAAATATGCCATCTTCAACATTCATAAAACACACTGTACTTTAAAGGACCCAATCCTGCTCATACCAACAGAAATGGAAACTTTGCCATTGACTTCTATGGAAGCAAGGTCAGCTACAAAATGATCAATTAAATAGGGTTCCAAGTATGATTTATTGTCCTCATGATACTCATTTTCACCCCATTAGCGTTCCTTTCCGTTAGTGTGACCTTCAGTCTTGCATAGTGAAATGCTTATTGCTCCAAGCCACCACCTAACAGGGTGAGAATACAACTGATAGGGCAATGATCTGAGTCAAACAAGATAGTGCCCATGGGCAGGAGCTTCTTGTACAGTACACTGGACTCCCACACCTTGTAATGATTTTGAATGTCTTGCCAGTACGAAATCTGTGTAATTCTAATAAATCAGTGAATGTGTAGGTTCGAACACCAGCCTGCCCATGGAATGAATTCCTTGTTTTTATTTTCTTGTCAGCGTGGCTTTTGCTTAATGTATGAAATTGCCTTTGTCTCAGCCATGAGTTTTCTTACTGTTACTCTTCTGATCCTCTCCCCAGTCCCAGCATGGGAGGAGTAAGCAAGTGGCTGTGTGGGTGTGAGTTGCCAACTGGGGTTAAACTATGACACTAAACTATAGAATTCAGACAAATATTTTCTTGAGGGGTGAAATTGGTATTAGTTTTCTTTTTCAAATAAAATTATCAACTTTGGATCCATGAGATGGAAAACAAACAAAGGACTTATTCCAGTGGAACAGCAATTCAGTTAAGAGCAACCTGTATCACAGACCTGGGAAATCTTGACTTGCAGTTTCCATCGAAAGACAGAGGTGTTTGATGTTGATGTAGTGACAGACAACACCCTGCACTCTCTGTTCTTCTTCTATTGCTGTTGGAATTGTGTATTTAGTGAATTAGTCTTGATTGATGATAGTGTTGTAAGGACTTGCTAGTTCTTCCTGGGAAAAGATGGCATATTTTAGCTATATTAATGGTTTGAGACTTAAGGATAGCAACATATATTTTTGTAATCTTTCAGCAGGGAAGCCACAATTTATACAAATGGATTCCCTCTGTCTTTAGCTCAAGCAACTCTGACAAAGGATGTCATTTGAAGTAATGTTGCTCATCATTCATAGATGCAAAAGCTTAAGGCTCCATTGCTTTGATATGAAATTGTGTTGCAGTTTTCTGCTTCTTTTAATATCAGTATATAGTGTTAATGATACTTTAACTGTTTTAAGCAGCTCTACATGAGACTGAGAGAACATGAAGGTGCTTATTTGCCAGTAGAAAGATATATACTAACTTGGGAATATGAAGAAGGAGAAAAGCAGCTTTCCAGCAACAACTCAGAATTCCCTAAATGTCAGCTCTGCAGCAGTTAAAAAATAGTGCTGCAATGTGTTCAGCCAAAATTGCCAATTTAGGGCACACTACAGTATGTTAGATCCCTTTACAGCACCTTGATAAGGAAGCAGATCATTGCAGAATAATACCAAGGGCTGGGAGAGGTCTCTGGCTTGCTCTGGTTCATTTGCTCAAGTGCACCCCAATCCTGCAGTTGTGTTTGAATGCTCCCTCTGGTTGTGAGATCAATAATGCATGCATGGGGACCCATCGTGGGATGGGCAACAGACAACAAAAGCATGGTTCCAAAGGTGTTCTTTAGACACAATCTGAGAGTAATAACAGGTTAGGACAGACATTCTGCCCCAAAAGTGTGTCTTAAAGTACTGCTGCACTGTGCTTTTGCTTTTGTGATGCAGCCCTTTTACAATGCCACTATGCTTTCACTGATTTAAAAAAGCCCCAATGCAACCACTAAACAATCCTTTCTGTATTTAAACCACTGGTTTGTTCTCTAAAAAGCATTGATATCATATAGCTTGTACATAAGTGATAGATCCTTCTATAGTGCCTGTATTAAAAGTGTGCTGACACACAAAGATTTTCTTTATTTACTAATTGAAATCTGTGAGACAAAGGGCTAATATTTCCCATCTCTAATCCTGTATTTAGATTATCTCCATAGTGCCCTGTTAAAATACTTTGTTCTGTAATTATTAATACAGATATTGTTCACCTCCTGAGAAACTGTCATCCTCTTTAGCTATGCATCTCACATATTTCAGTTTAAGCCTTTGCCTTACATCGCTAGAAAACAAACCTTAGAATTGAAGTAAAGCACTTGCTGAACAAGACAATCTTTTTCCCCTGTAATAAATAAAATGGTGTTTGATAGCTGTTGTGCATCAGAAGGAGCTGATGGGCATGTATGTGTTGATTAGAGAGAACTGAATGTGATGGATAATGGTTTTTAAAGCAGACAACAACACGGGAAAAAAAATTCCAATGGGGGTAGGTGGTAGGTAAAACAATCACATGTTTATGACAGGCGATGATACTCACTGTATGAAGAACATGATAAGTAATGCAGCCTTTACTGTTTCCTGCCCTGCCACTGCTGAATTTGTGCTCAGCCAGCCTCCATCCACCAGTCTTCCCATCCTTAGGGATGGAAGTATGGTAAGAAATTTATAGTTTTTATTTGGAAGGAGTTTTGTGGTGTTTTTTGGTTTTTATTTTTCCTCCGATTTTTCTTTCCTTTTAAGTTGGAACAAACCCCAAAATTCTCAAAACTCCTGTCATAAAGGCATGTCTGACACATGCTGTGCGAGAACGCTGTTTCAGAAAGAAATAGAAGTTTCAGGATGGCCTGACTGGAAAATTGGAGGGGGTCTTCTCTAAATGTCTTTATTGCTTTAAAATTGTTCCATGAGCAGGGGCAGTAACACTACATAATCATACAGGAGATATAAAATGGCAGTCAAAATAGTACGTTGAGTTTCAATTGACTGATGTATTTTAAATGTAATGGCAGTTACTACCTGGAGCAGATTGAATCATCCTGTTCTCTTGTTTAAAATGTCAAAGCAAAATCTCAAATTGCTTCAACACATGACAAACAGAAGACACTTTGAACGGGAAAATGAAGAGTCAAGCAGGTTCGTTACAAAAAGCTGACACAATTTCATGAGGAGTTTCTCAGAAATTACACCCCTGGTGCAAAACTTTAATCTGTCTGGTGGGAGAAAAAGCAGCAGAAAACCTAAAAGGTGGGTAAGGAATGTTCCTCTGAGAGCAGCAGAGCAATGTAGCAGCTGAGGAAAGTAGTCTCTGTTTTGAGCTTCTTCACCAACACTGTCCAGGTGGCTGAGGGACAGGAGCAGTGCTGATGTCTGCCTTGGCACTTGGTGGAGGATTTACAGGAGGACAGAAAACCCCTCTCAGGAATCTGTTTGTGTGCAAGAGGTTCAGGCAGAGGCAGGTGGAGAATCTGGGTGTTGGGGCAGCACATTTGTGTTGTGTCCATGCCCTGCTCACAGGGAGCTTGTACTGCCTTTTTCACTAAGGCTGGGGGAGCAGATTCCCCTTCCTGCAGCTTTGGGCATATAAGCCTTGGCTGAGAGGATTTGTTAATAAAAATAGAGTTGGTTCCTCTTCTCTTTTTCCACTTGACGATTTTTGGCTCTTTCATTTTTTTTTATTCTATTTTTCTCTTGATTTAAAGATTATCTTCATCTTTTAATAAAGTATGGAGGAAATATATTGAGGGATTAAATCCTTATCTGCAGCCATTTGAAGTGCCTGTGGGAGTGTTTAATCTCACATTTCAGAGGATTTGGAAGCCAGGCCTCTCAGCAGCTCCTGCTGCCTATAGTATATATGTGCTCAAATTGACCTGTGGGACAGGTGCAATCCATTGCTCACTCTCTGACAAGTTTATTTTACGCTCCTCTGATAAAAATGTCTGGTGTGTTGACAACCTGCTTCACAATGGTCACATCGATTCAAAACAAGTAAAGTCCCAAAGACCTTTTTTTTTTGCCTAGTCTTCACTGCTTTCCATTGCTTTTAGCATTGCCTTGGGGTCTTTGAACAGTTTCACTGGGAAGTTAATTTATTTCTCTCAGCTGTGCTGGCTGTCACTCACTGGGCTTGTTAATGGGGCTGTCCAGAGATGCACCAGTGGGCACTGGAATGCAAATCCTTGGACTTTTTCGTGAGTGGATCTCTGTGCAGCCTTTAGTCACATTCCTCTAGAAGGCTTGCCTGCAATTCTTTGCATCCCCACTGACCAGTAAACATTTTCAAGTAATGTGGTAGTCTTAAAATATCACATTTACTGTTTAATACTTGCCTTCTGCAAACCTGATGCAGTGCTTTGCGCAGGTTTGGTGTACTTTTGTGAAAAAGAAATTGCACTCTTGGATCAGAGACACTTCTCTTTGTTTGATGGTAGCTGATACTGAAAGGTTCGGATCCCAGGCTGATCACCAGGGGTTATTCTGCTTCCCATCAGTTGCTAGAAACTCTGATGTAAGTGGTAAAAGGCAGCACAGACGACTCCGAAAATGGGTCGTCCCGCCAGAGATTTCCATGGATGCTATTTTTTTTGTTAATTCTTTTAAATCCTTTGCCTCAAATAAGAAGACAAATTTCCTGGGATAACTATCTTCTTCATTTCTTAAAGCATTGTCTTTCATCAGAAGATTTGCATTTTCTTGATCTTTGGTCATGAGGCTGGATAAACAATAGCAAGTGTATCTCTGAGTTCCTTACGTGCCTGTATTATGCCTGCTTTTATTCATTTTCCTGCTCATCCAACCAATAATGACATGATTCGCCCCATTTTTTTTCCCTTAATGATGCTCTATGTACTTAGTGAGTATACAATTCAAAACTTCTTCAGTGGAAAAAATGAAACTGTAATAAACCTGGTAGAACATATTTTGCAGTTTTTGAAGGCAAATTAGAGACAAAGAACTTACATAAATATTGCATAAACATTTTTGAAAAGGTTTTCCTTGTCAAGTACACTAACATTTTTCATCATTGTAACAAGCTTAGGAAGCCAGGGTGCTAATCCAAAGGATGCCTCAGAATTAATAGACTGGATAGGGCAGGTGAAACCTTCTCATTAGCCCCCAACAGAGCAAAATCAATTGGCAAAAGATGACTTAACGGAAGTTTCATGTTTCTTACTTGTGCATATAATTAATCTAAAAGACTTACAGTTGAAATTCTATATAAATTTTTTGTGGCGTGGCAGCTCTGCAATCATAATGAACATCAAAGCAGGCTGAGCTGTTACACTGTACAACACCTAAAATTGTCCAAAGTGCAAGTTTTAAATGGTTGCTACTGCCTTTGAGACTTAAGTGAAATGGATTTTTAATGTCATTATTCAGTAGTTCTGTCCTTTTCTTTGAGAAGCTGCCCAGGGGTGTTTGATGTGCAGCAAGGATTTGATCTAAGCTGTCACAGGTGAGCCAGGAGGTTTCCTGAAACAGCAAAGTAAGAGAGGTGGCAAAATGGCAGTGGCTCTTCCTTCAGCTGGCTGGAAGCTGCTGTTGAACTTAGCGATGGCTTTTCCTCAAAAAAGAGCACCCATTGTTTTGCCTACATATGGTACCATAAGTGCTTAAAACTCTGTTCATGTGATATTTGTTGTCCACAATAATTCTCTGTTGATACACTATCTGTACCTAACACATTTTTTTTTCAGTTTTAGAGAATAATGGATTGCTTTCAGTTTTGTTAAAACAGTGCACAAAATCCACTCCATGATAATTCTTGTGTCTGGAGCTGTGCTGTGGTGCAGTACCTCACTGTGCACAAGCGGTCAAGTTGATCATGGAATATTAATGGGTTGTGGACTGCAGGCTTTTGGTAGCCTGGCTTCAGGTTGACAAGAATGATAGCTTTCATTTGCATGCAAAGACTCCAGCTGTTCCTTTAAGATGGATGAGGGGATCTGGCTTCATCCGTTACCACTTCTTTACTTTTTTATAAGACAGAAAGAAAAAAAGAATTTAAAAAGCCAAACCATAAAATGTCATAAAATGTTCTTTGCAGATCTCCTTGAAATAGAGGGTAATTTCAAGCATCTTATTTCTGCCCCGAGTCCAAGAGAAACATTTTGAGTGCAGATGAAATTATATGTCCTTTGTGCTAAATACACTCTGTTCATTAAATAAAGCACACTCCATTTGAGATTTTCATGAATTACATTGAAAGAAAATGTAATTTACATTTAGTAAGAATTTATTACACTTTTTCTCTACTTCAGAGGAAACTCATGCTTGATTTTTAAAAGCGAGCTGCATGATCCACATTTAGGAAACGAGTAAAATAATCATGGGCAACATTTTGGTTGGGAAAGAACTTTGCATAATCTAACACAATCTGTGAAATTTAGAAATGCAATGAAAAGAAAGGTGTGTTGGCAACTGTAGGAGTAAGGAAGCTTGATAACAACATACAGTGAAAGCCCTGCTAACACAGAATCCTTATACTTTCCAGCACCCACCTTGCAATGACTCTAGTGACAGCACCAATGGTAGCCCCCACCATCAGTGCCACTGAATGTTTCACATCAGGAGATGCATAACAGTCAATGCCACGGGCATTTAACACGTATATTGCAGTCGTGTTAAGTGTTCAGCCCTGTTGTAATTACTTTGTGATAGGCACCTTGTGGGATTTTGCCATCTGTGCTTCAGTAATGTGCAATCTGTGCTATTGTTTCTACTCCACTTCACCAGAGTCCTGAGCCGTACTCTATTGCATAAGTTCCACCAATCTCAACAGTTTATTTTCTACAACCCTGCATGACTTGATTCCCTTGTGAGAAGGTGGAAGAAGGTCCAGAACAAACCTGAAAAGTAGAAGATCCCAAACCAAAAATCTAGCTAATCTCTACTTCTCTTAAAATTTTCGTGAGTTCAATAGAGTTCATCCAGTACCTTCTCTCCAAAGGCATTTGGCTCTCTCTGTGCACTCGGATGGCATCCCGTGTGCAATAGATGGAGACATCTTAGGTGAGGAGACTGGCAGCAAGGCTCTTTATTCAGAAGTGATTTTGCCCATGGAATGATTATCTGCTCTTATTAGTTATAAATAGTCACCATGGGTTACAAGGTCACGCCTGCAGCAGAAGCTGTTGGAGCAGCTGGTGAGAACAGGACAGGCACAGCCAGTTGTTCAGCATTTTGACTGCTCTCAAAGTCAAGGGAGCTGCAGTCATGGCCAGCTTCTTCTTGGTGGCAGTAGCATGACCTGTCAAGCCCAGATTTGTTCTGAGTCATTGAGGACTTAATGAGTTAAAATCAAAACTACCAGTAATGAACCAAGATCATTTGAGTGCCTCAAACTCATTTCCCTTGTGAGCTGCATTTCAGCGTAGACACAGCATCTTCCTTAAAGCTGTGATTGTGTTGTCCTTCTTTCTATGTCATAAAAAGAAGTCACGTGACAAATTCAAATTATTTACTGCTAATATAAAAATGCTAAACTTCGTCTTGCAGAAAATTGTCCCCCCTAACAGTGCATTAAGGCACTCTTGATCCTAGGTAGGGTTTTCAAAAAGTCGTGTTTGGGGTGGTAGTCGCAGTGAGGGAGGTATCCAGCTGCTGAATTTTCCACAGCATTTTCCCAAGAGAAGCCTTTCCTGCTTGAATAGTAATAAATAGAGTAAAACTCTTTGTCATTTGCTAATGACTCCTGACTTCTACACAAGTTCTGAGTTTACTGAGTTGGAGGTTTTTTGAGAATAAATGTTCAGTGTTTATTTTCAAAGATGGAGATATTTATCCTTAGACAACATCTCATTGCAGTGGCTTTATTTCTGTTAGAGCAAATGACAAATGGAGGTGCAATCATTTTGTCAGCTTAAACTGAGAGGAAGGAAATCACACAATAGGCAACTGATGGAGAAGTGTGTTTTGACTGACTGGTGAAGCACACTACAATAGAGCTAATCAGGAAACAGGGTCCCTGTATAAACACAGCCTCACAAAATTGCATTTTTATGAATGAGTTGCGTCATGTGGTTTCCTACTACTTTTCACCTTGTGTGGTAATTTTCTGCTGTGCTGAGAAAATGAAAAGCAATGATTCTGATCTGGTAGCAGGACTTGCTGGTGATAGTGTGTTAGAGATCTACAAAGTCCAGGTGAGAACCCTTGGCTTTTTAAACACGCTTTTAACTCTCCAAGTGAACAGTTCATTCCCTGTCAGCCAAATTTACTGTCATTCCCTGTCAGCTGTCACATTTACATTTACATCTGTACAATTGGCTCTTACATTTGCTTGGTTGTAAGCAGCAACATGAAGGATAAAGCAGTGGCAGGTCAGGCCTGAAGCATTTTACTGCCAGCCGCTGAGAAATCTCTTGGCACAAGTTGGGATTTCAGGTGAGACAAAGGAGTTAGGTACATATCTTTTTAAAAGGTACAATGCTGAGCTTCTCTTAGCAACATGTGCCCTCTGGTTAATACATTGATTGAGTGTTTTGTATGCAGTTAGTTCCATCATCATCTATGATGTGCTAGTTGCAGAGTCACTGCCAAGATTTATCTTTGCCAAAGTAGATCTAAGCCATGTCTGGAAGCGTCTGTATTTGAACTGGGAGTGAACAAAAGCTTAACTTTGGGTATGAGCTAGTTTCAGATTAAGGATTTGGCATGCAGTTATTTGCCCCAGAGGATGCTATTCAAACAGATCTGTTCTGCTGTCAAAAGGTTAGCCAGATTCTTGATTGAATGATACTAGAGGCTCTGTGTTAATTAATGGTGGGAAAATGCCAGATCCTTTGATTGAAGGAAGTAGGTTGGCATGCAATTGTCTCATAGAAGCTTTGAAACACTTTTGTTAGATTTGCTGCATTCTGTTTCATATTCAGATAATTTTCTCTTTCATCATTGCAAATTACATGGACAAATGTCCAGGAGGTACATCAATGGCAAAATTATAGAACACCAAAACCTACTTTGAGTGCTTATCACAAGAAGGTAGTCATTATCCATGACAAGGAAGAGGAAGAAAACTGTTCCCCAGCATTTGACCAGTTCCTAGCCACATGGGAGTTAACATTTTAGCACCCTTCTAAGAGTTATCTGGTCTAGAAAGGCTCCAGCTGTGCTGAGCCACAAGAAAGAGGCTCTTCAAATCACGAGCAGCTGGGTTTCAGTGCGTGATCCTGGTGCTGACTGGCTTCACACTGAAGGAGTTCAGGGCTTGGAGCACAGGTGATGCCTGTTGGCTTGGGGCATGCCCTTTTGCATGGAACAGGGGAAGGAGATCTGCATCTAATGCAGAATTTGTGTTTAGCTGAGCCACTTCAAATGCGCAGTAAGAGGATTGAGTTCATCGTAGCAACAGTTTGGGCTCTCTGTCTGTCACTGTGGATACTGTAAAAGTCTGACTGGAGTGGGGTGGGTACTGTGAAACTGCTGCAGAGGGAAGGTAGGAAATTGTGTGGGGAAATAGCTGTGTCAAATAACAAACTGCGGAGGAACTGGGGTTTACTGAGAAGCCTGACAGTTTTTCTAGCTGGTTATCACTGCTTTTCCCTAAGTAATAATATCCTAAGGCTGTTTGTTTTCAACTACTTTGTACTTTTTCAAGGGAACTCATTAGAGTGTCTGAATATGGAATGACAGATTTTTGAAACAGTAGGGCTGTGGTGGGAGAAAAACAATGAGCCTCCAGGCTCTGAGGCTTCACTGGCACTTAAAGCAGGAGCCCTTCCTTTAAGGCAGATTTCTTCTTTGGTTGGTCCTGTGAGTAGCTAATGTTGACCTCTGCAGCACATCATGCTCTGATTTATCTGACAGAGATCACCGTGTAACTAACTGGAGAGACCAAATCTTTTACAGGTCTCTTCTCTGCTTTTCTGCAGCATTTCTGGTACAGCAAACTCCTTGTGACTATGACAGAGAGAATAAAAGCATCATGTATGCTGGGAAGGAAGATGCACCTGTATGAACAGCTGCAGAGGACCACATCAGAGTATTGATTTGTACAACACTGTCTCTTTAAAAATCTTATGGACAAGTGGAGTGACAAGTACTATTGAAATCACAGCAACGTGATTATTGTTCTTAAGTTTGTGTTACTTTTGAAAGGGGTGAATATCAGCATAGGAGGAAACAGCATTTTACACAGTTCCTGAGCAGTCTGGCTGCTAAACAGCCTCTGGCCATGTTCACCAGTCTCTTTTGGGAGGCACATGCATTGCCAGGTGCCTCTGGGTTAAGGAAATGTGTTTCCAGCTTGTCATCCAGCACCTGTGACTTCCAGCCATGCCCCAGGTAGTGAGTGCTCTTCTCCTGGGACAAGATACAGAAGGCTCCCCTCAGTTCTGTGCTGTGTCTGATAGCACTTCCATGAACAAATCCAGCCAAAGCAGTCCCAGCCTGGTCACAGGATGAAATCCTAGAATGGTGAGGAAAGGCAAAGCTACCCTTAGACTGCTGCATTGTCAGACCCAGCATCTTCTGAAGGTGGCTCTGTGTAGGTGGCTACAGGAGCTGCTGCCTTGGGAGGCTGATGTCATCCTTGTTCTAGAGGCTTCACCATGTAAATGTTGCTGCTCAGAACAGCCCAGGGACATGCCACATTCCACAGCATTTGGAAGGGGAAAAAACAAAAAAAGTATAGACAGCTGTAGGCCAGCTCCTCCCTTGAGAGTTCATGAGGTAGATTTAGTTTCATGGCAGAGTTACTGCCCCTTTGATAATAGGAAGAGCATTTACAGTACATTTAATTGTTGTAATTTCATGTAGCTTTGTGGGAGGTCAAGTAAGAGTTTCTGCTGTTAGCTTTGTTAAATACATGTTGATACAGTAACAGCACTAACTTTTTGGTTTTTTCCCTTGAGCCAGGCTGAAAATCAGTGCCACATATCTATAAACTGTTCTTAGAATTAAGAAAACTTCTTATAGAGGAATAGGAATTTGAATAAAGGTTGTTTTTGGACTTCTGTCAAATACGGAGATCATATACATCTAGAGCCCCTGGTAGCTGAAAATATCTTGTATTGCCTTTTTGTTTAAGAAGTATCAAAAGTGAATTTCATTAGGTGAATAAACAATCTGATGTCTGACCTCCAAAATGAGAATAGCCTTTGTTTTCAGTAAACACATCTGACATTGAAGAGCCAGCAGTTTGTTGCCTTCTCATCTCTAAATCCCTTTGGCCCATTTCAGTTCCTATGGAAAGAGCTCTGACAGGCTGCCAGTTCATTATGGTGATTACTCTCCAAGAAGAATATGGCAGAATATAGCCCTTTAAAATATGACATGCAGGAGCACATTTAGAAAACTTCCAAATGCTGCAAGTAAAACTGAGGGAAACAAGGGAAGCCCTGGTCAGATTGGGTTGCAAAGGGTGTGGGTGGGAATGGGATATGAAGAGAATATTAAGAAGGGAAAGCCTGAGCACACTGGCACAGCATGGATGAAGCTGCTCCAGCAATGTTTCTCCATGTTCTACAATGAACAGAGTACAATTTAGTACCAGAAAATAAACAGAAGAATATAAGGAGAGCATAAAGATACCCATAAAAGCCCCAAAATTGAAGAAAAAGCTAAGGAAAAAACCCTGTTTTAAGTATACCAGGAACTGAAACTCTGAGGCCGTTGTGGATGTAAAATTGCTTTGTAGGTTGGCAATTGTTGTTGTTTATTTTATAAACTCAGGTCAAATAATTTCAGGTGATAAGTTTTAACAGGAAAAGATTGAAGATAATTCTGAAATGTTTAATTTCATGTGGTGCAAGATGCTGTACTTAGTTAAAAACATTTCTCCCCATTTTCAGGAAAACACAGTCGTTTATTTCAAGCTAAGCCAAATTTACAAAACCTATTTGCACGGTCTGGCCCTAAGTTTTCAAACGGGGACATGAAGCCTGTTCCTGTAGATATGCTTTTTGATAGTTGTGTTATCTGCTTGCTGGAGCAGTCTGCTGTCAGGACAAGGCTGGGGTATTGTTTCCTGCTCTCAGGTATTTCTGCACAGCAGGAGGCAGGGTCCCCAGTAAGGCTTTGAGGACAGGGTTTGGGGTGGCAGTCTGTGCTACTGTGGAGTGGAGCTGCTGGGGTCCTTCAAGCACAATTATGTGCAAGTTTTCTGTGTATTGTTTTGGACAGGCATTAAGACATGTTGGTGCCTGTCAGACTGAGATGGATTTGTCTGGCACTTCAAGTTTGTTGTGTTAACATCTAAACCGCTTGTTCTACTTACCCTGTGTAAATGAAAAATGAGAAATTGAGTATGTTTTGCTGCTTTGTGCTACAAATGTAATTCTTGAAACAGGTCATTTCTATTGAATCAAGGGATCATCTGGGCCACAAGGTAGATGGTAACACATTGGCTGTGTAACAACTACAGTATATAGTAAATGTTTACATGCCATCAAATATACAAACATTTGATTGCTTACATGACAGAGCTTTTCTTTTGCAGTCATTGGTCTCAACTTTTCCATTACATTTTCTCATTTTCTTTTCTAGCTTTACTCACAGACAAACCTCCAAAGCCATTGTTCCCCATGGAGAACCAGCCAACTGTTATAGATGTCCAGCTGGGTAAGTCCCCTTCTGGGAATAACAGATCCTAAACTTCCACTCTGGTAGCAGATGGGATAAATTGAAAGTGGTAAGAAAGGTTTAGTGGTAGTTATTACATGCAAATCAATTTGCAGCTTCACTTTTATAACCATGGAATTTACTGCCACGGCAATTTAAGGGAATGAACTTGTATAACATGAGGGGATGGTAGTACTAATTGGTTACAATGGGTATTAAATATAAAACACTGATGCTGGTCATAATATGTGTTTGGCAAAGTAAAATATGTTTACACTGGTGCTGTATCGGTCAGTTGATTTTCACCCTAAGATGAATGTTCTCATAAAAGAAGGTCTGATTCCTTTAAAAGTCAGTGTAATGCACTGGATTTTCAGGTTGTTCTGAATGTATACCAGAAAGGGCTTTTGACTAAAATGCTTGTGTGCTTTTCTCACTTCTTTTATATATTCTTCTGTGAATGCACATCTCTGAATTTCAGCTAGCAGCCTCTATTTTCTGTCATGTTAGAAAATAATGTTTGAGAGTTCTGCTAACTTTGGGGAGCTGTAGGGCATTGTAATGCTGAAAGAACTGCTCAGCGTTGAGGTTCCAGAGGTTTTTTTCAGTGTCTTGAAAGCAGGTTTCTAATTTTAAGAGGCAGAATTGGAGTTGCTGCTAAGGACTGTGGTGCCATGAGCTTAAATTACAAGAGATGTATTGCATATGGGGATTGTTCACTCAGTGCTGAAACTGTGGCACTTTCCTTCTTGAGCTTGACTCTCCTCCTCCTTTATGCCAAAGCTGGCTAGAATTCAGAGGTGGAATAGTGTTTAATTACCCTTTTTAAAAGCAGGGTCAGTGTGAAGCATTTTGAGGGCTGGTGACTTTGTGGAAAAACTGTTTGTATTTGTGAAATTCTGTGGGGTTTTTCTTGACATGAGTACAAAGACATGTCCTTGTTCTTAAACCAGGTGCCAAACAATGTCAGAGAAGCATTGTGGATGCTATGAAGTATTTAAAAAATGGGGCTTGAATCCTTGAATGTGAGAATATAAATCATTTGTGACCTTAGTGGATCTTAAAGATTAGCTTCCTCTTAAACACCTGAATTGACTTAGGAGTCTGCAAGGGCTTGCACAGGGAAGACAGCAGTGGATGTGGGAAGCAACCAGTGCCAGATGAATTCTGCAGATAGGTGCATATCTGCATATGTAGGTTTCCATCCACAGGGCATGAATATCTATAGCTGAACATAAATTGCCCCTAAAAGAGAGTATAAAATTAATCTGGAGCCATAATTAAAACCTACCTGAGTTAACAGCAAAACCCAGTCATTGAAGGTTGGATCAGCCCCAAAAGGCTGAATTCTGTCTCCTTCTTAAAAGTCTAACTTTTTTAAAGTCAACTTTCCGATGATTTCCTTTGGGAGCACACTGTTCCTGTATACATTTGTGTAATAAAGGCACTCAGAGTACACATCTTTGTTTCCTGCATTTTCATTTCATCTTCATTTTCTCTTCCAAGTTCCCCTGTTCCAGCAGGACTCTGTTGGTTTTGCACTGAACTCTTTGTTGTTGTTGTTTGCGTGAAAACATTTTGTTCTGGTTGATTAAAAGGAGGTCTGATTAAAAAAAATTAAACCCCCTCCTCTCCATGGAGATGTGGCACAGTAATTTTGGAATATCTCTAGAGGGAAGTACAAATCTTGCATCTTTATATGCTGGAATGTAATCCATTAGTTGTCCCTTGAGATCAGGGAATTTGCATATGGTGGTTTGGTTTTTTTCTGATATGTTAAAGGGTTTGGTTATTGCCACTAAACCATATTCATATGACAGAACTTTAACTTCTTTTGCAGTGAAGTTCATTGATTTCCCTCTTGATTTAACTTGGCAAATAGATAAATCTGGAAGATTCTCAGGGAGAATCTTCATCTTGTGCAGGCCACCAGCAGCTTGGGGCAGGAAGGCTGTGCTGGCCTCCAAAATGTGCCAAGTCCAGCCTTGAAAGACTGGGAATCATTTGATTTCACAATCTAAAGTGGGAGAAAGTTTTTGTGTAAGGTCACCTGCTGGAATACTTCATTGAAATCTTGTTAAGCTCCTAGGAGTTTTGAACAATTGATGTTTTTCAGTGTTTTATTAGATATTAAAGGAAAATTTCTGTGTTTTACATGCCCTTTAGCCCATGGAGTCACCCAATGTGCCTGATTTTTCAATAGTTATGCAAGTATGAATATGCCACTAAGCTACAAAAGAAATGGAGTTTAATCCATCTACTTGTTCTGCAGAGATTGTTTTAATTTTCTATTGGAAAGCTAATCTTTAAAGAAATTGCTGTATTACTTCTATAAATAGAGGAGATTAATAATTATTTACTGTCTTTATCCCTAATGATTAGCACAATGGAATGCAAAATCTCCCTAGGCCTCTAGGCAGTGGAATAACTATTTAGCAGCTTATTTGGCCTTACTGCAAACTTCAATATTCACCTTTTAGCTTTCAGGTCTAATAAAAAGTTTTATTGAAAACAGGTATGCACAATTCTTATTGACAGTGGATAAAAGAGCTCCTTCAGGCTTCAAACGTGGTCCAGAGCCTGCCTTGTTCTTCTTAAGGAGCAGGAATGTTTTTTGTGTTTTCTGTTTTTCTTTGGAATGTGACAGAGATCTAAAACAAATCCCGTCAAGATTAGAGAGAAGCAGAAACTGGAATTTGCTTCTTTTTTTGTTTTCTGTATTTGCTTGTGGTGGAGAAACAGAGCCAGAGACTGGGGAGGGTTGACAGGAGGACAAAACAGCATCCCAGAGGACTGGAAAAATAGTCCAAAACTGTTTCACTCAGTTGCCTTCCCAAGTCAGATAACCATTTCGTCTCTGGGCCAACCTAGAAAATNACAAAACCAGAAAACAAACCAACCTTTTTGTTTTAGCTTTTTTGCATTGAGGTCAGTATAGAAATTGTTCTTAATTGCATGGTATGTGATATACTCAATCTTTCTCTACCTTGTTCTAACAAATAATGTTTGTTCTTACTATATAGTGTGTGTTTTGCAAATACACGGCATTACTCTGATAATAAAATGTCCTTTCTCGAAAAAAAAAAAATCCTGAGTTGTCTTCATGACGTTAAAATCGAATTTGATAGTACAGGCCAAAATACACACAGCTCTTGTGCCCAGGAGATGGGGTGGCTTTGGCAGAAGCCTTTAAGACCATCTCCCATGTGGAGCTCTGGCTGGGAATTTATTCCAGTGTATGCTGTTGTGATTCAGGGTTGAGTTGTTCAAAGTCCCCTTTTTTAGAGCAGGAGCTTGCTGTTACTTTGACCATATAAACCTAAGTGTGTTTATGGATTGTTCATGCCAAATTCCTGAGTTTAGAGAGTTCCTTATGTGATTTATAAGAGTAAAGATTGAGACCTCAGTCAGGTGTCTTGGGGCTGTAAGCAGTAAGTTTTAAATAGCTCTGTTATCTATTTTCACATACAGCTGTCTGACAGCAAGTGGAGCACGCTGTGCTGGAAGTCTTAAAGATGATGTGTTGCTTTGTTGCTCTGCTGATTTCTTAATTCATTTGTTACACTCTTTTCCAGATAACTTTGTTCACTCTCAGCTCACTCTTTGTTTTAGTGGCACCAAGAAGCCAAAATCCCACTGATCCCTGGGAGCTGTTGTCCTGCCAGCTCTCAGCTGGGGTAAAAACAGTGGGACAGAGGAAGCACAGTTGTGCTCTGCTGATTTTTGCCTGGACACAGATCTGTAAGGATCTATATCTAGCCAGTCTATGTATAAGCAGCTGCCAGAGTTCTCTAGCTTGCACCGCGGCTGCTATTTTTCATTTGCAATGTTCATTTGCAATGTTTCATTTTCAATGTTCCACAGGGTACCAAAAAAGCTAAAAATACAATATAAAAATAGAAGCTGAATCTGTTAATGCTGTAGTATGTATTACAGTAACTGCAGTGTTAAGTTAGGCTTTTTATGAATGAGTTAGTTGAGTGGAGTGAATTTTGCATGTTTGGGTCTATGTTAATTGAATATATAATTTACATATCATTTGCTTTTCAGCTATGTCCTGATTTTGTTTTCAGGTGTGCACTTAAGAAATGTAGCAGGAGCCTTACAAAACAAAACAAGAATCCTCAGTGTAAATTCATTTACTGAACAGGAAGGATGTCAAGGGGTTTAACTCGCTTTTGTCATGGTAGTTTCTCTGTTTCTAAAGATGCTGAGGAAAGAAAACACATAGTTTATGAGGACTGTCATTATTCCTAATAGCTGAACTGTTCAGAAAGATTTTGTTTCTAAAAGATTTAACAGCACAATTCCCTGGGACTCATTATTAGGCAGATCAATAGAGATCAATAGAGCTACTGTAAAACAAGTGCAAGGGAATATACACAGTTACATCTGCTGACAGGTATAGGAATAGACTAAAAATAGTTAGGAATAAGAAAACCCTTTTAGTTTGCAGCACTGGCTGGAAGGAATTATTTGAGAAGTGAAAATTCATGCATTTACTGACATTTTAAATGTACCACTTCACTCTCCACAGTCTTAATTTTCACTGAGATGTCACTTCTTAAATAATAATCCTTAACAAGAGAATTCCTGCAAGATGTTTCAGGCATTCATTTCACACCAAGGCTGTTTATTCAAGACAATCCAGCATTGTCTCATTACAGATTTGCTCATTAAATCTTGCATTCTTCATATTTAACGATACAGGTATTTGATAAGCAGTTGAATAGAGTGGTGATCTTGGACAGAAAGCAATTCAGAAATTTTGAACTGTAAAATGCTTCAAATAGAGTAAAGTATTTGAAAGTAAGCTTGGGAAGAAATTCTTGTTTAGTGTTCTTGCAGTGTGGAAAGAGCCCTGATACTTGTCTGTGGTCAGGCCTCTTGGGTGTTGTGGCTGTGCCTTGATTTGGAGTTTGATTAAAGGGTCATGTGCAAGAACTGCTCAGGAATGTAGTGGGTATTTATGGAAAACAGGGGTTCTGGATGCTGGTCACTCCATGCTGCCTTTCTTTCCTCCCTCAGTTCCCACCAGGTATTCTCCAGCCTAGAGCTTAGTAGGGGCTCTCAGAGGGAGATCTGAGTTTCTGAGAGCTGGGTCAAACCCAGAGCTTTGCACCTCCCAGCTCATCTGGGATGGGATAGAAGAGACAAAGGCTGAGGAATCAGAGGTGACCTGGTCCCAATGGGCCCTGAGTCAGCAAAGAGGCTGAATAAAAGTTATCTGTAGAGGCTCATTGTTCTTTCCTTGTGCAAGGCCTGAGTGTGGGATAAGTGACAGTCTTACCCCAAATCATGTCCTACTGCCTTATTCTCTCTGCGTGGAGCAACCCACATCACCTCACAAATTCAGGTATGAGTGATCTGAATGACAGAGCAGAGGGAAGATGGGACTAATGGCAGAGAAGACCTGTGGGTAGTGCCTCCTCCACCCCAACACCAGGAATCTCCATCCCCAGTTCTCCCTAAGCTGCACGTTCATCTCATAGCCCTGTCTCCCTGTACTCTTGCAGTCTGGAGGAGCAAGCTGGTACCTTCACTGCTGTCTCCTCCACACCTTCTCCCCATCATCCATGGCTCTTGACTGCATCCACCTCCTCCCACAGATAAGCTGGGAGATCCCTGTTCTTCCCACAGGTGGAACAAACCTCACATGTTGTTCCTCTCCCTTCCCCAGGTTGCAGACTTGCTGTGTGAATCTCCCCAGACTCAGCTCTGGAAAATTATCTCCTCTCAGCAGTGCAGGCTCATGTACCAAAAGCTCTGTGTTTCTGCACAGAAATACATAAAGGAGCAATTTTCACTAGGAAATGAAGAGAAACTCAGGGGATAGTCTTTAGGGCCTGCCTTCCTTTGCAGTACAAAGGATACAGTTCCACAGCTATTTCAGCCGTACGTGCCTGTAGGAAAGGAGGCAGGATTTACATCTATTGCAATCATTCTGTACTAATCTGCAGGGAATATTAGAGACAAATTGTCTGACATTTAGGTTTAGAAGTAGTTCCCTAAATACCCAAAGTGTATTACTGCTAATGCTTGGATGCTAATTTGGTATGTTGTTAATATCCCTGCTTCTCTCGGGGATAATGGTGAAATGCTGCACTTCAGAGACTTGGGCTGGGATCTGTGGTTCATCTGGTGTAAATCCTCAGTTGTTTTGCTTTTTGTGTGGTTAATCCAGGTTTTCATCTGTGAAACAGAACAGTTCATTGGCACACTTCTTTCTTGTGTTTTAATGGACTTGGAAAGACAAGCCAAATTCTGACTGCTGATCCATGGTTTTTACACCCATTGGGATCTATGGGATTGGCACAGATGTGTCAGAAATGAAGATTTAGCACTTTCCATTTTTTTTTTCTGTACTTCTTTAAACTATTTATTGCTTATGTTGGGTTCAGTGGATGTTAGTGGGTGTCAGTATATACTCTTAGGGCAACCTGAGTATGCCTGTATACAAAAAATTGATTAATTGGTGTCAGATAGACACCCTTGCAGTTAATTTTGAAACAGCAATGCTGCAGATCAATATGTTGTCTTCTTTTTGTTCCAAGAAAATGGTTAAGAGGAAACACTCCAGTATATCCTGACTTAGAGTTGTCCCAAGGCATTTATCCAAGGGCATTAGCTAATTTATGATGATTGAGGAATGCCTCAAATCATCTTGCTTCTGTAAATCTTCCTCTGACAGTGGTGACTGTAGTGTGGGGTTGTCCAGGACATGGACCTTTAGCATTTCACTAGGATTAAACTGCCATCAACCAATGCAACCATCATTTCAGCTGCCACAGACATGCAGCTGTGCTGACCTTGGCTAAAGGATCTCTTGCTTAGTTTCTCGGTTTACTTCATTTGACTGGTGTCTGGGAAATGGGCACAAATTTGTTTCTGCAAAAATGAAGTTCAGCCTGTGACACAGGAAGTAGAAAAGATGGTCTTGGTGGAGAGCTTAGGGCTGGGAGGGGCTTAAGGCTGTTGGTAAGGGTTGTGGGGCTTTTTCCTGCTATAACTGTCCTGACCTTGACCAGGGCTCTGTCCTCATTTAAAGTGAGGATATTGCTTCTTTAGTTTTCAGGAATATTGTGACAATAAAATTACCTGTTATCAGGGAAGGGCTCCAAGAAAGGCAAAGAAAGAGTACAGATAGAAAAAGCTTTGACCTGGATTTTTGCCTCAGGGACCTTGCCTTTTTGGGCTCTGAGCCTGACTGCAAACACAGAGACATTTAACTTCCCAGTCTACAGACATATGCTATTGTGCATTGAAAGTCAGACAATATTAATGTCCCAGAAAAGAGAACCACAGGGCAAAGTTTGCACCATTTTCCATGCTTGTTGGAAACACTGTCACTGGAAGAAATTCATGTGCTGCCATTTTACATTCCCTCTACAGTGTTTGTCATGTGAATGAGTTATTAAGCTGTGAATGCCTCATATATTCTGTAAATTACAGCGTAGAAACATTCGCCACTACTATTTTGACCTTTTCAGCATTCTGTGATTTGCTGGGCATACCATTCCACATCTTTTGTTTACGGCCTCACTAAAACGTTGGGATGGAGCTGAGTGGGCAAACAGTCAAAATATACGGGGCTGGGAAAGGTCAGGGTCATGCATCACAGCACTGCTGTTCAGTGGGCAGGGAAGATTAAAACCCAGACTAAGCATTCTCGTGATTTTTTTTTCCCTCCTTCACTGAAAAATAATAGAAAATTGTATTTTGTAATCTGTTCCAGAGGCAGCAATGCGGAAAATGAAGACTGATGGTATAATTTTTATTTCTTAAAATTTCAATACTGTAATGTCATGATCTTAGAGGCTGTGAAAATCAAAGCTGTCATAGTCCTTCAGAAGAAGTGAGATGGAATTCTGCTCACCAAATCTTTGCTTCATTTAATCCCTGCTTGATAAATGTTGCTCTTACCTTCATCCTCAATACCCTTGTGCTTGTCTCCATCCTAAAGAAACAAATAGTTTGTATTAGGTAATTGAACTTCGACCATTAGAACAAAATTGAGCTACAGTTTTCGTGTTAGATATTGCAATCCAATGAACACCAAATGAAAGACAATCAAAACAAGGTTTCTTTTGAAATTAAGAGATATTTTTATTACCTACTCAAGACACATGTTATGTGACTTCCCAGAAGCCCTTATCAAATGTAAAGTAAAAAATAGAGGAAACAGTAATCTGAGGAAAGCAGCAGAGTCACTCTGATTTCTACCATACTTTTTTTATTTTAAAACAAGCCACATGGTGAATGATGAGTGCAACTTTCTACTACTGAGTAGTTTTTATTATCTGCTTCTTCTGTATGAGAACCTTACTAATTTTAGCATGCTTGGCTCTAGTCCCATGAATAAGTGAATATAATTAGTCAAGAAAACATCCACGGAGATCTCACCGATGCACAGTCAGGTGTGCAGTTACTTCAGCTCACAGGAGCCTAAACTCTTACTTGAGCAATGTTTTATATTACTCAAATACGAATTTCACTGATGGGCTTGCACGTTGCATTAAGTAAAAGGCCTAAGAAAATTTTGTTTAATATCCAGCAGAGCTGCAAATTTAAGTGAGCTGAATATGCCACTGCTATAATGTCAGTGATGAAGTTTGTAAATGGTGCTATGTGCTTTCCTGGCCAAATGTGATGCAACCATTTGCAAACTCTAAGTGTTTGTCACATTCCTCTGAATCAAACTCAGTGGTTTGAGTTGAGAATTTAAATACTGAAGATGCAATAATTATAACTTTAACAAGGAAAATAATCTCCCTTATGTATCAAGTGTGTATTTTCATTACTAGTGAGATGACTAAATATTAGCAAGCACTCTATTCTCTGAATTTTGTCTCTCTTTATGAGGGAAAGGATTGTCCATATGGATGTTTCCTTTGATACATCCTCTAAATCCTTCTGGACTTGACACACTATTTTGAATGGTTTATTGTCAAGTCCTGAATATGCAGGGTTTGAAAAGTGAAGCTGTTGCGGTTGGGCAGGCTGATCAAATCAGGATTTTTATTTCCCAATCACATTACTGTTTTTAATGATTTCATCATCATTCATTGATGAATTGGAAATCCAGTTTATAGATAATTATTCCGCAGCCTGTCATTCAAATAGTTGATATTAAAAAACATTGCAGGCAGAAAACTGCTTTGCGGCAACATTTGAGCACTGCCTCAATGAAGTGAATGCATATAGAGTAGGCAGAGAATTTAATTTGGAAGTGCAATGAGTACTTGTGGTTTAGTTTTACTGGAATTCACCTGCCTTTCCTGCTTAACTTACTTGGAAACTGAGTTGTGAGACTGCACTGCATGCAATAAGGAATCTGCTTTACATGATTGTGGACCACGTGCTTTTATTTAGGATTGTGATTTAACTTTTCTAAGTATTACCTGGCATAGTGAGTGGTGTGTAGCCTACAAATTGTTATTCACCCTGTGGTTATGAGTTGTAGTTTTGCCTGTAAAAAATGCCAGGAAATCCACAAGTGAATCACAACACTGTAGTGTGTAACAATGGGTGTGGCTGTCTTAGGCTGTTACAGCTTTTTAAGGAGACATCAGTAAATCCTCTCTGGGAACTTGCAAGCATCTTGTTTTCTGTGCTAATTTTGTATCAGAACCTTGGTTCCCACCTACCTTGTACAATATTCTGTGCCAGCTGTGTAGTGAGCTGTTCTACCAACATTTCAGCAAAACTGACCATGCAGATTCATTTTTTTCTATGTGATATAAGACTCTTCTCTAACTAACTTATAAATATCAGTGTATCTGCATTAGTGTTTCATCTTCCATAGTTATTTACCTTACAGTCTCAAACACTGAAATCCCCATCAGAGTTTCCATTCATCTAAGACCACGTTAATTAAAATGACAAATATCTTTTGATTGAGAGAGCTTTGACAAATTTCTGCTGCAAATAGTATTTTTGGATTGTGATTCTGTTATCCTACATAACCATGTCAAAAGTACATCACATTCAGAAACATCACATCAAGCATTTAGGGAGATGTTATTAGAAGTTTGGTTTATGTTAGCTTTTGGCACAGCAAAAATTAGGTGACAAATGAGAGTAGTTAAGGGTCTAAATTATAAATACAGATGCTAAAACAGCATTGATACATCCAGGCCCAGTCTTGTTCACTGTTTTCTGTTACAGTACAAGCCAAAGGAACTTCTGTCTAGCAAGGGTATGTTCAGTCATATGAAGAAGCACCCATGTGTTACAAATGTAGAATGATTATTTTATTTTGTTGTGTCAAAAAATGATATGTTTGGCATGGTATTAAGTGTTACTGCCACCATGGCATGCCTTTTAAAGAAACGGTGCAATGATGTGAGCTCCCAAAATGAAGCCTGCTCCCTATGGCATCCGAGTGATGACACTTCAGACACACCTAGAACTCAAATATCAGTGGGAATGATGTCTCCTGTAGGAAAGGATGTATGGCCTCACAGTGACAGTGTAGTGTTTCCTACTATAGTGATAGATACTGAGTTCCTGTTTCTCATGGTATGAATCAGATATATTTTGTCTAGATCTTTGAGAATTTTTGAAATATGCATGAGGAGATTTCTTGCTGAGTTTTGTTGTTGTTCTTCTAATGGAGACCAGAGAAACATTTTTAAGTAGGTTTGGGGTTTTTTTTTTAAGCAGAAAATAATGAATGATTCTGAGATCAAAAGTGGGCAGCAGAACATCTGGCATGAGTAAAAAACTTGTAATTTTATTTGCTATATTTCTGATTGAAATCACCAGTTTTCAAAGCCGATGCTGACTCTGTTGAATCTAATTTAATTCCTGCATCAACTCAGTTGAAGCGTAACTGTAACTGGGAAGGGAACCAATGTTCTGCAGCAGAATGTCACATCTGCAATGTCAGACACGTGAGCCCTCACAAACACCTGTTTTAATAAACAGCCAATTTGCTAATTCTCAGTTATGCCCACAAATAGCATCTGTTTCTGGCCAGTTGTCTACCTGAATATAGCATCCTTTTTAATCAGTGAAAGCCTCTGTTGCATAACTAGGCTGACTCATTTTCCACCCAGAGATGGGAATTACCCACTCTGCTCTCTGCCCTTAATATCCTTGAGGGAATTGGTGGAAAATAGAAAGTCTGCTGGAAAGGTTCCACCCTCCCTTCCAAGCAAATAAAGCTGTCAGAGCTTTGATACGTACATAAAAATAAATATATATTTTAGAGCTGGGTGTTATTAAAATGCCACATTGGCTGAACAATAATTAGTGATGGACCAGTGGAGCACCCAGGGCATTCCCACGGTGGATGTTGCTTTAGTGATGGCTCAAAACAAATTTCCAAACATTTATAGTGAGGTTGGATGCTGCTGAAAGAGAAACAGAAACACCTTCCTGACACCTGGAAGCCAGCACCACGTTGTCAGCTGCAAGGAGCCCGGACAGCTGATCCAAGGAAACCTGGCATCACACACTTCCACTGTGCTAAATATGTGGCTCTCACTCTTGGTCCATTGACTTTGAAGAGAGCCTGGCATAAGGGCACAGGAAAGACTTACTGTTCTTCCTCAGGAAAATTTTGTATCTTTAGACTGAAATTCTGGATCTAGTGATAAATTCTCTGTATAAAGGCTGTGTGTACAGCCTTACAGTGCCAATAAACGAGTAAATAACACTATATAATCTCTAAATAATTTCCTGTCTTCTCCTTTGAAGGAAACAACCTCGTGGGATGAATTGTGTGATTTCTCTTCCTGCCATGCCCCATTACTAACTGTAGAGATGCAGTAGAAATGCATTCAGGTATTAAACTGTTTTATAGCTTTTCTTGTTTAAACATTCCTAATAGGATTACAACAGAGGCCATTGCACTTAGACAGGAATAAAGTGACTTCTGACCTCTGCCCATGCATGTAGGAAGTAATACACTGTCTCCTGTGCAGTTATTGCAAGTAGTAGATTGATGATACAAACTATCCAGCAGGAGTGAGGGACTAGAGAGACAAAACAATAACATAGCAAGATTTTGGTAATTTTAACCTTTCAGGAGCAGCATAGACCAGACTATAGACCAGACCCAATGCAATAACCTGAAACAGGACAATAATATAGCCAGGGAGAAGTGACTCTCTAACCCAGCAAAAGTGAAGCCGTGACTTAAACCTTGACATAAATTTTTGTAAGCCAACTTGTGCTTAGCAACTTAGCAAAAGACTAAATCTTCCATCCTCCATGGTAATTCTGCCCATCAGATTGTATTTGGTGGAAAATCAGCTCACTGGAAGCCAATCCAAACTGCTAGTGGCTTGAATTACATTTTTTAGAAATTAAGCTGCCCAAAGTGCTATGAAAACAATGTGGTTCTGTGGCACCTGATTAAAAAAAAAGTGATGGAACTGATTATTCACTTACATTACATTTTCAAAAAGAAGTATTCATGCAGTACAAACTGTCTGATTAGTGAGAGATGAAGCAATCAGTCCCTTAAACCTCTCCTGTAACTGAGCAACCAGCAGTGGTAGATGTTTTTGTTTTGAGTCCATAATGCACCCTGACAAGGGGGTTCACTGGATGGAGGTAGGCAGAAATAAAATTAAAATTGCATTAAAACTACTGAAGCCCAGGGACAAAGCTGCAACATTCTATTTTTATTTTTGAGACAAATGGGCTCACTGGGATTTTCTGAATGTCTCTCACTGAAGTTGCATATTAAGTACCTTGAAAGCAAACGATGCAGCACAGGAGGGAGTTGGCTACTTGCTGTGCACTGAGCAGAGATTTCTCATTTCATCCATCATTCACAATGTGCTGCAGAATTTCCAGAACTACTGAACTTACCTAACATAGGGTGGAATAAGACCAAGAACTCCATTTGCAATCTGTGCTCTGCTCTAAACTCAATGTGATAATGTGGTTTGTAGTTGCTGGGTTTAGTTCTGCAGAATAGTGTGTGGCTGTGCACTCTGCTTTTTAGGATACATGGAATTATTAGCTTTCAGATATCAAGATTTGGTTATTTATAAGTCACAGGACTGACTTACACATCAGGCTCAAGGGGCTTTATGTCTTTTTGTTTCCTGTAAATGTAGATTGCACTCTACCTGTAAGTACATCATTAGAACTGCACTTTAAGAACAGCTATCCAGCTTCTCCATTTCCCACAGTGTATCCCACAGAGCTTATGTTAATGGATTTATGGCTTTCCAGGTCATCCCACATCTGACTATCCACACTACAGAGAGCAGGCTGTATAATAATTTACTCAGAGTAGCAGTAAAAATATGCAGCTAGCTTAGTAATAGTTGGCCAGCCTTGGGAGCTAGGGATGGGTGAGCTGATCTCTCCAGACCATGCCTGGTTCAGCATCCATTGTGTTATGATTTAAGAAGCTGGAGATTTTTAAAAGATTGAGAGTCTTGGTAAAATTCCAAGATGTTGATGAATTTGGCAGTGTACCTCTTCTCTCTTTCTGCTCACCACTTCATTGCAGTTAATTTAAATTCCATAATCAAATTATTAAAACAGCTTTCATTTGTCAGCTTCTTAAATACACTTCTGATCTATGCTGTTGAAATGTATCAATGTGTGTGATTGGAGAGGTACTATCATCTGTAGTGCCCCAAATTATGGAATTGTAGAATAGTTTGAGTTGGAAGGGACCTTTAAATGTCATCTAGTCCATCACCCCTACTAGGAGAAGGGATGTCTTCAAGTAGATCAGGTCACTCAGAGCCCTGTCCAACCTGACCATGAGTATTTCCAGGGGTGAGGCCATGCTCAGGTACGGTGTGGCAGCCACAGCAGGTTCTCACACCTGGAGCAATTGCATCACTCCCTGCAGTTTGCTCTCAGTCAGTGTGTGCCCAGTCCCTGGATTGTTTAGGTTACTGACAGGCAGAACTTTGGCTGCTTTGGTGGTTGAAGAAAGAATCTACAAGCAGATTTTTGGTGGGGGGTGGGGTAGGGAACAGTGAGGACTACATTCTGCATATCCCCCTTTTGTTGCCTCTTCTTGTAGAAGATTTTGGGGACTATGTCACAGACTAGTTTCCATGACTGATGTGAAGTGCCTTTAAAAAAAAAAAACTTTTTAGCACTTGCAGCCTGTTGCAGCAGACATTGTTTTACGTTTTAGTGTCTGGCTGGCTCCAGCTGTCACATCAACCTGAAAATCATTATTCCATGTGGATTTTGTGCCCCCTGTCCTATTCGGACAGTGTCTGTACAAACCCAAAGCACGTGCAGCAAGGTTACTCCAAGATTTATTTTACAGCAAATTTATTTCTCTGGATGCCTTATGAGATTAAAGTCAGACTTAAAAGAATCATTTTCCATAAGTGAAAGCAAACAATGATTTAGCTAGTCCATACTCCATCATTCACCATTCAGGCTTGGGACAATGGCAGCATTATGTCACTGTCTTAAGTGTGAATGTTGCCTCTAAATTTGTATTTTCTAAAGATGGAAAGTGAAGCAGCCTTTGATGAAGGCTGGTTGTCTTTGATATCATAGATAAATGCTTTGATAGTTACTTTTTAATTGCTTTATTGCCAAAAATTTTCAATGAAGCCATAAAAGAGAAAAAAAAAAAAGATCAGCCTAATTGCCTCAAGATGGATATGTAATGCATAAATCTCTTGTTTAATGGATCTAGTAATAGACCACCTGTTTCAGTTGCCTTTTCCTATTCAGAATATGAATGAATGATTCTCTCAGATATTCACAGAGAGAAAACACAATTGCACCCTCAAAAACTCAATGATTTTTCTTTTTACTTTTTTTTTTTCCTTGAGGTTTGTTCATTCTTTTCTGTGTATCAGCCAACCTTGGTACATTTAACCTTGGGAAAACAAAACCCTTTAGTGTGATGTGTAAAGCTTCATGTGTTTTTGTTTTCCAGTTGTGTTTCAAATGAGAATAGAGAGCCATGCACATTAATAAAACACTGCCAAATCCCCAGAGAGTCAAGCCTGAGCTGCAAGTATTCCTTCATGATGTGGTCTATGCATATTCCCCAGTATGGATACCAACCCTCCTCCCCAGTTCTGTGTCTTTTGATATGGGTATTACTTGTCTCTGATAGGATCTAATTGTATTGAGCATATTTGACCTCCACAGCCTGTCTTCTGCTCCAATGGGTTTTTAAAATAATAATTTAAAAAAAA
>VWYP01033966.1:167-58606 GCA_013400435.1 Pycnonotus jocosus | reverse complement strand
AATAGAAATCAAATTTAAAACCAGCTGTTAAATAAAACATCACTACTCTGGACAGCATTACAGTTAAGAAAAGAGGAGAAAAAAGCAAGGATATTCTTCCATTACAGCTTTAGACATTACTAAAGGCTATAAACAGAACTTTGAAGACAGCTGGGATGGGAAAGGGAGTGTGTTAATAGAACAAATTGAGGCTGTCAATTTACATATGTAAACACATACACAGGCACCTATAAGAAAAAGTCAATTACAGAAAAAAGTGGGCTGTAACCACAACTTATTTGGTTTAAAGAACCAAATCTGGGTAAAGTGATGCAAAGTTTTGCTATAGCTGTCAATGCCCCTGAAAGCCCAAACATCCTTCTTCCTCCATTCCAAAGCAGCAAAACAAACGACTTTGTTTCTACATTCATGCCACATATGCAAGCAAATAAGTATTTCTTATAATGTATTGTAGTATATTTAAGAGCACCATGTCCCCTGCACTCAAAACTCCACTCATAAATGAAGTTCAACATCACTGCTGCCTGTAGTTCAGGCTGGTGGAAGTGCAGTGTAGGTATCAGGAACTTATGCTTTAAGTAACCCATTTTAAGAATATTAAATGGATGACATCAAGCACTAAAGCGAAGAAGCACCAAAATTAGATGAGCTACAATTTCATTTAAATCAACTTTGTGCTAATTTGTTTTTTAACCATATAGTCAAGTATTGTTTTTTCTCATAAATTAGTAGCAAAGTGGATAGGCTCTAAGAATCCTTAACCAGCATTCTGTGATTCTACTTTTGCTATATTTAGTAACCACACATTGCTTCAACAAGACCTGCTACTCAAAAGTAATTCTTCCTAGTATTATGTGCCTCATTGAGTAAGAAAGAACATGACACCAAAACATTCATGTGAAAAATTAAGTGCTTCATCCCCCATAACAGATGAGGATCCAAGGCACAAAATAAAGCCAGAACTATTTCTGAGTTTCAATCAGTCCACTTCATCACATACCAAAAGCCTGAATCAACCACCTTGGCATAACATTTGAAGTAGTCAAGAGTAAAGTTTTATCTAAGGTCATGAGTTCTGACCAATTCACAGCAAGTCATCCTCAAGTACACCACTCAAGGCACCCAAGTAAAGACAAGACAGCTCTTCATCTGAGGTATTTAAATGAAATTGTAGTCAGTATTTAAGTTTTTTTAAAAAGCCACAAAGAACAGAATGGCACCTTTATTGTGTCACTCTATTTCCAGGTCACTAATATTGAATTATTAAGAAATCAACATCAATTTGCCAAATCTAATTTCACAATTTCAACTTGAGCTTTTATCTTGAGCAAAACTGTGAGCTAAGGAAGAGAACGTGCAATGAAGTTTTTCTTAATGCAAAAGAAAATACTGACAGGTGTGCCAAGCACTGCTGAAATCACTGGGATGAAGAACCAACAAAGCACTACCCTCCTCCTTTCCCTCTGGCCTAAGTGGACACAGTGAAAAAGGAACAGCACTCCTAAGTAACAATTTAGAACTCACGTGTTCCACTAATCCTCTCTGAAGCACCCAGCAGGGACACTGTAGCTCCATACACATTACCAAAGGACACCTAGATCAGCTCAAGGGTAACAGATACAAATCAGAGAGCACACTGCCAATAGAACAAAGCCGATCATAAATGGCTTATTTCCTTTGGGATTAGGACTTCATTTTAGGTTGATTACTTGCTGTCAAAGTAAGATAAACTATTGCAAGAACACATCCCATAGCTACAGGATGAATTTAGTCACTGGTAACCTGTAGCAACATTTCTACACTTGAATAAATTACACAATAGGTTTTATTACACTTATTTAACAATAGCTTTGTTATTGTAGTATTAGTGTTGAATTATCTGTTTAAATAAACATCCAATGCTCACTAAATAAATTATTAGCTTCTTTTTACTACTGTTTAGAAGTTCAATACCACAAGTTTATATTAGAAAAAGACTGGTCAAATAGCTGACTTATGCATAACACAGAAACTGTGTCATTTCAAGACACAAACATGCAAATTTTTGTCTTCTTTTACCCATCCTGTACAGGAGTCATTCATAAAACATAACATGTACTTCTGGGGGTGCAGATAGTTCACACCTTTTCCTGCTCCAATGGCAATCAATTTATCAGTTAAAAACAACTAGAAAATCTGAGATGACAAATGAGTATCTACATATTGATTTTAACAAAATAACTCTGCCTCATATGCCACACTTTGAACATCTAAACTATATCCTAAAATACAGTGAAAAAGTAGTACTGAAGGAAAAATGTATACACAAAACTATTATCAGTGGAAAATAAACAGAAGTTGAGAAAGTGGAATAACTAATAAAACGTATTCAGAATCTTGAGTGTAGAATAGATCAATTTATTTAGTGTAGCTAAGTTTGGGGAGAATTTCTCATACTAGGCAGTATACAACAACTTGCATGATACTGAAAAAAACATGAAGGAAAACAAATCACAAAAAACCTTAAAATATATCCATCAAGTCTTTTCCATTCAAATAAGAACACAGCTTTCATGGAATATGCTTGTCTTTCTCTACGGAGCAAACTGTCAAAGGAAGAAATAAACAGGGTGACATGGGTCACTGTTCACCCATGGAAACAGGAGACACCCAAAAATACAGGCCTGTGGGCAACCAACACAGCCTTGCTGACAAGTACCAGGGCAACCAAATTGCACATTGACAGAGTATTTTGGTTTAATAAAAAACACACTCAATCTACAAATGCTGTTTGGAAGAAGACAATTTCTTCCACAAGCCAGCAAAGTATTTGAGCCTCACTTTCCATTGCAGGAAAAGCCTTACTAAAAACCCTTCCATTGCGAGATCTAAATTTGAAAAGTAGAAACTACTAACAATTTTCACCTGGATTGAAAGTTCTCTAAAACAGAAAAAAATGAACTGTGTGCGTATTTTCACTTTAAAAATCAACACATGTTCTCAGTAAATTTCAATTTTAAAAAAAACAGACTTTTTACTTTCTGATTCAATACCTATCAGTTTCCTTACAAATTTTATGTACAGGAGCACAAGTTTAAAACAACAAAACCAAGAACTACATAGAACAGCAACACCAAACAGGTTTTTACACACCTTGTGATAGCTCAAACTGTGCAAAAGCCACGTGCACAAAAGCAAATTTCTTGCAGTTCAGTCTGGCCAGATGAAATTGATCCCGTGCCTCCTCTGGGTCTTGAAGACTGTAAAGACAGCACATTTATAGTTATACAAGGTGAAGAGCCTGAAAAGGATGAAGTCCTACGTGCTGGAAGAAGCCTTAAATAACTTTGAAAAGGCAACCCACCTATAGGCCTAAGATTTTCCTCTTAGAGCAATCAGTGAACTACAAATATGCAAAGAATTTTAAATTCTAATAATGGAAAGATATCGAACTGAATCCTGCCAAAACTCAAAGGACTCAATCCTTAAACTCTTTCACATTCCATAGTTCATTTACTTTAGGCAAATTTTAATCCTAGTGTTACATTCAGCCATAGATTGCTAAGCAGGTTAATGGTTACACACAGCACACCAACATTTAAATATTCAAGAGCAACTTCAGCCTATGCAAATATCAGTCAAAATACAAAAGGCCTAAATCTACGTCACTATGAAATACACTAATGTTACATTTCAGCTGACATCAAAAAAGGGGAGCTTAACACTAATCAGTAACATCCATAATCAAGGGATAAATGAATTATTTCCTAAGTTCCCCTTTGGCTCAATAGGTATGCAGAGGTACCACTTAGAGTGAGAAGAGCAAAAGATTTATGAGCGTGGTCCAAAATAAAAGCACAGAAAAATACAATATGGAAAGGTAAAGAATTTATTTTCAGTAGAATTCTTTGGAATTTTGAATCAAAACGTTTCAGATAGTTTAGGCATGTTACTAGAGTCATGTAGGTTTACTGAACTCAGCTCTGATCATCCAAGTAATGGGACAGGCACAGAATAACCCATCTGCAGGTAAAGTCTGAGGCAGAGAAATGGAGCTGTCATGTATTACATTCACTTTCAAAGAGTTAAAATTTAAGTTCCTGCAGAAAGGAGCAACAGTTTGGGTAGCAATACACAGAGCAAGACCTAACACTAGTGATAGGCACCAAGTACCACATGCTCGGTGGCACTGTGCTACAGTCAGAAGCATTCCATGAGAGCAGGCATTGCTAATGTACAATACAGATCATCAGAAGCACTGTCTGTGTGTCAGAGCACACTCAAGGGTTCTTCAGACAGCCTAGGAATCATATTAGGTCAAGAGGTATTGGCACAGCCAGACTGCAGGTAAAGATACCAGGACTGCTCTCCCACGAAGGCCCCTAGAGGCTGTAGCAGTGGAACAGCTGAAGACATTTCAGTGAGATACCACAACTAGAACTGTTCATACTATTAATGCATTAGCAAGCTACTGACAGCACCCTTGGTTTTGCTTTCTGCTGCAGAATACTGAACATAGCTCTTGTACACATCTTAAAATATTCACCTTTCAAACCATGTTCTACAGATCAACTGAAATCAGTCCAAGTGATTAGGCAGGTAGGAAATAATCTTTCTGAACTTCAACTCTCCTACAATGAGGTAACACATGTGATTTGATCACTATTCTGGAAAAGAACTTCCACAAACTAGGATCCAGAAGCCTATATTACACAGTTTCTGCTCTGAGTCTGCGCAACTAAACTTTGAATAAGAATATCACCTTGCAATGTAGCTTTAAACTTTTCTGGAAGAGATTCTTTACTCCACTTACACAAAAACACCTTCCCTCTTCAAAATACTAAAGATTCACAAGGTCATTATTCACTCCTGTTTCTCAACAGGAGATTCAACAGATTACTTCCACTGTATGCTTTTACTAACAGTGATGCAGCAAGGTCTATGCAAATGGCAGTGCAGAGGACTAGATATTTATCATACTGCAAGATGAAACCATATGCCAAAAAGTCAAATAGGGGAAGAATATACAAGAAAAAGATTAGCTGTGTTCACTGGAAGATCACCTGCTCAGGTCTAATTGCTAGATTGCTGCATTGTTTAAATAGATTTTTATCCAAAATATTTGCTGTAATGACATTTCAAGTGACAAAAGAACCCCTTATTGATAAAAATTCTAATTATAACCCTGTCAAATTATGTCTGAACACATCTGAACAACCACACTGCTCAAATTTGGACTGAATAAAGCAACAAATGACCATAACCAAAACTAATTTTCAAAGTGTGGAACTAGAGAATGATGTTCTGAAACATTCTTTCTATCCTAAGGCAGCTAATTTAATCAAACTGTGATGAGTCTTTTCTAGTAAGAGAAAAAGCATACTAAAATAAAGCTCAAATAAAGATCTCATGCTATTCTCCATTGTACATTACACAGAGAACCAAGAAAAAAGTGGTGTGTAACCATCTCTAAATCAAATAGCTCTAAACAATCATGTTTATTAGCATATACAAAAAATGCAAATACTGTGGAAACAACAGATAAGGTGACTAACCAAAGCTTACCTTCAAGGAACCAGAATGAAAACATCCACACTCAAAATGATAATTTGTTGCAGAAAACACTACTGAAACAAGGTATTCTTATCTTAATTCAAAAACAGAATGATGAGCTATATTGAAAATTTATACTTACGCTTTCAACTCAGCAAATCTCACAAGGATGCGAGCATAGCTCTCATCTTGACTGTACTTTTCTGCAGGTAATGCAGTCACTGCTTGACTGTAACGACCAATGAGTCTATTGAGTAGGCTAACATCCATCTGAGGAACACCCTTTTTCTCCAGTTTAAGCAAAAAACAAAGCCAATCTTCTGGATTATTTGTTGTCATCATTATTTGATTGACAGTTCCAGAGTTATCTGATAAAAACAAGGAGATTGATTAAAACAGCAGCAAACATATACAGAAGAAAACACTTTTTACAAGCTTTTGTGCAAGACAATTACTGACTATTTTTTAAACAAGATTAAAGCAGCAGAGCTAAGAAATAAGGAGAGATGAAATTAACTTTGTTGCCATTATGACTGCAGAAACATTAAAGTTGAAATCTTTTCAGTTAAGAGGTCTTTCACTCAGTCTAGGCTAAGATCTTTTGCATAAATGGCAATAGAATAACAAAACCAAATACCTGTTGTATCAGCTGAGATTTTAGTATAATTAAATTCATCTGTGATATTCTCTTCATTTCTGTATTTGTTTTTCAAGTTTCTAACTCTATTCATGATTGATGTAATCTGTGGCAATCCTCTTTCACTTAGGTCTGTCTCCTCCATCTGCAAGGCACAAGGTTAAAAAACAATGAAGTTACTGAAGAACCCTGTTGTAGCTCACTTTGATTGGAATTACCATGGGAAAGCCTCTCGTGTATAATTTGGAGCTCAAGACTTAACCACATTATGTAACAAATACTCTATTAAGCCTTTGTCAATATAGTCATACAAGTAAACTTCTTTGCAGAAGACAACTTGGACAAATAAAAATAATTGGTACTTAACTGATCCACCCAAAACCTAATCCATAGTTCACAGCAGCCCTTTCCAATAAGGTATATACAGCATTTGAATAAAATGAGGAGTAGGATGTGTTGCCTGAAATAGCTTCCAGTCTATTGCATTAAATCACATTCTGTACTCATAATTAGGCTGGCTTTAGTTTAGCACACAGTGTTAATCCAAGCTCCTTGCCACAGGTTACAGCAATTAGTTCTCACAGCGGGCTAAGCAGAAAAGAATTCACATTCTCCTCTGCTCAAAGGACCAAGATAAGTGACACCTATTTTTAAGCTTCTGAACGCAGGTTTAGAGATTCAAAGACTTCTTATAAGAAACTTGTGCCAAATCCTCGACATTCTGACAGTTTATCACCACGTATATAGCTGGGAGGTAAGAATCTAGGCAATCTGAGCAGAGCAAGACTGCTAAAATAAACTAAAAAAACCTTAATGATTTCTTCCTTTCCTGCCTACATTAAACAGCTTTTCTCATATTGATGCACCATGCATCTAATGAACATGAGAATTCTAGTAAAAACTGAGGTGCATTTAGTGCATTTTCAGCAGATTTGATGTCCTAATTACTGTGAAGCTGGGCCCAGAAGAAGGGAAAGTAATGCACTTCAGAAAGATTAAATAGGTTCAAAGAAAGACTACATCTATTTTACAGTGAAATGTTGGTCTTTGTTCCTCTTATACTTGTGTATATCAAATCAATGAAAAGTTGATAGAGGGCCAGAAAGTTTAGATCCACTTTTAAGTAAATTATTGCTAGAGAAGGAATTGAATGGAATGAAGTTGATCTGCCTTTAACCCCACTATCCAAAAAATACACCAGACACTACTCTCAGGAAGTCGCACAAATGATTTTTAGAGCATTATTTGCCATGATCTTTAAAAGCAGCAGGCTCCCAGCTTTCCCCAAGCAAAGACCAGAAATCACAAAGATTATCATGCTTACAAGAGCTTGCTTATAAGGTAGAAATAGGCATAGTTCATGTTCATCCTGAAGCAGCTATGGCCCACCAAGAATACCAAGCCTGCTCTTGGCTGTATAGAAATGTTTTGTAGGTTCAAAACAGCTTCACTGTGTAAATTCCAAGACTTAGTCCAGCAAAAGCACCATCTACACTGCCACTATGAAGAGGCCTTAGCACCTCAAGGATCTGGATATACACTCAAATAGCCTCAAGCAAGACCTACAATGGAAAAAGCCCCAAATCCTATGAAAGCTAAAGACTGTATGCTAAATCAATAGTATCTGAGATAGTATTTTTGTCTCACTCAAAAGAGACAAATAAAGGAATCCCCCTTTCATTTACATTTAAAAATGTACACTGAATAAATTTTAATTTCAATGCTTGTTTGGAAGTTGCTTTAACATCTATTTCTCCCTCAGAGCCAGTTTAGGCTGTTCTGAGATCTATAAACTGTCTATGAACTGTCCCATCTTTTTGGGATCACACTGCTATAAAAATACATGGGGGATTACTATAGCAAATAGTGTTCATGTGCCATTTTACAGATGATACTTATTTACTTCATAAGGAAAATTTTAGTACACATTGCAGTTTTGCCTTTTAAAAATACTGTAGAAGGAGCTACAGGAAATCAGATACTCCAAATCACCTCTTCCTGGCTGAGAATACACAGAGATCTAGTTTTCAACTGTACCCACTCCCTCAAAGTATGGATGAAGTCAGCTTCTCCAGAACCTGATGCACCAAGACAACCAGAAGAAATTTACCTCGTGTTAAGAAAGACTACAATATCTCATTACAACTGTAAATGCTAACAATTCCCAGGTGGATTTTGGATTTCTTAAACACAGTGTTTATATTTTCCTCAAAGGCTCATTATTCTTCCTGCAGTGAGAGCTTCCCAAATGCAGTAGACAAACAGAAAAATAAAATTCTGTATAAATTTGATCTTAAGTCTCAACAATACACATCAAACTTACATTTCTGGTGTGCTGTTTAACTTCTCAAGGTTCAATGTGTTATGGAGAAAAACTCTCCTGAAGAATGGATATGCCTTGTCAAAAAGGTAAGATGGATGAGGGCCAGACTACCTCAGATGATCCCAAGAACCCAAAGACAAGAAATTATGTCCTCCATCCTGAAGAAGTTCCTGTGTATCAAAAATTGATGAGTTAAACATTGAAAGCTTACCCTGTAAGCTTTCCTAATCTTCATATCCCAGAAATACAGTTTTCATCAAAATCAATAAAACTATTCCTAGTTAGTAATAAAAACAGAACAAAAAAAAGCTTAAAGACAACTTTCTGAATGAAGACAAGCAGTTCCAAATGTGTCACCTTGCTCTGACATTCAGAGACTGAAAAATACACTAAGGCCATAATAATCTACATATTGTCATGATTTACCAGCAATCTTTCTACTCATGCCAATGTTCAACCACAAGCAAGTACTCAGAAGTTCATTTCTTCTTAATCTGCTGCATAATTACTCTTAAAGAAATAATTTTCCATTAATTTCCCTGGTGTGTGTATATATATATATTTAAAATCTGACAACAGCAAATACATAAACCAGCCACATGCTGTTACAAAGGCACTGAATAGGAACTGAGGTTTTAACTGCAACAGCTACACTGCAGCGTACCTGGGAACTAGAAATGCCTACAGGAGAGAAGGTTAGGGATAGGGAACACGTAATGCAAAGATTAGGAAGAACTACCCCTATATAAAGTAGTTGAAGTAACTTCAACCCCTCAAACAGACCCACTAAACAAGGAGCCAAATGACAGACTTGAAAGCAGTAAACGGATAAAGAGGCAGTACAGGTTGGTGGTAAGAGTCCACGTCTAGCACACTCAAAAATACTCACTGATCATAAAAAGAAGTAACAGCATGCACTCTTGAAACACTGTATTTGCTGTATTTCAGTACTTGTTCTGTTTATATCCTCTATGGAGGACAGTCAAAATGACACCTGTTTCTGAAGCACCTACACAGGCTTTAAAAAACACAAGCTATAAAAGTGCATAATCTTTCTTCTGTTTTGTTTATAAGCCCTAAATCAGGATTGTTTTAAAAGGAAAACAAAAACTCCCAACACTAAGAAAAAGTGCCGTCGATTTAGAAACCACCCAGCGAGGAAATAAAACAGAATATTAAATTCTAACGCAACACACAGAAAGGATAAGATTCCAAGATGCAAAATAAGGTTAAGTAAGAGAGAGACTGAACAGCAGCGGAGCAGCTGAGGAAATGGGGCATAAACAAAGACCGTGAGGCGGCGGCGAGGGAGGCGAGAAGACGCAACCAGGTTTCCTTGCCCTCAGGGCGGAAGCCCAGCGAAGCCGCAGCCCCGGAGCTGCCGAGGAGCCCGGCCCAGCTCCGCCGCGGCCTCACCGCAGGCCAGCACCCCCGTTGGGCCCCGGCCCCCTCACCCACCTTCCCTCACTCTGCTGCTCCCCGGCCCGCTGCCTTCACCCTCGGGAGGGTCTTTCCCGGCCCAGCCTGGCTGCCCGCCCTCAGTCCGGCCCAGCCGCCCTCACCGAGGCCGCCGCTGCTGCGGGGCCGGGACGCGGCTCCACGGAGCCCGTTCGCGCGCTGCCCCCGGTTTGAATGTGACCGACGCCCCAAGAGCGCCCTTCCCATTGGCCGGAAGGGGGAGGAAGCCAGCGCTGATTGGCCGCAAGAGGGAAACATGGGCGGGCCGCTCGCCCATTGGCCGGTGTCTGGGCCGTGCGCGGCGGCCGCGGGTCCCAGCGCCCTGCGGGGCCCGAGCGGAGGAGCGGGTGCGCAGGCGCGCTGGGGAGGCCGTGCCCCGCTGCTGGTTACGGACGGGGAGCCCGGCAATGGGATAGCGGCGACTTCCTTAAATTATCTGTCTGAAAATGCTCTCCTCGTTTGGCCATAGCCGGTTATAGTTCGAAGCGTCATTTAGCTGTAACGGAATAGCCGGGCTGTGTGTCCTGACCGGCTCCTTCAGATTACATCTCCCCGCTACCTTTCGCTCCGAGGGATCCTTCGTAAGCCGATCCAATATCTGCAGTGTGCCTAAGGCTGCTAAAAGCAGCTTCTTCTCTGAGCTGTCCGGTTCTTGGATTATAGTAATGCAAACACACTAAGCAGAACAGTTCGGCCTCGGTCTGCATTCTGGGTATATGCAATAATTTGTTCTCTTTGCAGTTGTATGGTTTATGTGATGTTTATAATATATTCAATATTGTGCTTATTGTATTTTCAAGATTGATAGCACACTATAAAAATCAGACGTGTATTTATGCCTTATTAATTTGATAAGTTGCTAATCATTTGCTTGCCATAGACATCACGCATGATGTCTAATAATAAGACACCTACACTGGCCTTTCATTGAATTTATCTCATTCTTCCTTATTAATCTACATCTTAAGTATCTCATCTAATCTAGTGATACAGGCTCACTCTACACTCAACAAAAAGATTTCAACAAGGAAATTTAGTCCAAACACCTTTTTTAGAATATAACGGATGATCCTATGGAGGTCCCTGTATTTCTCTACTAAATAAAGAGGAATTCTAATTCTCAGCTAAGTGAGATGATTTTTTTAGCATTGCCTTACTCCTCCTTGCATATACACATTTTTGATGGGTTTGTTGGGTTGATGGTCTTGCATTCTACCAAATCTAGTGAAAATGTAAAGAAACAGCACAAGTTGCATGAATCTGCTCTGCATCTGGGTTCACTTGAGGGACATAGAGGTAGATTATTTTATTAACAGCAGTTTTGATGGGTGTTAAATGAGAGGAAAGCTGTATTCTTCTAGTAAGTGAATAATGCCATAAGGAGCTGTCATTTAATTTCTGTAGCTGTCACAAGAAATCTTGATACTATATAAATTCCAGGCAAAAGCAAAATAAATAAGAGAAAGAACGAGATAGATCTTGTGGGGGCGGAGAGGGGGGAGAGACCAAACAAAAAAAGATAAAAAATGAGACAAAGAAAGTCTGTAATACTCATAGAATATCAGTTTGGATAACGGTATTGCATACCTAAAAGTAGCAAAGGTACAGGTGAGTCCCGAAGGATTTTTCAAATGTTGGTAAAATCTTTATACCACACTATGGTGTTTTCTGCGATAGATATGAAAGAGAAGCCTTCCTCTTGAAAATTTGGCAGCTACCAGCCCATCCTCTCAATTTGATACTTGAGGTTTAATGTCTGAAGCCTATGAAGGGCTTATCTAAAAGAAAAGAAAATGGTAGGTCTTTGGTTGCAGCTGTTGACAGACATTCAGTGTAGTTCATTTCAGGTGGAAAGTGCATTTGGAGAAAGCTTTGCTGAGTATTTCATGGACACCATCTACTGAGAGTATCTGGACTATTCCTGACTCCCAATGCATTGCTACAACCTATGGATGTCCATGAGAAGAAGCCAACAAACATGGCAGAGTCACCTCAACAACTAAGTTATTGAGCAAGTAACAACTACTAAGATTTTGAGAGGCAGAAATAATCACCGGATGCCTAGTATTCCCAGTCCTCCTACATGTTGTATCCATGACATACTACCTATTTGTCACTACTGATTACTTTGATTTGAGATTTATGTGCAATTTTTTGTTGTTGTTTTTGTGTATCAGTATCCCATGGCATTTCTTCAGTTACAGATTGGATGCATTCTTTGTGACTGGACCTGGAAAGTAAACTTTTTTCTATATTGATGGGCATATTCAATCAATAAAATAATGAGAACCATTGCTCTTTCGGGCCTCTTTGTGTTGTCTGATTCCAGTTTCTGCTGGAGGTCTACAAAATGCACAGTTTTTCATGCACACAAAATACTGATGTAGAAACTGGCTAATCAACAGATTTCAAAAAAGAAGTGTCAATAAGAAGTGTTCAAGCTGTTCATGTCAGGAAGGATACCTCAGGGATTGGCTATGACAGTGATGTGCATATTATATCCGTGATTTTAATTTTTTGCTGATTAACATGATACAAAGATGGCATTAAGGCTGCAGGCAAATGACTAGGGCTCTTGACTAGGGCCTGGATGGAGGTTAGGCTGACTGAAGGGAGGTAGAAATGTAGAGAATGTAATGCGAAATTGCTCAGCATAATGTTGTGAGCAGCTGATGAAAGCTACAGATCAAACTCTGAAAGTTGGATCTCACTTGTTGCTATGAAGGAGTTATGTGAAGGACAGCCAAACTGCACAGGTATTTCAAGCGGAATATTTTGAAAAGGTCATCTTTCATGTAGCAGGATCATGCACCACAAAGAGCACGTACAGAAGCACATCAAGAATACCACCACCACAGAAGTATGAGATCACTTGAGTGATGGTGCCAGCCATACCAGATGTGAATGTAGATTTATCAAAACTGGGACCAATGGAGAAAAAGGAATTAGAGGTGGGTTCTGTATGGAGGAGACTGAGACAGAGAAAAGCAGGTGCAATATTCAGTCATGTCCCTAAGTGCCATATTGTCCTCGTTTTGGCTGGGATAGAGTTAATTCTTTTCCTTATAGCTGGTAAAGTGCTGTGTTTTCGGATTTCGTAGGAGAATCATGTAGATAGCACCCTGATGTTTTGTTTGCTGCTCAGTAGTGCTTACCATAAGTAAATGTCTTTTCAGTTACTCATACCCAGCCAGTAAGGAGTGGCACAAAAAGCTGTGAGGGAGCATGAGCAGGACAGCTGAGCTGAACTGGCCAAAGGGATATCCCATATCTGAGAACATCATGCCCTGTATATAAACTGGGAGGAGTTGGCTGGAAGGGCTTCATCTCTGCTCAGGCACAGGACAGGCATTGGTCAGCAGGTGGTGAGCAATTGTATTGTGCATCACTTTGTTCTCTTAGATTTTATTTCTCTCTGGTTTATTTTTGTCTCATTTTTTGCATTACAATTATATTGTTATTTTTATTTTATTTTACTTAAATTATTAAACTGTGCATATCTCAACCCATGAGTTTTACCTTTTTTTTTTCCTGATTCTCCTTCTCATACAACCGGTGGTGGGGTGGGGAGCAGTGAGGGATGCTGTGGTTGAACCATAACAGTCCTTAACTGTTCTTTTTGGCTCGCAATATGGGGCATGATGACTTGAGATAATGACAAATCTGACTAGAATGTATTAGAACAATTTTATTATAAGCATTTACTATATTAGTTTAACAGTCACTGGGCACAATGTTGATTTATTTGCTCTCAAAGTTGTTCTTTCAGTTGTTCTATGTCATACCTTACTTGCAGTATCTCACCCATGGGAACTGGGCTAAAGTTAAAAGAGTGTTGGTAGGCTTTCAGTATAGCTGCCTTGGAGAAGAAGGAAATTAAGCAGCTGTCTACCTTGCTGTACTTTGTAACACTGGGTTATTGTATGACAGAATTGCTGGTTGTGAAACAAATCTAGTATTTGTACTCAGCATCGCTGTCACCACTGTACTTTGGGAGCCATCTGTTGGAAACTATTAATAATGATAACTTTTTTATCTACCAAGCTCTGTTCATCACTATTCAGTACTCTGCAGGGAAGAAAAAGTCTCTGGATCAGAGAACAAAACAACAGGCACTGTGGTTACCCCAGCCCTGGGTACAGATACCACAGCTAATTCGACTCCCTTGACAGGCACTGCAGCTGAACTTGAGAACCAACCCGTGCTAGTGTCAGTTGCTCCTGTACACAAGAAGAAATAGACATGAAAGCTCACTTAGTAATGGACAAAGCAGGGTTACCAAAAGAACAGGAGGAGGCAGAACAAGAGGTAACCCCTTGATCCCTATCCGTGATGATCTGCAGGATGTGTGAAAAGATTTCAGCCATTGTCCAGATGAGCACATTGTCCCTTGGCTGCTTCAGTGCTGGGATAATGGATCTAGGAGCCTGGAGTTAGAAGGTTAGGAAGTCAAGCAGCTGGGATCACTTTCTAGGTAAAGGGAGTATTGATAAGGCAGATGGAAAGGGGAACACAAGTCTTCAGCCTGTGATGGAGGTCATTCCTGTCAGGCTTGGAGGAAAGGAATCCTTCAAGAAAGATAAGTGGACCCCCGTGAAGACAAGTATCCAGTACCTTCAGGAACTAGCCGTGCTAGAGATGATTTATGACCCAAACAATTTGCAGTCACCCACAGATCAAGATTAAATCTAATGTACGTGACCCATGCGGCAGAAATTTGTACAGAATGCACTGTCTGCATATGCCACCTCATTGGCAGTAATTATCTGGAAAGACAGAGAGGCACCGATGATGGATTAAGTGGCTCATCAACTCTGGCAACATGAGGACAATCTTTCTTCCTCCCTATGAACTTGTATCTTGGCTGTAGAAAACATGTTCAAAAGTGGGAAAAGCTGTTCCAGGAGTTCCAGCAATGAAAAGAGGATAGGTTCTATTCCTCATCTGTATAGACCTATTAATCATGAGCATTCTTTTGCTCAAGAGGGAGAATATAGAGGGTGTACACCACAAGATATGCTGTGGTTTTACCTGCTGGATGACAAAGAAGACATGAGGAAATGGGATGGAAAATCTACCTTGACTCTAGAAGCATGGGTACATGGGTTGCAAAGAAAAGCAACCACAAATGGGGGTTCTTCCAGGAAAATTGCTGCTGCAGTCTTCAGTGGGCAGTTCCCCAGTCAGAGTGGAAGGGTTGGTCTTACTTTTGATCCTGTGGAAATTAATTCTGATTTTACAAGTCAGTGGAGATGTCTATGACCAGTACTAGAAGGGCCCTGCATGCAAACAGGTGAAAGAAATGGACAGCCTGGTTTACTGGACTGTGTGGATCCCAAGGGCCTGGTACATCAGATTGACAGGCTCTAGTAAAGACCAGTGCACAGCGTACACTAATATCATCAGATTACAAAGAGGTACAATCCACCTGTATTTCTGGAGTAATGGGAGATGACAGGATCTGTCTGTGTTGAAGATTGAATTAAGTCTAACTGAGAATGAGTGGCAAAACCCCTCCTCTGTGACTGGCCCAGAGGCTCTATGCATCTGCCCTGTAGACATCTCTGGAGAGCGTATTTCAAAGACCTAAAAGAGTGTTGGTGGGCTATCAATATAGTTGCCTTGGAGAAGGAGGAAATTAAGCAGCTGTCTACCTTGCCAGGTCTCTCAGAGGACCCTTCTGTTGTGGCATTATTGAAGGCTGAAGAGCAGCAGGTGCTGATTCCTACCACTGCACTGTACTGGCAGTGTGTTATCACACCAACTGAGACTCCCTGATTCCCATCCATGAGCTGATTCATAAACTGGAGAGCCGAGGAGTGATCAGTGGGACTCACACTTTAATAGTCCCATATGGACAGTGTGAAAGTCTAACAGAGAAAGGAGACAAACAACAGACTATCGAGGCCTGAATGAAGTCATGCCACCACTCAGTGCTGCCATGCTGGACATGCTGGAACTTCAACACAAGCTGGAGTCAAAGGCAGCCAACTAGCATATCATAATTGACATTGCTAATGTGTTTTTCTCAGTCCTTTGGCAGCAGAGTGCAGGACACTGCTCAGGGGGCATCCAGTACACCTGGGATCGACTGTCCTAGGAGTGGAAACATAGTCCTACCATCTGCCACAGAGTGATTCAGACTGCCCTGGAACTCCAGAACACCTGTAGTACATGGATGATAAATAATTGAAATTATTGCAAGTGGGTTGGTGAGCACTCTGACAGCTCCCTCAATATCCTTGTGTGGATCCCATCTGGCCCTATAGGATTGTGTGTGTCTAGTTTGGTGTAGCACGTTGCTGTTTCTCCTTGGATTACGGGGGCTTCATTCTGCCTCTGGTCCCTGTGTTCCATCTCAGGGCACTGGATACCAAGAGAACAACTGGTTTTACTATTGCAGACTGAGGGAAAGGAGTAATTTAGTACCTCAGGCTTTTCCTTACCCCTTGTCACTATGTTCCCCCTGCATCCAGTAAAGGATGGAAAACATGAGGAAGAACTTCTTCACTGTGTGGGTGACCACCACTGGAACACATTGCCCAGAGAGGTTGTGGATTCTCCTTCACCAGAGATACCCAGGACCCATCTGGATGAAATCCTGTTCAAAGTGTTCTAGGATGACCCTTCTTGAGCTGGGAGGTTGGACCAGATGATCCACTGTGGTTTTCTTCCAACTTTGTCCATTCTGTGAGATTCTTTGAGATTCCTCTCAGCCCTCCTTTTGTTGGTATATTTATAGAAACATTTTTTATTGTCTTTTATGTCAGTGGCCAGATTAAGTTCTAATTGGGCTTTGGCTTTCAAATTTTCTCCCTTCATAACCCTGTGACATCCCTGTAATCTTTCCAAGCTGCCTGCTCCTTCTTTCAAAGGTGATCCACTCTCTTTTTTACCCTGAGTTCCAGCCAAAGCTCTCTGTTCTGCCAGGCCAGATTTCCTTGCTGGCTTATCTTTTGGCACATGGGAATGGCCTGCACCTACGCCTACAAGAGTTCCTCCTTGAAGAATGTCCAACCATCCTGCACTCCTTTGCCCTCAGGACGTCTCTCAGGGGATTCTGTAAACCAGGTTAACACTGAGTACAACAAACAAGATGATTGCTCACCTGCCCATTAGATAATTAGTAATCTGCCATGGACAACTTTTCAGCTGGAGTTCTTCTGTGTTTTGTTCTGTAATCTGACCAGTATAATGCATGCATGAGGCCACACAGGAAATCCGTGATGATATGAGAGTTGTGGTACCTCCAGTAGGAGGATAATACCCAGCTGTACACACTGATTTCATCAGATCCAGCTGGTGCTGTTCAGCAGCTTATTTCATTTATGACCAAACTGAGTTACAGATTTATGTGGGCTGGAAGTAACTAGAAAAGAACAGAGTTGAGAAATCATAAAATGATGCTTGTGCAGGTTCACAGCTTTAGGTCATGCTGGATCCATAGGTTCTGTTGAACATCCATGTAAAAAGAACGGGGAAAAAGAATATGTATATATCTGTCAGAAATTTCCTTTCAAGTGTCCATTTTATAGAAGCTAAGCATGGTACAGTTCCCATGTTTACTGCAGCACACTTTATATTAGTGCATTCTTTAATATTTCTAAAAATGTCAGGTAATATATATTAACTGCAATAAAACCTATCAAACTTGTTACACTGGGTGCTATTCAATTCCTTGGTGAAATTTTAAATCTGATGTTTGATCTTTAAAACTGTAAATAATGCTAACTACTATTTCTGAGATTAAAGCTTTGGCAAAAGTGGTCAGTTTAGGCCAATTAGTCAGATAGCCACAAGTTATAATCTTTCCTGCCTACATTCTGGTCCTGTTGGACATGAAAGAAGTCCAGTTCAGAAAAGACACAGTTGTGCAGGGACAGTCCTCTGACACTGGACTGGAAAGCAGCACATGCTAGTTTGTTCAGAGTTCTTCTGCACAGCCCTTAGGCTGCATGTGATTCCTATGTGACTACTTAAGCACGGCCAGAGAAACTTGAATCTGTTTTTGCCACTCCCTAAAGAGTGAGAAAGCCCTGAGAGACTCCCATTTACTTTTTAATGAAAACAAGGCGTGTGAGCAGAGGACTATCATCAGTGAATGCAACGCAGTTTAAGAAACCTGAGACCTGTGTTTGTTCAACATCTATTCTTGACATCTTCCCTCATAAATTCCTCACTTGAGACTTAGCTATTTTTAGGTTTTGGAGAAAATACTTAGAGTATCAAAAAGAACCGAGTAAAAGTAGTTTTACTTGGGCAGCTCAAAGTAGCAAATTTAGGGATGTGCACTGATGAAAGATACATTTTTGTGCAATACCAGATCAGGGCTTAAAGTTATTACAACATGTCGCCATTGTTCACTGCATCATTAGAGTGTTTCAGAGAGGAGGTAGCCATAACGCAATAATGTGTATCAGTCATTTTAACATGTATCTTTCCAAAGAGGTGTAACAGGTGTGAACAGCAATCACCATTGTGGCTGTAATGGGACATACAGGTATGGTATCAGATACTTTTTGCTTCACTGTCTGAAAAAAGGATTAATAGCAAACCACGTTGTTTACTGCCAGATCGTAGGATCCTGCGGAGAAAATAAGATACAAATTTGTTTCTTGTAATTCATGAGTCCATGTGACGATGTGGGGTCTTTAGGTGCATAGCTCTCTCTTTATAGGAGAGCTATAAGGTGTTGGCCATGGTGCTCTACAGACTGTTAACTGCTGATACCATTGCAACTGTTAAAAGTCTCCTTTACCACAAACAGTGAAAGCAAGAAAAGATACTGCATATAATTGTGAATTTGGTTATTATATAACATTGTAATGTTAATATCTAGGTTGCAGTAATCTAAATTGTGCTCTTAACCAGAAGGACATGAAGTGACTTCTAAATATTTAACCAAGAAGCCATTTCTTATCAGACTTATCAGGTTTTATATGCAGCTTCTATTAGCCAGTGTACCTGTGATATTTAGTAACAGGAAAAAAACATTAAAAACCAACAAGAACAACAACAACAACAGAAGGCTTAATTTTCCAGAAACCATCTGCTGGGGGGAAAAAAAGAGTAGAATTTAGAGAATTAGACAGATGGAATGTGTTTGAGGATAACTACCTCCAAGAAGACAGAATCAAGGTCCAAGAAGCTTAGACAGGGTCTTCGGATAATAAATCCAACATATAGTAACATTTGCCCTGCCCCTCAGGCATAATTATGACCCTGTTTCTATACTACCTCTTACTTGCCAGCTACTTCTTTTCCCAGCATCTCTTTTGGACAATTTTATAAATATTGAGCTGACAAAAAGCTAAAAAGGGAAAGTGTTTTCTTTACAAGTCTTCCACTGTTTTACTAACATACAGCTAAGGCTTAGAGCGTGGGTATTTTCTTCTTCCTTATCTGTGAAAAATGATGATGATGGTAAAGGATTTGTAATCATCTCACTGCCTCATGTGGAAGGTACTATTATAAGTATGTAAATTGAGTTATTCTTATTATTGCATATATAAAAATATATTTGTACTGGAACCAAATGTCCCCTCATAACTAGAAGAAGTAGGGTTCAAAATGTATTTAAATACACAATCATTAATACTCCACCCTCTGAATTATCAGTGCATCCAAACAATGTATCATTAAGACACAGAGATTGCACTTATGACCTATTAATTAAACCTTTACTAATGCCCTTAAGACGGAAGTAAATAAAATATTAGTGAAATTGATAAGTGGATAAGAGGAGTTGGAATAGAAGTAACATATAGCAACCTTAGAAGAATAAAAAATTAACATCATAAAACAAAATGATAAAAAAGACCCCTGCAAGCATTCGAAAAGAACAACTAAGTGAGCAATCAATAATGCTGCAAGGGAAGTGAAGGTGTTACACAAGGACTTAAGTCAGTCATAACTGCCCCCCAAAGCAATGTCATTTTATGCAATTGAACTCTGAAAAAGTTCTCATGAGCCTTGTTTTTAACCCCTTACCTGATTTCTCCCTTTCCTGTTGGAGGTCCCTACCTTCATAATGCAGATAAAGAATCCAGAGTGCTTCTTTAATCCCTGTGAAAGTGGGATGCTCCACTGTAGCTGTGCAGCTCAAATGCACATTCCTTTTGATGCACTCTGCTACAAGGAAAATAACCTGTGGCCATGGGATGAATGGAGTATCTCAGACTGGCTCACGTCTTTTCTCAGCAGCTTGATCAAAACATTCAAAGCCAATTACTGTCAAAATCATCTCCTAACCCTGAAAATGGATGAATTATTTTCTGACTTGAAAGTTCTCACTGTTTCTGCTGATAATAATGAGAAAACAACTCCGATGTTAACAACATGCAGTATTTCACATTTGCCTCGCATTTAGCTTTAGTGGAAGACTCCAGTGGCACAAAGCACTCGTCTGCTCATTTCAACAGGAGATTCTCCTGGGTTAGATGAACCGTGAGTGTGCACAAACCAACAAGTTAATGATCTGCTTACAAAGAAGCTTGTCAAAACTTTTGCTGCCAGAATTAGAAGATCAGATTCAGATTTTCTGATTTTTTTTTTAGCAGCCCTGCACAGACTGTGTCAAAGGCATTGTGGTGGGTCCTGATAACCACCTCGTCACAAAATCATTGTTATTACAAAGGTATTTTCAATGTGGAAAGAGTTTAGAAAAAATGCAGGCATTTAGTTAAAAAATTACGTAGGAACAAAATTGAATTAATTTATGTGGGAAGACAGACATGAAACAGGAAAGTATCATGCCATAACATTGAGTTGGACTGATATTTAAAATGACAGCAGATTCTAGTACCATACTGATAAGTCAGCTTTATGTTGCATCATATTGGTGTTAATTTGAGCACTCTTTGGATGTACATTGTAATGACTGTCCATCAGTACTATTGAGAAAGATAAGCCTGTTATTTCCAATCGTATAGGAAATAGGCATTAATCAGATTTTGCCGGGGAGGACGATAGGACATGAGATGCAAAGTGTCTCAGAAAAATACCTGCTTGTGGCTACTGCTTAAGCTGAAGTTACAGAGGTAGTTTTTTAATTACCAATACAGCCAAATAATCTCATTTAACTGTTCTCCTTTATTGGTTCTGCTGGGAGATTATTCTCATCAATTTATTTCCTTCAAAATAGTCAGAGTTCCCTTTGGTTGAATTTTGTGGTGTTATTTTTAATATTTCAAGAAAATAATATGTTCTCTGCAAGTTTTTAAGTGTGATAAGTTTTAAATTAAGGCTTATTTTCTATTTAATTAAAACATAAAACTTTGGTCAACTGAAGATAATAATTTAAGACAACTGAATGATTCTTTGGCTGTTTTTGGGCTATGTTCCAGTAAACAGAAATAAAAACCTTTTTTGTTTTCATAATATGTAAACAGTGAAGAATAGTAAGATTTGAAATATCAGGGATTGTTTCCATTGCTGGGATTAAAAATAGTTATTAAACTTCAGCAAAAGAGAAGCAAACTGAAATTTTAGAATAGATTCAAAATGGATTTAAATACTGTTTCTGTGAAGAGTAAAGGAAAAAAATGACGCTGAAGGAAAAAGACATAGAAACATAGATTGTTTGGTTAGAAAAGACCTTTAGGATCACAGAATCCAACCATTAACCCAGTATTGCCAAGTCCACCACTAAATCGTGTCCCTAAGTGCCACATCACATTTCAAATACCTCCAGGGATGGTGACTCAACCACTTCCCCTGCAGTCTGTTTCAATGCCTAACCACACTTTGAGGAAGAGAAATTTTCCATAATATCCAATATAAACCACCTCTGGCACAACTTGATACTGTTTCTTATTGTCTTCTGCTTGTTAATTGGCAGAAGAGACTGAATGCAAAGTAAGAGAAGGAACTGGAGGGTATTTTCCTCTCTTGTGGGGGATACGGGTGGTCTTCTCTGTGATGCTCCGGAGATGGCCATTTCAGTCCCTTCCCTTCTTCAATCTCTCCCTTCTTTGAAGAGATGAAAACTGATTAGATTTACTTATAATTGCTATTATTTGAGCAACAGTTTATGCTATTTGCAATGCAGTTTGCTGCTATGAGCGGTTTTACTACAATGTATTAGTCAGACCCTGCTCATTTATATTATCTCTTTCAGAAAAAAATGTGACTGTAATCTGAGATCCAATTCTCAGGATGTACTGCTGAATACAAATCTGCAGATGTCTTTCCAAAACAATTGTACAAAGAACATACCAGTACTGACAGTCTAGTTCCCAATACTGAGATATTGAAAGGGCTAAAATTGTGATACAGGGTGATGTTTTCCCATGAAAAGAAATGGCTTTTTTTTAGCTGAAAATATGATTGAAGATTACACAGCAGAACAAAGTGAATGAAAATTTTTATTAGGCAGATTGCCCAGGATGGAGCCTCAGGAGATATTTAAAAGAAAAACATTTTATCTAAGCCTGACAATCATGAAGTATCTTTTAAGATCTTATTACTAGAAATAAATATGTAACTGATTTTTATCACAGCTGTAAATACCAGCATGATTGCCAAAAGATCCACCTCAGGACATCCTCGTTAGAGCTCTTAATTTTAGCTCATCTTAAATGAGCTAACCTGGTTATTGAAAGCAGTCCAAGGGCAGCAACAGAGAGCAACATGGGTTCCTGTGCACTGCTGAGAGCTGTTGAGCTGGGAAGCCATGCACTATCCTGCACAGTTCTCCACGCTGTTGCTTCTGGTACACAAATAGCATTTTTTAAGGAATACCTAGAATATGTAGCACAATAGTGACTACTGCCTGATAGAAAGTGTTGCTTTGTCCATAAGAATATGACTAATTTAAGAGATGATAATTTTGTGCAGAGCCATCTCTCCTATTCTGTCCTGACAGGTTTGAAACAAAGGTAGTAATGAAAAATCAGGTGATTTCCCTGAGAATAGAATGTTGCAGGTTGACTGCACACTTCCCTTATTGATGGGGTATGAAAGCAGCAGAAAATTAGGAAAGGAACCATAGTTTCAGTAGCAAACTGTGCTTGTGTTAACTCACTGCAGCAACACCTCCTCCCAAGGTTTGTTAAGGAAGGAGGTTACTCAAAAAGTAACCCATAGATTAATGGCATGATGGAACCAATCACCAAGAGTGATTGAATTCAAGGTATGAGAGTTGAAATTAGCAATTAGCAAATGTCCAGACACATGATACCAATAAAAGAAAAGATTAGAAGGCTTTGTCCACCCTGTTTCTACTGGGAATGTGAGCAGCATGAAGAGACATGCACAAATTGGTTAATCCAGTAAGCAGAGGTAAAACAGCAGTCAAGATATGGCACTCCAGTGTGGGCCAGGAAGGAATGTATTCCATACTCACTGGATAGCCCTGGCCACTGCTGATTATCATCAGCACAGTGGTTATTTGAGCTACCCAGAGCACAGCCCACATGATGGTTCTTCCCAGTGCTGCTGCTGACCATCGTATTTGTGGGTGAGCACGGGGAGAGGCCAGTGGAGGCAGTGGGTTATGCTATGCAGAGCTGTGCTCTTGGTTGCCTGCCAAGGTAACTCCAGGCTCATTGGAAGGGCTGACCTACATGTGGTAGTCTTGCAGCAACACCTGTTTACATTGTGCATGGAATAGATACCCAGAGGTAAGACAAGACAAAACAAAACTTCTTTTTAAAAGTAAGGCCATGAATAAACAGTTATCCCATACCTAGACTGCATCACAAGAGGATTTGTCCGCAGGGAGAAAAATGCAAGGGTAATCGAAGGGGGATCACCATGGCAGTGCACATTTCTGATGCTGTATAGCAGAGAAACCCCATCAGTTGTCTAGTCTATTACCTTATGCCCTGGGAAAGTTGAAATTCAAGATTATGACACTTTAGAAGACCTTAAGTCATTGTCTTAAGCAAGCAAATGTTCTTAACATTGCTGATATTAAGTCTTTCAAAACTGAAGTAAACAGTCACATGTAGGCAAGGCTGCTGACATTTTGACCCTACCTGGTATGTATTCCATATATACTAGGAAAACTTGATTATTGGCTACAGTAATTACTTGGTAGGACATTGGCACTTAGCCTCATTCTCAGTGAGGAGGTTCTGTAGCCATGTGGTGCTCCAATGTATGAGCATGGAAACTAATTGGAAAAACCTGTGCCTGTTTGCAGTGGTGAGAAGGGAATTTGATTATGACCAAATGAATTATCTTGATTGTAAAAAGGGAGGATCAGTAACACCAAGAAGTGAAGCTGTCTTCCAAATAGAGAAACCTGTCAGGAGCCCTTCAAGCTTAACACTGTTTGAAGGATTATGTTGGAAACTTAGGCTATTAGTGTCTTAAATCCCAGTGGATGTTTAGAAAGTACTGAGCCTATTGAAGATGGCCTGAGTTTTGAACAAGGTAGCAGCAAAGATCAAGGACTGAGCTAGCATAAAGAAAAAGTGTGCAAAGAAGATGACTGGAATATGTTAGAATTAGCAATTAATATGAACTGTCAATGAGTGATGTAAAGGAAATCTACTGTACAGATGTTGAAAGTGGTTTTAGCAGATGATCTCTATCATTTCTGTAAAGCCTAGATCCTGAGTGTTTACAGGTACTCCTGCTTGCCTAGCCACTAACTAATACAAGCGTATCTGTGCTTCAGTACCAACTCTTTCTTACAAAAATGTAATCTAACACTTTTAGGATGCCTTAGAAAAACAGATTACAAATAAGAGTTGTCTTATTCACCAGAGTTATTACTTCAAAAAATAAATTGAAACTTAAGACTATAGAAGTTAAATTTTAACATCCTATTAGAGCAGTAGTGAATTATTCATTGTAGTGTGGAAATTCAACATAATCTAAACGCAGAGGAAGGAAGATTTTTTTGCTCTCTGTGTTAAACTGAAATAATCAAGCATTCATGATTGAACAAATCCAATTCCTTGTACTGTTCTGTGAGCACTCTACAAAAAACGAATCCCCAAGTCCCATTTTGTCAAAAAAATGCTTACTGTCTCTCTGAAGTCATGATATCTGAGTCCCTGATTTAATTAATTTCTTCTCCAAAAAGGCTCACAATGCATCCTAAAAGTCGTCTGCCTAGTTCTCACCCATCATTAGACAGACGCAGCAAAATTTTCTCACATATGAAACCATTACACTTCATTTTGGTTTTTTCATTGGAATCTGAATTCTCAGGTCTAAAAGTACCACAATGCTTTATACTAGCTGGCCAGAAGACTGGCAGAACAGCCAGTAAGATCAGATCTGGTTTTTCCCTAGTGTTAATGTTACATATCTTCTGATAAGAAACCACATGTGGTCACATTGAAGAGAGGAACATATCAGCCAGTTCTTGTGGGCTAAGGTAGGGTCTGAATTTGGCCTAATTGCCCATGTTACCATGCACTGCTGTCTGGTTTAACCTCCAAAGAATATGATCAACAGGTCACCTCTCAGTGAGCTCACTTTTACAAGGTACTTACCACAAAGTAAAGACAAAGGGAGATACTGATGAGTTGTTGATACAACTGTGAGGGCTTCAGATGCCTAGATTACTGCTTGCCATATACCCCCTTGCTGTTCTCCTAAGTTTGATTGCTTGTAGGTCAGGGATAGTCCTTGCAATTGGGAAGAATAATTATTTCCATTCAGGAAACTCGCAGCATCTAACTTAAAGGCATAATTCAAGATTTCTCCACAAAGCAAAATATATCCCTGTTTATTTACAGCAATGGCATATTAAACTGAGGGTTTATGAATGCTGCTACATTTTAAAGATAATAGGATCTGATTACTTTAAATCAGGTGTTTTCTAATACTATCATGGAATAATTTCCAGGTTGATTTTTTATGTAAAATACACCTTTTCTGAGAAAATATGTTGCAGGATACCCTGTAAAGGCCAGAAAAGACTAGTACTGCTTTGGATGTTTGAAGAGAGAACCATTTTCTCTGAAATTTGCTTTCTTACAGTCTTCAGCTATCTGCCCCAGTTGCCATGGCTTTCCAAAGATAATTGAGTGTTGTTTCAATTACATTGGCCAGAACTTGTGGGTGTGTCCCATCAGGTCCAGTGTGTATGTCCAGTTTATTTAAATAGTCCCTAACATTAAACTCATCCCCCAAGAAAAAAAATCTTTCTTGCTCCAGAACCTTGATGTATCTTGGGAAACTCTGAGATTTATATGAGAGAATTTTAAGGACAGAAAACTTAAAATTATGATGGCATTGCAAAAACAAATTATCCAATTCTCATGTATAAAAATCATGTGGTTAGTGAGTAGGGACTCAGACATGATCTTATTTTTATATGTGGTGCTGGGGAGTCTCAAATTAGTCAAGAGCAAATGACTCATTTCAAAAAAACCCAAGTCATTGAAATACACAAAAACATCACAAAAATACCTCAGACTTGAACAAAAATGCCTTATTATTTAAGGAGGAAAAGAAAAAGGTATTTGAGACATAACTTGATTGCTGTTAATTTTTGCTGGGAAAAAAAATGGGTATTACAGTGGTCTCTAATTTAGTGGGAAAAAGTTCCAAGGAACCAGTGTCTGGAAGATAAAACTGGAGACAAAGCACAGCACTGAGCATAAGCACTGACATAAATCTTTCAAGAGGATTTGTGAATAATCATCTTTGAATCAAATTTACTCTGAATTTACTCATTCTTTCATTATGAAAGAATGGGGTTTTTGTCGAAAGTTTTTTTGTCTCAGTACAAATGTAGTTCAATGAAATGCAGTGATGAGTCTGATATATCAACACAGATGTTAATTTCATGATCCTGTCTGACATAAAACTATTATATAATTCATTCCAGAGGTCCTGACAGTGAGTTTGAGGCCAAAACCAACGTCAGACTTCAAAAAGTACTGCCTGTGCTGAAGGGTATGTTTGATGCTGTACATCTAAAGAATACCAGTGAGGCTGAGGTATCCCTGGTCACTGTCGAGGCATGAACACCAAAATTAGATGGGAATTAAAAACACGCAGTGCATGGAAGATAGAAAAAATCATGAGACCATTTTATCAGAAAGAGAAGAGATCCCACTAAACAGTGAACATTTTGAAACTCCTAATCAACAGTGTTTCAATATAATTTTTGTACTAATGTAGTTTCCATGGAATTACATCCATTTTTTGTCATCATGGACTAATCATTTGAGTGTGTACATTACTCTGCATTCTTAACAACATTGCAGCATTGATTATGGTGTTGATTTTTTCTAGATAAACATGCCAGAATTATTAAATGTATTGTCATGATTGTTTTATATTTGTTAGTTACTTTTTGCTTCCTAAATGACTTACCATATGCTGAATGACTGGGTTGCGTCGCTGCATAGGAGGTGTAATTCATATGACATTAATATTTTGTGGAACTCTTTTTTGCATCAGGGTTTCTACCATTATGCGTCTTAGTCTTATCTCTTCTCTACTCCATCTGTTGAAATGGTGAATTTGTTAAAGATGGTTTTAAAATAGGACTTCTGAGAGATGGTTGTCTCAGATGTGACCTTTATGCTGAACAGGGAATGCATAATTGTTGCAAGACTTACACAGCTTTCTGTGGAATTATAAATTTATGAAAAATTTTCATCATAAGAAGCAAAAAAAAGAAGAAGAAAATAAGCTCCATTAAAAAATTGAAGAACTTGGGAACAGTTCTGAAGGAATAACCTGAGCATTCAGGTACAATCCGTTTTTAATATACTTCTAAGAAAGGTGGTTGTATTGTACTCCTATGAGAAGCTACAGTTAGATTTACATGTGCACTGCCTCTCTGATGGAATGATTTTAGTTGTACTATATTTGTGTCCTCTCCAGCAATCCCATCCTCTTTGAGAGAATTCCTTCCCAAGTCTATACTGTAAAAGAATACTGTTATTCTGTCTTCACATAATTTTTCCCAAGCAGAAAGGCCCAGCTGTTTCCTCACCTACATCTGACTTATTTGCATCCAGATGCTGCTCTACTGCTCCATGTTTCACTTCTGTTCCAGGAGACACCCTACCAGCTGGATTGGTGCTAGAGCCAAGAATGGTTGGTCCTTCCTTCCTCCCTCCTTCCTTGCTTCCCTCCCTTCAGTCTTTCCTTCTCTCTTCTCTTTCACCCTACTCCTTATTCAAATTCCACCAGTGTTTGTTTATAGAAGACAAAGCGACTAACTCATATCAATTTCCAAGTGTATAATTTGCTAATAAAACTTTGTAAGTTTTTGAGGACCCTCTAAATTCTGTTGTTCTTTTCTGATCAGAAGCACCTATGACTGTTGGGTGCTCCCTTTCCCTAGGAGTGTGCGGGAAATGGATTTGTAGAGAATTCTCAAAGCCTGACAAGAATGCTCACATAGTATGCATCTGTATGCAAACTCTGAGATAAAGTATGCTGACTTAGAAATGCCATGGAATAGGACAGACATTGTTGAGAGAGAAATGGAACTAGAAATAAGCTTCAAATGATGACCTTGGAAATAGACTAGATATTTTGGAGAAATAGAACTATGAAAGATGTATTGTAGTAGGACCCACGTGGAGTATTTTTAGATTATTGGCTTAGAAGCATTAGCAGCATTGTGGCCAAAGCTGATAGGCCAAAAACACTTGTAATGTATTATAATTAGGAAATAGTTTGGCTTCTGATTGTGATGGCGTGAATTGTGACATCTGTACTGTCTCACCCTTCTCATGAGACTGAAAATGGAATAAAAGTCTTTAAAATGCCTCTCAGGAGCCCCATCTCTGGGTAAGAAAAAAAGGTTAGTCTGGCAGGAGTGGGACACCACACATACAGAAGCAGGCCTTGAAATGATACCTCTAGGTTATCTAGTAAAATTTTGCAAATATCCCTGAAATAACAGGTGTCTGGAATGAGACTTTCCAAGTGTCGGTAAGATCATCAGTGGTATCCAAACACATGTTTTTTTATCCATTAAATAAACATATGGAAACTGAATTGCTGAGCCTGTGATTCCATCATTCTCAAGTGGTAGTCAGCATGAGGATGTGTATGTATCACAGAGTCACAGAATCAGAGAGTCATGGAGTGGTTTGGGAGGGAAGGACACCTTGAAGACCATTTAGTTCCATCCCCCCTGCCAAGGGCAGGGACACCTTCCACTAGACCAGATTGCTCAGAGCCCCATTTAACCTGGCCTCAAACACCTCCAGGGATATAACAAAGGTATGAGTTGTGACATTGTTAAAGAGTTAGGGTGTTTGCTCTTTGGGATGAGACAGATTTTAGTCTCTTACTGATAAGGTCATTATAAAGCACATGATTTCACAGTAGCTGCAAGAAATCCCACTGACCTGCTCCTGCTGTGGTGCCAGTTGCAGGATGATGAGAGAATGTGCAGGCTGCAGTGCAAACACCAGTGTGTAGGGAAACAGCTGGATGCAGTCCTGGCCATGTCTTTGCAGAATGCCAAGCTTACAGAGCGAGCACTTGCACACTATGCATGTTACCTTTTCGTTACTTGAGCAGATAATGCCAGGCTCTGCTTGCACACATAACCTCCATACATACTCAGCTGGTAAATCTGGCACACACAGACAGAAATTCTATCCCCTCCCTCTATGTCTATGGGGAAGCAATCAGGGAAAATGAGGGATGCCTCCTGCTCCCACAGACCTCATTGTGCAGTGACGTAGCTTAGGAATGAAGGAATGCCAGGCAACCCTGTGTCAGGTCGTGTGTTGTGCACTGGTGTGGTATGCACATCCACTCTGCTGTTATGGACTGATTTGTGTTGTGCATCAGGGACTTCTGGGTTTATAGACTCTACATTAAATGTTTTTGGTGAGACATGTTTCCCCTTCAGTTTCCAAGTACATAATACCATTTTTAGGGTACCCAGCCATTATGTACAAAAGCAAAAGTATGTGTAGAACAACAGAAAATATTTTTAATAGAAGAGGTGGAAAATGTTCTCCTTTTAATCTAAGCAAATAAAGCCTTGTTAGGAATTGTTATCAACATCACATGCATCTAATCCCATTTGAAATAATGTGCATTTGGAAGCCTGCTCTGAAGCGGTCTGGGGCAAAATAAACAGAGGGCTCTGTTAATTTTTTTCCTTTATGAACTAATAAAAACTTTTAATAACTGGGAAAATGTAAGGAGGATTTGCTAGGGAAAATAATAATATAACATGTATGGCATCATGGTCATGTTACCAGAAATGGTTTCACTGTTGCTTCATACTTGGTAGGTCCTGGAACACATTAGTAATGGAGACTGAAAACAAGAAAACAAGAAAACTATGGAAAGATAAGCACAATTCCATCTGTTAATGCAAGGGAAATTTCTTCATTACCTGGTAACTCAATAGTGTATCATGGACTGCAACACGTGTTAGTTATGGAAGTTGCCATTGAAAACAAGCACTCACTAGCATCTCACTGACCACTGCAGTTCTGGGAGTATGAAGTAGTCAGAGGTGTCCCTTGACAGCTACAGGAAAAATTTAGACAAGCATGAAAAGAAGCTGAACTGTGAGAGGAGTTCCAAAAAAGCAAACGTTTCACGAGCCTTTCCCTATCCCTCTCAGTCAGAAAAAGCTTGCTGAAAAACAAATGTCAGTCTTTGGCACAAGCCGAAGACTGTAAGTGTACCGAGTTCCACAGTCCATCCATTTGAGATAGTTTTTCAGTGTTAGTTAATTTATCTTAGTCTACTGCTATGTTAGAGCTACAAAAATGTTGGAAGAGATGGGTACTCTTCCTTAGTATACCTATATATCTTATATTTCTGCAAATTGCAAAGACAAATTGAAAGAGGCCCTAGTTGTAAGGTTAGATCACTTACCTTCCTCCTCCGTAGTTTACCACGTACAGGAAAAAAAAGAAGTGGTGCAAGAGAAATGCTCTTTTCCCATCTTTACACAAAGACAAATACAAACCATAGCTGTAAACCAGTAATAAACTCAATGCATAAACCTGGATACCATAGCAAAATTCAGGAGTCTCTTCCTATTCTGTTACCACTCACTGGTGACAACAGTAAAAAGGATCGGTGGACCTTTTTTCTGTCATAGATTCTCTAAGACACAGCTTTTACTTAGTTCTGTGCCTGTAGCATTCAGCAGAACATCTTCTAGTTCGCCCACTGCCAGAGGCTGACCTTGAGGTCCATGGTCATCATGGTCTCTTCTCCTACCTCTCTGCCATTACCATTCAGCCTCTCAGTTACTTTCACCTGTATCCTACAGGGAAAGACTGAGAGAGCCTCTGTCTGAAGTTATGTCACAGCAGATGATGGTGGCTCAAGGAGCTGGCTGTTGGTTGCTCACACCAGCAGCTAACCCAAACCATACCATGACCCAGATAGCAGCAGGAAAAGTGACTTGGCATTGTGTTGGATGGCATAACTGTGATGAACTGTGTAGCAAATGGAGAGGGACACATGGAAATGGAAAGTGAAAAGTTGTGCAAATGTCAGCTCATTAGGAAGTTGTCCAGTTCATGGAAGAGTGAAAAGGGAAAAAGCAGGGAAAATAAAAATGTGAAGAGAATTATATGAATAATACTTTGAAACTACTTTAGCAACATGTGCTTTCTTTCTTCATATAGCAAAGCAGGAGGTTAATTGCACAGGATTTCTCCTGCAGCTGTGGTGATGCACACTGATGAGTTGAACTGTAACTCAGTACAGTTACACTCTTTGGCTTGTGCCATTTCTCACACTGATGACAGGGTTAGACATGCAAATAAGTGCTGGACAAGAATGGCATTAGAGGAATGAAGTCAAGAGAGGAGAGGAGTCCTTTGAGGGCAAAATATACAGCAAATCTGTGTTGAAGACAAGCTCATACCTAGAGACATCAAGCCTACTGAAGGTGTGAACAACACTTGGCATCAATAGATACCTGTGTCCCCAAAAATAAATTGACAGCAGGGAATGTTCATGATCCTGAAATGAAATCAGCTGCAGCAGCAAACTCCTAAAACACTCTCTGTCTTGCTTTCAGCCTAAATACCAGCTGGGCTTCTTCCCAGCTATTCTGAAGATTTGTCCGCCAAGAAGGACTCAAACACTGTCAGCCTGTCTTCAATAGGAGAGGTGCTCCACTCTTTTGATCACTTTTTTGGCCTTCCTGTGGACCTGCTCCTGTGCTAAGAACCCCAGAGCTAGACACAGGTGTGGTCTCATCAGAGCAGAGCACAGGGACAAAATCACCTCCCTTAGCCATCTTGTCACACTTTTTTTGATATAGCCAAGGATATGGCTGATTTTTGGGGCTGCAAGTGCACATTTCCAGTTCACGTCCAGCCTCTCATCCACCAGTACCCCTAGTCCTTCTCGCAGGGCTATCAAATTGTTTCTTTGCTGAAAGATTGGATTCCATGGAAGCAAAATAAATGAATCATACAGACACACAAATATGTCAAGTATGTAGAACAGGTATTTGACCCTTGCCTCTGTCCTCAGTCTGGCCACATCTGTACCAAGTTTAGTGTATGAGTGATGTGAACTCATCAGGAATTACCTTGTGCACACCACACCTCATCCTATTTACTTCGAATAGGCCGGAAGCAAGGACCATATTACACTGTTTGTATTGATTTGGGAACCACACCTTGTGATTACCTTATCTTTGGGCTATGATTGTGAGGCATCCCCTTGTATTTACATTTCTGCCACTGGTTTTCTGTGTAACTGGGGACAACTTATTTAAATATCCTATGGCTCCATTTCTTCATCTCTAAATTGGGGGCAATTCTTTCCTCATGAGATTGTTATGAAGACACGTTAATTAATGTTGATAAACAGAGGATATCCTGGGGTGAATGAGATAGATACATGAAAAGTATTATTATTCATATTATGACAGCACATTCTGCTTGTATGTGCACAGGGAATATACACACTGGCTCAGAATTGGGTGAAGTTTACCTAAACTATACATAAGGGTGGGATTAATTTTCTTTAGTCACCTAACACCTACTAGTCACTGTTGTAGGCTTTTAATATTATTGATAGAGACAGAAAACCTCAGGCAACAACTTTTTTTATCTAAGAGTGATAGAAAACATCTTCTTCTGCAAATACCTATATCTCCCCAGTGGCTATGGAACCTGGAGCAGCTCATAGAAAATTTGCAGGTGCACAAACAAAAGTGAGATTAAGCACAAACTTGCCATTTTGATCAAGCAACTGCTACTGTTTATTACTTATTCATTAGAATGACAAGGCTAAAATATCACCTATGTTGTACCCACCACATCCCTTAAAGTTCAGTTGGACAGCCGCATAACAAAAAATATACAAGTGTGTACCCAGTTTTATTATTGCACATGTGGGTTCTCATTGCACTGTGTTCTAAGCACACAGACACAACACTGGAGAATCACCTGGAAACTCTGGAAACTCCATGTTCAGCAGGCCTGAGCTCAGGTTTCTTCATTGAATGCATGGCAAGCCCTAGCCCCAGAAACTGAATATGCAGCAAAAATCCATTTAAATTTAACATCAGATCTGAGGTCACATTTGGAAGAAGGAAAGGAGAAGTAGGAAGAGGTAAAGGAGGTGAACCCATCTCAGGTACCCATTTACACATCAGTAAGATCAGTGAGTCATTGTTATAAGTCACTATACCTATATAGATTATTATCTTGGCAGCCTCTAACTATAACATGGACCAGATGCTATATTCCCTAGCCTTCCCCCCTATGGCCAAAGCATTTTTCATGCAGCCATGTCAGAGTGTTTTAAAACTGCCAATATCCAAACTTGCCCGCGAGATATTTTTATCTAAGCTTATTTTGCAAGGCCTTTATGGTAAAGGCTCTGTTCCTGCTGTAGGTGTGATTTCTAGCATAAAGGTTCCACTAATAGTCACTATGAGATGACAGACAAACTATTACTATTTGCAATTAATAGAATATTTTCTCAACCTCCTATAATCCATAGTTGTTATACAGTGGATATATCCCACTCATAGATAAAATTCCATGTATACTATGTTAGACATACAGAATATTCACATTTTAGGATATAGTGCAAGATAGTCTAATATGTTTAGTACTTTCATGCAAGAAAAAATATCTACACCATAGTCACAGGAAGTCTGAGCCCAAGTGGCAATAAAAGTTGCTGTAAGTGCTGTATATGGTTTAGTGTTTGATTTTTCTAGGTAAAATGGTCTTCCAAAACTCCTGTGATGACCATGTTGGATATTCTGGCTGTATTGTAGCTGCCGTTGTTATTATTAATCACAGTATTGCCATTTCTATACAGTAGCATGGTTGTGATTATTATTACACCTGTACATTCACAAATATTCCTTTACAGTATGATTTAATCTGTACCATTCATGAATTTGAGTAAATTTGAGATTATAAACATTACCTGATCATAAATCCTGTATGATGTATTGTGAAATAGCATATACTGAAAGTATAGCTCAGGACATGTCACATTGTGACTTGTGTCCTAGGATACTTTTGCACATATCAGAAAAAAAAAAAATCTAGGGATAGATTTCATTTTTACTTGTCAAGAAAAATCTCTTCTGTCAATTCTAACACAATAAATGCAGTACACATGGAATGGAATACAATTTGCATCCCACCTAGCCACTTCACAAGTGACCAAGTTAAGCTATCCCATTTGAAACACTTGAGGTAATACTATAATTTAATGGATGCAGATCTTTAATTATATTGGTTATATTTAAAAAGCCCAAACAGCACAGAAACTGAAAACTCAGAGTCCAAGAGTATTAAAACATTAAAATACTTGGCCAAATGACTCCCTTAAATATTAAAATTGATTTTTCTCTAATCTTGAAACACTCGTTAATTTAATGTGCATTAGAGAACACATGTTAAAATATTAAATTGGTTGATTTCATGAGCTTGTAAATCATTAATGTGACTCATGTTCAGGACTCAATTAAAAAGCCAGAAATTGGATTTCATTAAAACAAAAATAAAATGTGTAAGCAGTTAATGTATGTATTATGTATTATAATATACAGATTTTGTTAGATAGGCTTACTATTTGAAGATCAGAAGTCTGACCAATAAAGGTAATGGTACTAGCCTATAAGATAAAGCTTCTGCAAGCATCTGAATTACATGACTTTAAAAAATTAGAGGTGTGAAAACTAGTTAATTTAATTTAATTTATATGGATTAACAAGTAGCTAAGTGAAAGTCAGGACCAAAATGGACCATAAGCTGTATGGAGAACAGTAATTTCTGAGATAACATTGACAGATCTGGCCGTCCCATTTCCACAAAAATACTGAAAACTTCAAAAGCTTTGCTGAACAATATAACATCTGGAATGTGCCTAACACTAATCATCAAAATAAGACTAATCTGGTTTGCAGTCCAATAAAAAAATCAATAAGTTACTAAATGAAGAAATAGTAATTGAATACCTACATAGAGAAGAGATTACTGACAATGGACTGATCCGTACATTAGGGCTGAGTAGGTAAAAAACCCTCAGCTGGAAATTCTGTCAGGTAAAAATAATGATAAATAACAACTTACAAGTAATTAATTCAGAAAAAAAGAGAAAAGGAAAACACTTGTGTGTCACAGATATGACTCCTTTGCTGCAGAAAGTTATGTGGAGGCTATTTGATAGGCAGCCAGTCTGGGCTGAGAACAGAGCAGAGATGTTGACAGCAGCCAAGAAGGATGTTTCATCTGCTTCTTGACACAATAACCAGCAGGTCTGAGGACCATGTCCTCTGCACCACAACCACTAAGCAGCTCTGGGATGGCACTGGGTTATGCATGGAGCTGCACTTTGGCAGAAGTTTCTGATGCACTCCCTTAGCCCCGCGTGAGCAAAATACAGGAGATAGGTTCTTTTATGGTCAGGTGTTGTCTTGCACTGAATTTTTCTTTAAATAACAATATTGTACTGCGTAAAACTGTAAAAAAATTAAAAGTATCATTTCCCTTCTGTAGTTAAATAGCCTCTGTGGAGTTTGAATACAACCCTGGAGCTAGTTCTGTACCTACAGATACCCTTCCTAGAGCATGGTGACATAATGAATGGTACTATATATCACATATACTGTATAGATCCCAGTACTGTTGCATGGTGTTATTCTGTCCAAGACACAGGAGAGGATTTGTTGAATTTCATAAAATGTTTGTCAGCCCATTTCTTCAGCTTGTCAAGGTGACTCTAACAGAAGACATATCATCCAGCACAACTGCTCCCTAAATTTGGATATTATCTGTGAACTTGTGGCAGATACAAGCTATTCCATTGTCAAACCCATGAATGGAGATGTTAAATAATATTACTCCCAATATGAATGCCCAAGGAATACCACTTGTAAACAGACACCACATAATTTTCAGCCTGTTGCTCCAGCCTTTTTTTTATCCACTCTAATTCACCCAGCTAGTGAATTAAACTAAGGGGTAAGCCCACCTACCCTGTCTGCCTAGTTTAGCTCCAAAGATGCTGTAAGAGCAGAGACAAAATCTTGCCAAAGTGAAGGGCATCTACTTCTCTGTCCTCATCTTCAAATCCAGTCATTACAATGAAGAATGCAATTAGATTGGTCAAGAACAATTTGCAATCAGTAAATCCATACTTTTTTTTCCAATCACTTTCTTCTCTTATGTGCCTGTACATGGCTTACACAAGGATTTGGTCCTTAACCTCCACAAAGATGAAAGTAAAGCCAGATGGTCTCTATTTCCCCAGCTCTTTCTCCTTATCATCCTGGAAGGTGACTGTGGCATTTGCTTCTGCAGTCATTGGGAACTTTTGATCACCGTAAGCTCTTGAAGAGACAGAGAACAGCTTTGCAGTGATATCAGGCAGGCTTCCTGCTTGACTCTGTGTTCAAGTTGCTTGAGTAATCCCTAATTCAGTCTTCCTCTAAGACTGGTTATATTCCACCAAATATATGGAAAGCCTGAGAATGAATTTTGCCAATAAAAACTGGGATGTAAAAACCTCCACCTTTCTGACTCCTTCATTACTAGACTACCTGTTCACTTGGCCTTATTCTTCTTCTTGCTGCTTCCTTCATGTACTTCACCAATTTTTACCCTGGCTAGTGTTTAGGTTTTTTAATTCAACAATTTCAGACTTGGCCATTCCTTCTGCATTTATCCTGAGCAGCCCATGCCTTCTTCTGTGTCCCATGGGATCCTTTTTCCTATCTAAGCCCTGTCAGGAGTTTCCCATTGAGATAGTCTGGCTGCCTCACATCTGCGTCATGACCTGCAGACAGAAGTTGATGCTTCTCATGGGTTGAGACTCACTCTTCTGGGCTCCTTTTTCTTTCAAAGGAGCAGCTCCCAGGAAGTTGCATAACAATAATCTCCTTGAGGTCCTCTTCTTTTAAGTTCAGAGTTGATATCATTTCTTGCCTCTTTTGCTTTCCATCTTCAAATCTTATGGCTTACTAGGTCCAGACCAAGCAATCCTGCTTCTTTTGTTATTAGAATCAGCTATGCAGAAATAAAAGCAATTTTATTTACTCAACAAGCTTATTTTAAAATAATACAAGTTTTTTTCATCTTGACATGTATCAATAAATTGATCTTCTATTTATTATACTATATAGTATAATATAGAGATCTATTTATACTCTATATAGTATAATATATTTATTATACTATATTATATATAGAATATACTACAGTAAATATTTTATTATATTCTTATAATCAAGCATCCTTGGCCTACCTCACATTGGCCACTTTCCCAGTGAAATTGTAAGTAGTATACTTCTCTTGGTGTTTCTGCTGTAAAAAATATTAAATAGGTGTCTGTAAAGACTCTGCTGAATTCAGTGGAGTCCTGTTCATTTACACAAGATCTATTCTACATGTTGATTCATGGACTGTTGAAATAATTCAGATACAGAGCTATCCTTTCGTGTCCATGAGCCTCTCATTACCTCTGATTTTTGGCAGGTATTACAGTATCTGATTAACCTGTGTCATTTGGACATACTTTAATATTGCTTCTAACAGATAGATTCTATTCCAATGTCAGGCTTCCCAGGTTTTGGTTTTAAGCATCCTGCTCCATTGCATAGATAAGACCTAATATATTGAGACAAGACCTGAGGCAAAATAAAGATTTGTGGGTAGATGCAGAGTTCATAAAATGTGCACGCAGATAAAATGTGCTTATTTTGTGCACCTACTCATAGGCAATAATTGTCTTTTAAAAAACACAACGGTTTAAGCTTCCTTTCTGAGAGTTCATTTATCTGCCACGTAGAGCTGTGACTCTTACCTTGGGGACAGGTGACTTCATTCCCACCAGAGCTTTGTAATCCTGGTAAAATCTTCCTGGGTATTAATTGCCTCCTGCGCTAAGAATGGATGGCTCAGAGGCTAACACCAAGCCCAGTGCCACAACACCCTGTAATGGGCAGTGCAAATCCCAGCAGGAAGCACAGTATACCTGCAGAGCAGCCCTCCCTGGGAATTTCCCTGCCTATTGCCAGGCAGCAGAGATGGATGCATGACAACTTGGGCTGAGTGTGAACAGGATGTGGTAGAAGATGATTTCAAGGCCTTTTACAAGGTAATGACTGTATTTCTGATTTCAACAACTAAATATTTGTATGTTCTATTATCTTTTTCTGCTCTTGCTTTTTTCTCTAGAAACACTATTTTGTTATACACACACAAATACACACAGCTACTACAAAATTTTCTACAGCAAATCCTGACAACTAAAAGATTTACAGTAGTCACTGCACAAAAACTTAGAGCAAATACTCATATGTTTAGTAAGAAATTCAGAATTTCACTATACAAATATAGGAAGTGTTATATATGTGTGTGTGTTGCCTTCAACTACCTGGTGGATCTTCAGGTTCTTTCCAAGTAGTGTCCTGAGGCTCATGCCTATGCCTGCATATGGCACTGGAAAGACCTGTGAACCACAGCTTTAAACCAGGGAGGGGCCAAGACATAGCTAGTTTAAGGGACCTGCTGAAAATTTCTGCTCTATTCCATTCCAAGTGGCTGGAACTGGCATCACTTTTCTCTAGGTTTGGTTTCCTCATACATAAAATGAAATTAATAATGTCAGATTATCTCAGCAGGGCTATATGGCTAACCTACTGTTTATAAAATGCGTAAGCCTGTGGCAAATACTTTCACATGATTCTCTGAGGATAAGACAACATGCCTATAATGAGGACTGGCACTCAGGCTTGTCCATGCAGAGTGTGCAGGTCCACAGCATATCCCCCTAGCAGAGTGAAAGGCAGACGTGGGCCAGGTAACACCAGTTCAGAGGCCCAGAGGCTGACACAGCCTTTATGTAACTCCTTTAGCACAGTTCTGCCCTCCACACAGCACACAGATAAAGGGTATGGGCAGCAGCATCGTTACCACCCATACTCACACAGCTCCAGCCAGAGACAGCACAATGGCACCCAGCTTGCATAACCAACACCCTTCCACCTGACTACATTGCCATAAGCAGCTTCTGCAGGGGACTGTGCCCTACATTTCAGGCCATTACTAGCACAGAAGCAAAGGTGCAAGATCATCCCTACAAACAGCTACACGCCTTCAGGAGGCTGCCACACCCAGTGAAGTGGGTGCAGTAGCAGTGACACACACCTATGGAAAAGGCTGGATTTGGTAGTTAGTGACTTGCTGCAGATCTGACTATACATGTTGCTGTCATTTCAACACAGCACCCTCAAAAACATCAGCCCATAGTTTAGCATCGTCCTTCTCCAGCATGTACACATATGAAGCCCTTATTGCAAAAGCCTGCTTGCCACGCCTTACCAATGATAGATGCTGTGACAGATATCACTGCAGATAAAAATCTTAGCAGTGTAAAAGTATGAGAAACCATAAAGAAAAGTATCATTAAGGCAGAGCGAGATAGTATATTTATAGGTTTTTGTCATCCTCGTGTCTGTTGAACACTCATTTTTAAAAGGAAGCTGAAACACAGGTAAAGCTATGAACGTATGTGTACCTGCTGGGTACAAAACACATCTCACATACTGGATATACACATTAGCTTCATGGTTAGTGATGTCTCCCATACAGGAATCAATTATAAATTAATCTCTCACAATGGCTCTAGGAAACACTGAACTAAAGGCTCCTCTTCTGAACCAGGACTAAAGTTCAGCAGTTTAAGCTGAGTCCAGCCCAGCACTCAAGGCCAACATTTCCAGTGTCTGCCCAGACTGCAGTAAATGGGGTTAGTTCTACAGTTTAGGAAAAACCTCTACATATAATGATCCTGAGTCAAACCACAGTTATATTTACTTGAGAGTAAAGCTTGATATGGCTTGGGAGAAAGCTGCCCACCACTTCCCTCATCTTCTTCTTGGCACCAAATTTTTATGCAGAAGGATGAAGAAGAAATGTCAATACATATAGAGAGCCCTTTGGAAACAAAACTTGCATTTACTTCACTGGGAGTGTTCAATCTAGCCCTTGACCATTTAAACCAGGATGTTAAACATACTCTAATTCTCATATTTCGGTTGGAGCCACAGTAAAATGGCTGATTTTCAAAACATGAAGTTGACAGATATGAGGAATCCAATTCAGTGCTGGTGACAACAGCAAGGTGGAACCTTGTGGGAACTTACCTCAAAAGTAATTTTGGCCAAAGCCTGCACTGAGCATTAGCATCTCAGGACACTTTCTGATGCATCACTCCAACATATTTGGTTTGGAAAAAAATTATTTTGATGCACTTAAATGTATGAAAAGACAGATGGCATCTAGCATATGGTTTAGAAAACAAAGAGCAGGATCTGTTTCAGATCCCATGGAAGACTCTCTGTGTGCAGAGTTACCCCACCTCAAATTATGGAATTAACAGTATGTTACATAATAAACAAACAAAAAAAATTAATTAGTGCTGAAAGACACATTGTTGGTTTTAATGTTATTATTTGAAAAAATTATGGTTGTATGAAAGCAGCTTCTCTTAAGCTTTTATAGTATAAAGGTGCCTTAAATCAGCCTCTCTATTAAAGCAGATAGCCATTGTATTATTGCATAAGAATACACTTGAGCCTGTACTTGTTGATTCAAAGATCAAATGAGATTTTTTTGGCTCAGCTAGCAGTCTTTATAAGGTATATCAACTTGAAAGTTTTAACGCAAGGAGCATATCAGCTGGACAGGCTGTGCAAGAAAATCCCATGCACTGCAAATTAATGTGCTAATTAATTTAACCATTTTCCCTCCTAAGACATTGATGGAATCAAACAAAAAAAAAAAAAAAAAGAACTTGATAATTAAAGTAAATAAAACACATTTCTAAAGTTAGATGTGTTTTCAACATTTAAATTTAGTCATGCTCAACACATATAATACTTTATGCACCTTCTTTACTGATAAGTGAATAGGTTGTCCCATACCACATCATGTAACTTTTACATCTGTCAAATGTGTTGATTCAAGCAATTTTATGCTTTCTCACCAGGTAAGTTCCTGGTTGTGGTGGTTCTCTTTGTAGCAAGGCAGAGTTCTTTTACTGCTGTTTTTGTCTTTTCTTGAACTGCCTGGAGGGACCACTGTCGGCAACACGCAAAGCTCTGACTGCTCTGCTTTCTTCCTACTACCCTTCATAAATATTACCAAATATAGCTGCATTACATTTTCTCGTTACAGCAATTTCATTGCTAACCTGAAGCAAAACCTGAGTGGGAATACTTTCAACTAGTGCAGAAACATCTGCTGATTCATCAGTCATTATGATAGCATATGCTTCACTGAAATTAATGAATAAATGCATTTTTACAAGCACAACTAAAGGCACTGATCATCAGGAATTTGTAACATTTCTATCATTACTTTTTTCATGAAGCAGCAGAAAATGGCTTGAAACCATTCTGAAATGAAATATCATTGGGTTGGGATTTTTTTCAGAAATATCTGGAAGAAATATAAACTGTTTGTATCTGGAATGGAAACTGGGAGGAGACCTTCCTAGAGCCACCTGTCCCACGACTTCCTGTTACCTGCTGCACCCTTCCCAAAGCACACAGCTGTCTGCTGCCAGCACAAGCACCCTGGAGCACTGGGCAAATGGCTGGAGCACAGCTGGGAATTCATGTGTGTTCCTCTGGGATCAGCTGCCACAGATCTGCCTTTTCCTGGCAGAAATTTGCCCATCTGAGATGTCCACGTTTTAGGAACATGTAGATTACCAAGTAGAAGATAACAACACTGGCTAACTAATGATATTGAAAAATCATCATTTTCTGACTACCATGCTGGAGATTTCCTTGGAGGATATTTTGATATTATGCCTTTGGGTGCCTTCCTACATCTGCAGTCTTAAAGGAGAAGACATGATCTCAGCATTCTTAAGGCAGCATATCCTGCTGAGTGCACAAATGTAGAAAACTAACTGGGATGTGTTTGGAAGCCCCAGACACAGACCTAATCTTAAAAGCACGTTCACATATTTGCAAGCTAAAACTAATGAAAATAGTTAGTCATAAATTTCAGCATGTTTTTTAAAGGCAATCTCAAAGCACAGAGGATGTTGCTCTGGTTAGATAGTTCATCATCTCCCTGTTGTCCAAACTCCGCAACTCAGTTGTGGCTCCTCTCAAGCCTTAATGGCTGTGTAAAATTATCTATGTACAATCATATTGATAATATAAAGGATTTAATTGCCATCAAGAAAAGTTATTGCCATCAAGAAAAGTTATCAATCGCAAATAGATGGAACAGTAAATTGGACGAAATAAACATTTTATTAAAAAAATTACTGGTGTCAGATGGGCAAAAAAGACTTCCACAGCATAAATATACATTCTAATAAAGAAGTAAGCATATGTAGGCTATAATAGAAATAATTATTAACAGAAATATGTATTCCTATTGCTAATATGTCTTGTTCCTTGGTAGATGGTGGGTTTTCACTCCTTGTGTTGGTGGCACTCTCCACATCTTGCCCAACAGTGCAGGGGAGTGCAAACCTTTGTCATGTTGATTCACACAATAGCCCGTGTGGCCAACGCAAATGGCCACATACCAATTTGAGGATTATGACTCAATCTCCTGGTTTCCTTTTGATTTAAATGATAATGTTACAAAAAGTTCTGAAGCTGTGCTTTAGACAATGCTAACCACATATCAAGATACTAAATGCCCAACAATACACTTCTGTGGTTTCTCCTATTGGAGGCACAGGAAACACAGCTAACTCTACACTGTCCGCCTGCAACTCGAGAAGCAGGTTGGTGTTCGCCTTGCCCTAGCCAGTGACAGATCCATTTCAGAGCTCTCACCAGACCTTCTGCCATGAACAGCACCATCAAAATAAGGCATAATTCAAGTCACTGTAATTCATGAAGAGTATTGATTGACTCTTCTCATGTGAGAGAACTAGCAGCTGTCCATACATCCGCATGTGGTAACCTTGCTTCGCTCCAGCTTTCAGCCAGCATTGGGATAAGTTGGACTTCCCTGTCCATTGAGGCCTCCAGGTGTTGACATAGGTCCTCTTCCTTTTCCCAGCATAGGTGATCCCTACTGCCAGCCACCTGGTTTTGGTGCAGGGACTGCAGTGGAGTAACTAGTGATGGCCAGTGCGCCTCTCCTGCTCTCCTGTCCATAGGGCTGGGATCGCAGCAGCCAGAGCAGTGCAGGAGCTAAGCCGGGGGTAACCCACCCGGGAGGAGGAGTGCGAGCTGTGCTCACCAGAACCATGTGACAAGAAGTGACAGAGGTGCTGCTGCACTGGAGGAGGGAGAGGCAGACACCATCTGATCTGCTGCCTGCTAGAAGAAAAGCTTGCAACTTGGGTGGAGCAGGTCCCCCCTGCCCCTCTCTCCCCAGGGTGTCATGTAGCCATCTGCACTGTGCAAGATCATGGGACAGACAAGCTGGCAAGGAGGAGATAAGAAACAAAGGGTGTGAGGAGCAGCTGGTGCCCTCACACCAAGACAGTGGGTTTGCTGGGACTGAAACGCAGGGTGCAGAATGGATGCTTCTCCTGCAGCATCCAGCAACACTCCAGGCAGTTGAATCTGCTCTATGAAGCGCCCATAAAGGCCTTGTCCAGGAGATAAGGGGAGGTGTGCGGAGGGTGGCGCCTGGAGAAGGATGGTCAGGGAAGTGCCACCAGGTGGTGGGGCAGGGAGGCAGCGAGGTCCCGTTGCAGTGTTACCCGGAGGAGAAGAGCTCTTAGCGGAGGCTCCTGGAAGCAGCAGAAGAGCCTCGGTACGCACAGATGGAGGTAACGCCAACACCGCTCACGCCGGACCGTAGGCGTGTCTGTCAAGGGGTATCAAGAGAGGAAGAGAGAAGAAAAATCCAAACTGCTACAAAGAGAAAGGAAAGAAATTAAGCAGGAGTTGGCTGAAATATTAATTTCCCTCCGTTTCTGTTAAAAATAATAAATAAATAACAATTTGAACATAGAAAGGCAGACTGAGATCTCAAGCGCCTCCTCGCCACCCCGCACGCCTTCCCAGGGAGGAGGAGCGGGATCCCCGCGCCGTTCGCACCTGTCCCGGCNGAGCCGGGAGCACCGAGCTGCGGAGCCGCGGCCACCGCCGCGCCGCCCCCCGCCTCCGCGCCCTCCACCCTGCCCGCGGGGCACGGGAGCCGGTGACGGGAGCGAGGCGGAGTCTGGAGGGAAGATACGGAGAGATAGAGATTTAAATCACATCCCCGGCTGTAGAAGGGGCAGCAGCAGCAGCAGCCCCGGCGCAGAGGCACGGACGCACGCGCCGAGATAGGTCTGCCGGCTCCGCCGCTGCTGCTGCTGCTCACCATGGGTGCCGCCGCCGCCGAGCCCCCCAGCGCCATGGGCCTGGTGTCCAGCGTGGTGAACGACACCCTCGAGTTTTACCGCTGGACCTGGAGCATACGAGGTAACGCGCCAGGGCGGCCGCGGCGCCGCCATCGCCGTGCCCGGCGCCCCCCGCCCGCTGCCACTGATGCGCAGCGGCTCAAAATGGCTCCGTCTCCCGGGAGACGCGGAGCGCGCTCCGGCTCCCCGGGATGGGGTCGCGGCGGGACCAGATCCCCCCCGCTCCCGCCTGCCCTCCTCGCCCTTCTTGGTGCCCTCGGCGCAGTGTTTGTTTATCCGCCGTAATCCCGTGTAGCGGCTCGGGGGTGTGCGGGGCATCGATCCGCGGCAAGGTGAGCGCGTCCCCCGGGCGCCCGCGGGTGGACGTAGCCAAATCCGCTTCCCAGGGCCGCGGTTCCTCCGGTTCTCTGCCGCCGCGGCGTGCCTTGGGGTGCTCCTACGGGGATGTGATGTCGGAGGTAAGCGAGGCCCTCCGGTAAGTCGTGCCGGAGCTCAGGCGGTCTTTGGCTTCTGCGGCAGGTGGGAGCCCCGTGTCGGCATCGCGTGGAGTTCAGCAAAAGAAATGAGGAAATGGTTGTTGCCGCCAGTGCAGCCGCTTTTCATTTTATATTAAATGCGTTTGAGTCAGTTCTGCTGTTTTCCGTTTTCAATATGCTCCACTCCTGTATTGGCACTCCACGACTGCAATGTGGCAGATGCTGATGGAAGAGTAAATGTCTTGGAATATGGAGAAATGTGCAAAAGCAGCTTTCAGTGCTGGGACAGCAAACGAGGTGATATCTTGCTGCAGTGACCAGTAGCTCTGGAAGTGTTGTTGGTCAGCGTGAATGGTTCTGTCTCGTGTGTCAAATGAAAGGAGTCGCAGCTTTCACAGTTGCTATTGTGAGTAGCCGCGGACAGCTGACAGAAGGATCATTTATTCCTCTGGACGTTTTCTTCATTTTTGCGTTGTCCACAGAGTGATGAGGTTTAGCTATTTTGAAAGACATAGAGCAAAACTGGAGTGCATGCAACTGTGGCCGTATTTCACGGCAGTGTGATAGCTGGGAATGTGGGGCCTTCATTACAGACGGGAAGCTCACTGCATCAGCAGTCTTTGCTTTTCCGCCCCCTTCCCCTCTGCCATCTGTCAGATAATAAATTAATCTTATGTTATAGATGGAAGAAGCTCAGTTTTTCTCACAATTTGCCTTCCCATAACTTCTTTGTTTTGCAATATTTTAAAAATTGAGCCTGCATGCATATTTTTCTCTTCTGTTTTTAAAAATTGCTAGAATACGAGAGCAAATAAAAATGCTTGCAGCAGCACTGCATTGTAATCTACCAGTGTTTGCTCTCTTTCTCTGACTCTTGCAATATACAATTGTTCATAGAGTGCCAGGTAACATATGAAAGAGATGGTATTCTAGTCAATCAATAGCATTTTCAAATGGATATGAAAAATAGATGTGGGTACAAAGTTGATAATCTTATAGATTACTTGATTTATTAAAAAAAAAAATACTTCAAGTTCCAATTTCCTGAACTTCAAAAGTGTTTATTTAAGTCTGTCAATAGACCATGTCTATTGTAAGCAAAATGATCAGAAGGGGGAAAAAAGAAGAAGAAAAAGCAAGTAAATGTAAAGAATGTAACGATAAGTAACTGACAGTGATACTATATATAGAGCAAACTTTTTTCTTCTGCTTCTTTGGAGGATGTTAAGCAGTAGTAGGATGACATTGTTATTGCCCCTAAAATTTGTGTAAGTCTTACTGATTTACTAATGGAAAGTTTTTCATTTTTGCTTTAAGTTTGGTAGCACTGCTGTTAAAGCAGGATTCCATTGTAATGAAGTAATCAGTCCTATTTTGTGGAGAGTTTCTTATTCAGAGTGTGGATTTCAGCAGGTCTCTGCAAGGTTAGTTTTGGATAGAGCCTCAGTACAAGAAAAACATATTAGAGTTCTTATTTATACCCAGTAGTATGTGAAACAAGATTCCTGTAAGGTAGGGATAGGTGAAATGCAATATGTCACACTGTAGTTACAAGGTAGCTCAGGATAAGAAAGTGTTATTCATGGGGCAATGCTGTGTGGCTGTTCAGTGAAATAATTTATAAAGCCCTAAGGTCTGTAAAAATACCTGCTCAGTTTGCTGTTTTTCTGCATATGTCTTTGTTCAGACAAAAATAATTGTCTCCATTTGCCATCTCTGAGTGAACACACAGCATCCTTCCAGCACCTAAAGGGGGTGCAACAAGAGAGCAGAAGAGGGACCTTTTACAAGGGCATGCAGTGATGGGGCAAGGTAATGGCTTCAGACTGAAAGAGAGTAGGTTTAAATTAGGTATTAGGAAAAAATTCTCTCCTGCAAGGGGGATGAGGCACAGGAACAGGTTGTCCAGCTTGCCCCATCCCTGCAATTGTTCAAGGCCAGGTTGGATGGGGCTCTGAAATTCTAGTGGAAGGTGGAAGTGGTGCCTGCCCATGGCAGGGTAGTTGGAAGTAGGTGATCTTTAAGGTCCCTTCAAACCCAAACCATTCTATGATATGTTAAATTTGTGAATTCAGCACTGTTACAAATTCATGCAATTCGCCTTTGTGTTAAGAGCTATGACGGTGATGTTGCTCAACAGAAAACACAAATTATGGCATGCAAGACCATTGCCTAATGTTCAATATCATTAAATAAAAAACTATACCACGCAGCAAAGTTGCTCAACAAATGATGCTATGCAATAGCATTACACAATAAATCATACTGAAACACTACTACACAGCAAAATTACACAACAAAATGTGAAGAAATTTGATTCCCACTATACTCCTACACTTATTCTCTCCATTTCCCACTTCCATTTTTTATTGAACACCTGTATGTCCTTAGCCCTGTTCTCTGTATTCAGCAAGATTGTCTTGCCAGCAGGTGTTTTCTCCTGCTGCCTGGAACTCCTATGATGAGACTTGTATAGAACTATGCCAGAACATCCCACTGAGTCTTGTGCTGCTTTATTTTTATACATTAAAGATTTGATAATTTTCCTCCCCTGCTTTGTGCTATTTAAACAGCAACTGACCTTTTCTGAGACCAAAAAAAACCCAAAAGACCAAGTATATGATGAGCCTAAATGGATTTTGAGTTGATATTACAATTTCTTTTAGCATTAAGCATGCTGACTAAAGCTGATTTGTTTGTGGTTTTGGTTTTTTATGTCTTGCAATTGGGAATAATAGCAGTGTTGTATGACTTTTCCCCCCATATATATTATCAAATACATTTTCAGCATTAGCTGTATACTTTTGCTTGTTCATTTGTTGAAAAACTATTTTTTTTCTCTCTTCCCTTGACTACTTTTCATGAAAACTACCCCTTTTATGAAAGCCCAAAATCCATTGTAACCATCTGTTCATCTAGAAGGCTGAAGGACATAATTTAGGAAACCATAAACCTCAAGAAGAGATAGAAAGGTCAAAACATCTTCTTAGCAGTCATCAAGAGAAAAAAAAAGAAAATAAAAAGTGGTCAGAGGAACAGTTACTATCAGGAAATACAATCTAGGAATTCCATGTCCTTATTTTTGTAAGGGCATGGGACCAGTTCCATGTAATTGCTAGGGCAGGGCTTCCTTCTTTCTCTCAGCTGGAGTAGCTGGTTGGGGTTGGATTTGCCAGGAAGGATTAAGGGTATGATTAGATGACTGAGCAAGTGACTTAAAGGGAGGTTCCAGGCTGAGTCCAGGGGAACTACTAAGATGAATAACTCAGGACACAATCCAAGAAAGAAGAGTGTGGAAATCTCAAAATGTGGGTGAAGACACCACTGTCAGTTGTGAAGGGGGAATAGGAGACCGTGGCTTGAAGAGAAGATTTGTGAAACACTGTACAAAAAGATTTATTTAGAGGAGTTAATTTGAATGTACTGAGCTAAGGAACAGAAGGCTTTACTGACTTTGGGTGAGAATGATTGTTCTTGGAGCTCAAGAGTTTAAAGGAGGCAGGGCCATCCCAGGCCACGTGGAACAGCAACTATTTACAGCTGTTGCAGTTAATAAGATTACAGACTTTTTCCATCAGTAGGAAAGGAGAGAGATGCAAACTTTCACTTTAGTGGTCGGGTAGTGTCCTACATAGCATCTCGTTCGGGGGCAACATCAACTGTAGCCTTTATCAGTTGGGTCAGAAGTGTAAGGCAGTGAGGATGGAGAAGGTGGGGAAACTTACAGCTGCTTGCCTTAAAAGTGAACCAGTGGAGCAACTTGCTTGAGAAAACCCAAGTCTTTCACCAAAACAAAGCAGAACGTGTTTCTAAACTTTTGGAGAGCGGCTGAGCATCAGATTTGGTGATTTGGCGCAATACTTATCCTGCAGATACAATTTTCTTCTCAAGGGAACGGTTTCTCCAGTCTGTAGGCATGACTGGGTAAAACACAAGGATTAGGCATAGAGACAAGCACCGGAAATGGAGAGGCTGTCTAACTGGGCTGGCTGCCTGTGGCAGAAACACAAAGGAAGTACCTGTGGCAGAAGCAGCACTTGGAGAAATTGATTGTGAAAGTAAAGAGTTTTAATGCCTAAATCATATTAGACTGCTGTCAACTAAACTGAGGAATAGGAGCATCCCAGTTTACTTGATTCATTTGACATTTAATTGCCAGTTAGTGAAGGGAGGGAATTTATTAGTGAAGAAAAAAAAATATGCTTGGCATTGGAGGCAATTAGCTGGGTGTTTGAGGGAAAATCTACCCCCATTTCATCATCAGGAGATTTTATCAGATTGTACAACTCAAAAGACATAATCAGAACTAAACAGATACAAAGCATTTTTGGAAATGGAACATCATTCAGAAAAGTACATTAGTGAGGAAGAAATGTCTACTTAGAGATCTTGGGTTCAAGCTTCAAGACCAAGCTTTGGTCATGAGGGAGTAGCATCAAGCCAAATGAACTCTATTGATGAGAAGCTGAGTTGTGAGTGGAAGACTTCTTTTTCCTAAAATGAAGGAAGAGAAGTTGTAGGGATGATATGCAAATCTCAGGTCCAGCAAAGAAATGAAACAGAAAAAAACCTTCCAAGAGCATCAGCAAGAATGTGATAAAAACTTGTGTTTGAACGCTCATCAGCATATTCTAGAAGGAAAAGGAAATGTGTAGACAAAATGACAACATAACTGAATGTTTGAAAATTCATTTTAAAACTGTGTAGGTAGCGTGTCTTGAAATCTTTGAAGGAAATAAGTTGTTATGAATACTCTTAAAGGAGAATCCATGGGAAAAAGATCAGGAAACAGCTGTACACAGGATTTAATCAAGCTGATTGCATGACCTTAGTACCTACTGCAGAAGGCCAGATGAGTAGATGTTTAAAATCTGGCACATGGTAAATTGCTGTTGCAGAATTCTCAGCAAATCATGTTCCTCAGATGAAGCATCATAAGGTATAAATCAGTATGTGGTTCTGGAGCCCCATACTGCAACCAGAGGTGAATAATTCTTGAGAAGTTGAAATGTCCTTGCTATGAAGCAGATGTAGTCATCCTGGAGACTCCACTGGTTACGTAGATTGATCAAGGGTGGTGGCTGAACTCTTGTTCATAGCTAGCTGTCTCTAATTGGAGTTTCTTGACTAGGAGTGTTTGTAGTTGTCACCCTGCATCACCCAGGGTGAAGAGGCATGTAGCCACAGGGCTGTGGTTATACATATGAACACCCAGAAGAGGTTGTATTCCAGGCAGCTATGCTATGCTGTCCTGTGCAACCAGGGAAGAGTGTCAAAGGCTGCATAAGGACAGGTAGGAGAGGAAACTTAGGGAACATAGGATGTAGTTCCTTTTAAGGTCTTGTACATCAAGAGTCATGAGGAGTGGGTGAGGCAAGACTCCACTTTTTCCTCTGCTTGTCCTGACAGGTCTTTGGAGTTACTTGATTCAGATGGATTAGGAGAGCATTTAGATAAAAGGTGAATGAATGAAAAGACTCCAAATGGATATGGAGAGGACTTTGAGAGGAAGAATTTGCTAGGATGCAAGACTAAGGGAGAAGAGGCTGTTGTGTGTACTGAAGAGTTTTTTGAGGTAAGGCAAGTGGGGTTGAATGAATGTCTGAATTGCCTGAAAAACTGGAGCTAGATGAGAGTTCATTTGTCTAAAAAGAATTGACCATTGAAAGAATGACAGCTTTGGCTTTTAAAGAGTGTTGATATGAGTGGAGTGTTCCCAGAGCACAGAAGTTGTGACAGAGTGATTTTAAGGACAGATCTGATCCATAAAGTAGGACTTCTCTGACTAGTAAATATATGATAAGGCTTCACTTTCTCAAGCTATATTTGGAAACCAAGTTGGAGCTACCACTGCACTTCATAAGAACTCTTTGAGTGGGACTGTCTGACTGACACCTTATTTAGGAGGATGTAGATGCTGAATACAGTTACTGGATCTTGTGTGGTGACAAGTGGGTACAACTATGCTCAGTGTTGTCAAACTCAAGTGCTTCTGATTGTATGAACTTCAAAGTCTTGTGGAATTTTAAGGATGCAAATGAAAGCAAGTTTGGCAATACTTAGGTGCTAGCCCTTTTGGAGTTTTGAGTACTGCATCCCTAGCTTGTAAGCAAAGCAATAAGTAGCTGCAAGGCAAGCCTAGAGATGAATAGTTTATGGTTTGTATTAACTTCCTTTGTGTGTGCTTGGATCTCAAGATAAGCATAAGCTAGATTACCTTTCTGCCATGGAAGGTGAAGGAGAGAAAGCTACCTCAGTTTGGCTTGCATTTGATGCAAGATAGTGACATGCCTGTGGGCTTCAATTGCTTTTGGTTTTGTTTTGCTTATGTGCCTGCAACTCAACTTCTTTCTTTAGGTAGTTGAATAATTTCAGTGGTTTGATCCTTAACTCCTCTCTGTTCACTCTCTCTGTGGCATTGTGTCTGCTTGTGTCATGGGATTTTTCTCTTATATTGTGTTTGCATGGCAAGGTTTTGGTGCTAGGGGGGCTATGCTGGAAGCTTTCCCCATGTCCAACAGAGCCAATGCCAGCCCTTTCTAAGATGGGTCCACTGTTGGCCAAGGCTGAGCCCATCAGTGATGGCAGTAAAATCTCTGTGACAACAATCACAATCAAAAGCAGCATGGCCAGCAGATTGAGACAGGTGAGTTTGTCCTTCTACTCCACTCTTGTGAGACCTTGAGTACAGCATCTACCTCTGGGGTCACCAACACAAAAAGGACAATGACCTATTGGAGCAAATCTAGAGCAGGGCTACCAAGTTGATTGAGGGATGGAGCACTTCTCCTATGAGGAAAGGCTAGGAGAATTGGAATTGTTCACCCTGAAGAAGAGAAGGCTTTTGTCCTTCCAGTATCTAAAAGGAGCCTACAAGAAAAATGGAAAGAAGGTTTTTACAGGAGCATGTAGTGAGAGGATAGGGCAGAATGGCTTCAAACTGAAAGAGTGGAGGTTTAGATTAGAAATGTTAGGGAAAAATTCTTTACTTTGAGGATGGTAAGATGCTGGAACAGGTTGCCCAGAAAAGCTGTGGATGCCCCATCCCTGGGAATGTTTAAAGCCAGCTTGGATGGGGCTCTAAACAACCCAGTCTAGTGGAAGATGTCCCTGTTCATGACAGAGTTGTTTGAAGTGGATGATCTTTAATGTCCCTTTCCAAACCAGGCCATCCTATGATTCTACAATAATATATTTAAGAGGAGGGAAAAAAAAAGGCATATAATTAATTGCAGCCAGAGAAGAGAGGAGTGAGAATATGTGAGAGAAACCACTCTGCAGACATGGTGGCCAGGGAAGGAAGGTGAGGAGGTGCTCCAGGCGCTGGAGCAGAGATTCCCTTGCAGGCCATGGGAAAGTCCGTGGTGAGGTACCTGTGCCCCTGATGCCTGTGGAGGTCCATAGGGCTGCAGAGATCCCTCTGCAGCCTGTGGAGGAGCCTCACACCAGAGCAGGTGGATGCCTTAAGAAGGCTGTCACTCTACGGGAAGCCTGTGCTGGAGCAGGCTCCTGGCAGGAAGGATCCCACACTGGATCAGTTTGTGAAGAACTGCAGTCTGTGAGAAGGACTCAGTCTGGAGAATTTCGTGGAGGACTGTCTCCTGTGGGAGCAACCGGATGCTGGAGCAGGGGAAAGACTCTTCCTCCTAAGGAAGATGCAGCATCAGAAACAACATGTGATGAACTGACTGTAATCCGTATTCCCTGCCTCCCATTGCCAGTGGCAGGGAGAAGGTAGAGAATCAGGAGTGAAGTTAAGCCTGGGAAGAAGGGAGGGTTTTGAGAAAGGTGCTTTTCAGGCTTGTTCTACTTCTCATTATACAATTCAGATATTGATTGGTAATAAATTCAAGTAATTTCCCCAAGTCATGTCTGTTTAGTCCATGACAGTAATCAGTTTGTGACCTCTCCCTGTCCTTACCACTCTCTACAACTCCCTGAAAGGTGGCTGTAGCCAGCTAGGGGTTGGTCTCTTTCTCCAGGCAGCAGCTGATAGAACGAGGGGACACAGTCTCAAGCTGCATCAAGGGAAATATAGGCTGGATATCAGGAAAAAGTTTTTTACAGAAAGGGTGATTGAGTATTGGAATGGTCTGCCCATGGAGGTGGTGGAGTCACCTTTCCTGGATGTGTTTAAAAAAAGACTGGATGTGGCACTCGATGCCATGGTCTAGTTGAGGTGTTAGAGCATGGGTTGGACTCAGTGGTCTTGGAGGTCTCTTCCAACCTAGAAATTCTGTGATTCTGATTAACTCATTGTCCTTTTCCTTTGTTTTCTCTACCTTGTCCAGCTGAGAGGGGAGTGATAGAGCCGCTCTGGTGGGTACCTGGCCTTCTGGCAGGGTCAAACCATCACATCCCTAGTTTCACTTTCTGTTTCAGCATAATCATGAACTCTTGACTGTTTGGTTTGTTTCCATCATATTTTCCTAATCCTCTTATCTATTTCTGCTATATCTAAAAAGTGTCTTCTTCCAGCTCTTGCACATGTTGTACTTAGTTTACATGTTTGACTATGGTCTTCTTCTATTTTCTTTTTTTATCTGCTTATAGATATTATCTCCTTGATTCCTTCTCCCAGTTATGACCAATAAGAAAAAAGTGTTTTATTGCTTTCTAAATGTTCCTAGAATATTGGTGGAAGAAGTGAGTTTATAACCCATGTCTTTCACTTTTTCTGTTGAGCCAGCAAATCCCTCTGACGTGATTTTATGTCCTTCTATTCTTAGAATATCATTGTAACACCTTGTTTTTAAATGGTTTGAAGTAAAGAAAAAAAGAAAGTAGTTAGTAGTTAAATTGACTAGCTGGGCTTTAAATAGGAGGCTTCATAATCATATTTTCTACAGTTTAATATTTAGTGGTTTACCAGGAACAGATGTGCCCAATAGAAATACTCACAGAGTACCCCAAAATGCTTTGATAATTAGGGCAGCTTTTTTTCTGCTCTGTCTCATCTCCATTTCAGTGATCCCTAATTTTTTAACAAAGACTGAGAAACTTTATTGCAAATAGTATTAGAGAAGCTTGGAGGCCATGTGTTACTATGGAAGGTAACACAACTGTAGAAGTGAAAAGACTTAGTTGTAGTAGTGGTTTGGACATGGATATTATGTAGCTTGCAAACTGATGATTTTGCTACTGTGTACTTAGTGAATGAAACATGCGGATGCTGATCATTCTTTTCATCATTTTTGTTTTGAGAACATTTTGTCATTCAGTTCATATTTTGAAAATCTGCATATCAAAATTAGTGTGGTTTTGGTGTTTGGTTCCTTGCCCCTGATTTGTCTTTTTTCTGATGTTAAAGGAGTGTTGAGGAATTAAGTTCTAAATGTTTTAGTGTTTTGTTTTTCCTTGGAGGCTTTGACTGATGTATTTGTGTTAAGCTAACAGAAAACCTAATGTATCTCACAACTGTAAATTTACTTCTGCCTCTGAACTTTGAAGAGCTAATGCATTTCAGTAACTCCTTTTGTAGTTCTTAATCAAAACAAAATTCTCATCTCATCCATCCTTCTGTAAAACCAAAGTGATGAGGAGCATCCTTGTGATAATGCAAACAGGAAAAACAGGTGGCTTATCAGAGAGCTTTCTGTGCAGCTTCTTGCAAATTTTCTCCAGTAGCTTTCTGGTATTATTCTTAGGTAGATTTCACTTGCCATTACTGGTTTTCATACATTCTCAAGCATTTAAAACTGCATTTAAAACTCCAAATGTTCATCTATGACCCCAAATAGCTGTTACAAGAGCAGCAGTGTAAGTTGCTTGCATTTGCTCTGTAGTTAAGCATCACTATCCTTCGGGTGTGTTAGCACATTCGACATGTATCAGTGCTGAATTTACTGTCCTGTGTATGCTGAGTATGTAACACTTGAATCTACAGTGAATAACACCTTGCAGAGTTATTATTGAACTGATCTTAATAATCTTTCACATTTTTCAATTAACTTACGTTTAAACTGAGGGAATCCAGTAACAATATCTGTCTGGAGAAGATCATCATGCCCTGTGATCATCCCCTTCAGCATTATAAAACTCTGGGTGGGCCAGTAGAATCTGTTACTGCAATATTGAATGTGCATAATCCTGTGTTTGCATTACTGCTTACTGATACCCCTACAACTATTTTCATAGTGCCAAACCCCAGTGCTTTTGTGTGAAGTAATGACATGTCCAGTCTGAGCTCTGAGAAATAGTTTTGGCAAAACCCCCAAAAGTTTGAATAAAAGTTTCAGAAGAAGGAAAGCTTTGTGAAGTGTGTTTTGTGCAGTACTTTTATTGCTTTAGAAATACAGAGACATAGACTAGATCATAAAGTTTGCAGCTAGTTTATAAAATTATGCTGTATGGTAGGGTTGGGGGTTTTGTTTGCTTTCATCTGTTTACTCTGTAACTTATAATATTTAAGAAAAAGCATGTAGGTATCCCTGCACTGGGAATGAATCTTGCATTTGTGATGTTTGGAAAAGAAGATTTGGCAACCAGAAGAATGCTTCACGCCTTGAGGGCTTGTATCTTGCGAATCTTGTGTAAGCTTCAGTGAGGATTATATTTTTATTATTCCTTGAAGCAGAGCATTTGTACTGTCCCCACAGGTAATCATAATCAGTGGAGAAGATAAATCAAATATAATTTGAGCAAGGTAATCCCTTTGGACTTGAAAATCCTGAGACTTGATGCTAAATTGTCCTGTGTCCTGAACTTCATAGTAATTCCATTATTATCTTTGTTTTGAAACATGCATATCATGTAACTGCTGTAAGTAGGCAGAAAATATGGTGTTAATGACTGAGTGATAGGAGTCCTGAGAAGACTAGAATGCAGGTCAGAATAATGGGAAGGCTAGTTATAATACACCTGGCCTTTTAACACCTAGCAAATTGGGATTAGGTCTTCCTGTTCCTTCAATGGGAGTTTATGAAACACATGCACATTACACAGGGGTTCATTAGCTGCAGGAGATGTTGCTCTTAGCTGTGTGGCATTTTGATTTTATGTTGCTGTATACATCTTTTGAGAAGACTAAGCAGCTAATTACAAAGCCCTGAAATTCAAAACAAAGCCACAACTGGTTATTGGTGATCCCTGTTTGTCTTGCCTTGTAGTCCTCTTGGTTTGGGGGCAGGCATCTCTCATTTCTGACCACAACAAGATTTTGTACAGCAAACTTAGAATATGTGGGTTTCATTGCTTTGATTGTTGGGGTATGTGCTCTCATTATTCATTATGCTTGAGGCTGAATACTCTTATTCTTGCACCTTAGTTTTATATTTTATGGCTTGTTAAAATTACAATGCTTCGTCATAAAATTTTGATGTCTCTTGTTCTTGGCCTGAACAAATTAATTTCTTCCTGACTAGTTAAAGCTCAAGGATATACAAAATACTTAATTCAGATGGTTAGATTTATTATCAAAGATAAAAAAACCCCAAAACTTCATTTCTCTCTACTGTTCTACTAAATAAATTTAAAGATATATATTACTTAAACCAGATCAGCTGTTGTACTTTTTTTTTTGCCAGATTTTGGCAACCTTTGTCCTATAGCATCCTGTGCATGTCATCCTTAGGTTTACCAATACCATACATGGGAAGGAATTCTTTACTGTGAGGGTGGTGAGGCACTGGCACAGGTTGCCCAGAGAAGCTATGGATGCCCCATCCCTGGAAGTGTTCAAGACCAGGTTGGATGGGGCTCTGAGCAAGCCTAGTGAGAAGTGTCCCTGCTCGTGATAGGTTTGTTTGAAGTGGATGATCTTTAAGGTCCCTTCCAACCCAAGCCATTCTATGATTCTCTGATACTCACATCTTCTCTTGCCAGTCATTACCACCACTGATACTGTGGCATTATGATAATTGAGAAAAAGCAGCAGGGGAAAGGAGCAGGGACTTGAGTGGTTCCTGAGAAACCAGTGCTAGGCTGATTTAAATGTTTATAGAGTTTCCAGACATGAGCCATGAAGATGATTCTTTGATTGGAAAATATGCCTTCAGTTGAATGAGATGAAGTGTTTCGTTAAGGAAAATTTAAAAAGGAAAAAAAATGCAACTAATGAGTGACCTGATAACTCTTCAAAACTAACCAAATGACAAAGGAAAAAAAATGTTGGGTCTAGGAAAGAAAATTATAATGAACTAGTTAAAGTTTAATCCTAATTTCTTTGGCTGTAGAGAACAACTTTATGCAGTGGGCCTAGTTAATGTTTTACAGCAATCTGCTATATGTTCTACCAGGCTTGCTGCCTCTGAAAAGACATCTCCTGTACTAAAATGGGAAATTCTTCTAAGAAAGATCTCTTAGCTTATACATGTGTTAATGGAAGCTTCATGGCCTTTGCTTTGTAGATGATACTAGATTCTTTCTGAGTTAGGTATAGGTATCTTTGATCCTGTCAAACTCCTTAGAAATACCCATAGTGCCAGAAGACTTCAGACATTGCCGAGTATGGTAGATAAGAAAGAAGCATAAACTGGATATTCTTTTTGTCCCAATCATTTTGCTTTCATGCAGCAATCTGTCTGCACAATCCCTCCCAAGAAGACATGGACTTTTCTTTTGCCTGAAACATGGATGAGGCTATAAGGGATATCATTTTAGTTCATGCAGTAACTTCAATCTGCTATTACAGGATTTCTCATTTAAAAAAAATGTTATAAACTGAGATTATTAGCAACAGGACAAGAGGAAATAGCCTCAAGCTGTGCAGGGGGAGGTTCAGGTTGGACATCAGGAAAAATTCTTCACTGGAAGGGTGGTTAGACAGTGAAATGGGCTGTCCCAGGAAGCGGTGGAGTCACCATCCGTGGAGGTGTTCAAGAAATGACTGGACATGACACTCGACATGACACTTGACACAGATGCTGTGGTTTAATTGACATGGTGGTGTTCAGTCATAGGATGGACTCGATGATCCTGTAGGTCTTAATAATTCTGTAATTCCACAAATTGAGGATTAGAGTGCAATTTGTGCAATGAATAATCAATAGCAAAGCAGGGAAGTTAATTCAAGCAATGATGACTTAAAAGAAAAAAATCATTTATCGCCATATGAACAGCTTCATAAAAATAATACAAGTGAATAATTTTTAAAAAAAATTCTATAGATTTTCAGTCCAAAAATAAGTGGCCTCTCAATTTTCACTCTGTAATGCTGCTTCATTGTCTGGTAGTCAGGTAGATGCTTGTTCAAGTGTACTTTTACTGGATCCAGTCTGCAGTGGTTGTGTAGCCAGAGTGAATCTTATATTCACTTGTAAATATT